>CM019754.1:2370443-2472332 GCA_009761765.1 Phenacoccus solenopsis
CTTAATTGACGAGTACGACTCGCCTTACACGCGTGCCTATTGGAATAATAAGACTGAAGCCCAAAAAATCTTAAGTGTGTTGCACAGCTTTTTTTCTACCCTCAAAGGGTGATCACAATATTCATTTATCTTTTATGACGGGAGTAACTCGACTATCGATGGATAATTTCTTCTCTGGTCCTAATGCCAATACAGACCTAACAATGGATTTGGAGTACCCTGCAATTGCCGGCTTCACTGAAGAAGAATTACGGGACTATTTTGGTGATTTTATTAAAAATGTTGCAACCATCAGGAAGAAAGAAGTTATAGCCATTCTTGAAGTAATGAAAGAGCGTCACAATGGTTTCCAGTTTTCCTGTGCAGATGTACAAGTTTATAGTCCTTGTTCTGTCATCACTTACCTGAATTCAAAAGGTAGCACAATGAATGGCTGGAGTGAAACAGGTAGATCTGGAAGTTTTCTAAACGAGAAACTGAAGGAGTTTAAAGAAGCAGCTTTTGGGTATCTTCTTGAAAGTCAAAGCAGAGATAATGTTATATGGCAGATAACTGTTCCAGCGCGTTCTCTCGCAGGAAACATTGATTATACCACGATAGATGAGAGATCATTTATAGCACTCCTGTTTCACAGTGGCTATTTTAGCATTAGAAGTTGTGAAGGTGAATTTCGCATCCTACGCTTCTCAAATAAAGAGCTTCTAAATGATTTTAGTGAACATCTTTCATATGCTTTACATGAAGAGTATAAGGAAGATAAATGGGTAGTAGGAGTCCGATCAATAAGAGGAGATCTCATTTGCGGTCGATGGGAAGATTTTATCATCAAATTAGGCTCCTTTTATGCTAATGTCCCATATTTTATGACTATGTACCAAGAACAATGGAGAGAATCATGGTTCCAATTTCTCTTGAATACAGCGTTGTATTTTGCTGGCATTGATGATAAACCTGCTATAGAAGATATACCTAATAAAGGACGAGCTGATATCATGTTTACAGACTTCGGGACTACGTTTATATTTGAAACAAAATATTATGACAATAAGGAAAATGCATTAGAGCAATGTCAAAATAAGTATGTTCAGAAACACATACTTCTTTCACAGCGAAATGTTGTTTGTATTGGTCTTCAATTTTCTAAAGAAAGAGATATTATGAGATGGGGAGTGGCTACCTATTCAGGAAAAGGAGAATTGCTGCAACAATATGGACCTCAAGAAGAAGATAAACGTTATCGTCTTGAGGTAAAAACCAGTTGCTCAGCTCAGCCCTGAAGAACTTGAGAAAATAACCATAAATGTACAGAGTTATAAGGGAAAAGACCCAAGCTGCAGTATTCAACCAGAACAAGTGATTAAATTTCTGGAACAGATGCCCACTACCAAAAATCAAGTCAATATTTGGCTGAAACAATCACCAGTGACATTGAGACTCTATACCTCATCTTAGAAGAAATTAAACCATTGTTAACATCTAAATTTAAACGTATAATAACTATCTTTGTAAAAAGGTCAATTCTCCCTGAAAATGGCTCCATTTATTAACTTGTGTAAATTAATAAAAGAAATAATATATTTATGTGTGATACTTTCTGGAAATAAAGATATCTATGCAGGTATTCATAAATTCTATGACTGCTTATACCAATTAATTTCATATATGAACAGTTCCGCGAGTATTGATGAGACAGCCTATAATATTTTTTATCATTAATTTTGCTAGTTCGAGGTACAAATGCTCATATAAGAGCAGTTTTGGATGGAAATCGAAAATAATCCATTCAGCGAGTCGTTGAATAGTGAAGGTCAATTACATACCATTCAATTAAAAATATATATTAGTGTTGAATCTTTGTTGAAAATCTAGTCCAGAAGTTCAAGGTTTAAGTGCTCATGTAAGAGCAGTTTTAGATGAAAATATTGGCTTTGAATTTACTAAAAAATGAATATCAAAACTGAAATTGTTTTCATTGGTTGTTTAATAGATGAAGACAAGATTAATTCGGTTAAAAATCCAAAGAAATAAAATGTGTCCCAGTATCAGGTATAATACATACTACTTAGAGCCTATGGGTATGAGCAATTCTGCCTACGTTTCGAATTGTCATTATCGTTTTTTGTGATGACCTAAGCCCAAAGAATAACCAACTCATTTCTTATCCAAATATCCAATATTTATATTTTTACTCGTGAATTTTCTCCCATACACAGAAAGTATGTGTAACTACAATACAAAAACTTTCAAGAACTATTCAAACACATTATACGTACGTGTACATTATACAGTTCTAGCATAATTACACGCAATATTTCTCGTGGTACGTAAAAATAAGGTACAGCTAAGTACAACCAAGTTGGTAGCTTTCGTTTTTCTCATTTGAACAGAATTAGGTAGATAATATTATTAATTCAAAAATTTGCTATATTGTCATTAAAATTCTCGAATTAAATGACGTGCTGTAACGAGTATGCTTGATAAAAAATTGAAAAAAACCAGAACAATTAAAATAGGTACCTAATTAATAGTTCTAATATCTACGAGTATATAATATTTTTTCTCTAAGAATTGAGATCTTTTATAATATGATTCATGTACTTAATCATCGTACATTAATAGTTTGACAGGTATTATAATCGATTTATTCATGCACCTTAATAACTTTAGAAAAATAATAAAATGTAGGTAGAAGTTTAAAGAGGAAAAGAAATCACAAACACTTCAAAATAAAAAATAGATAATTAAAATAGACAAATTAAATAACACGATTTATCATACAAAAAGTATTACATTTCTAATCCTTAATTACTAACTACTATATCGTTACAAAAAGAAAAAAAAACAAAAACAAAAACAAAAACAAAAAATAATTGTTTAAATAAAAATTTACGCGGTTGATAATTTATTACAAAATTTTTTTACAACATATCATTATTGAGCATGCATATAAGTAGATGAAAATATGATATTTTTTTATTACAATGTTGTCTGATTTTTAGTGGTTTTCCTAGGCTGAGGAGAGAATATAATTTTTAATAACCTTACAACCGGCGCCTCGAATAGCAACGAAATGCAAAATGAAGAAATGAACGATGCTAATATGTTTCCGAAGTACAGTATTACCTATTTTAAAGTTGAAGACGTATGTATTATATATGTGGTAATGGCTGGATAACAGAATTAGAATACATGTGTATACTTACCACTGTAGAATCTTGTAGATGTAACGGAGCATTCATTTGAAAATTAGTGGTAGTCATTATAATAGGGTGTACTAGATAAGCGCAGTACGTTAATCTACTCAAAGGAAATAGTAGTCTAAATGACAGAAATGAGTCAATGAAACCTGCGAATATTTATTGAAGCGTGTGATCAGATAGGTATAACTACAGACATAATGTATAAATATTTAAAATTCTTTTTTTTTTTTCAAACATACCTCCGTGACCAGAACAACACGCTATTACCATCCAAGCTAAAGCTACCGCCCATGCGGTATGTCCTACTGATACGTAAATAGCAGACCCAATCGCTCCTAATGGAAATACGTGTAACCCATACACCAGAAACAAGTGTGTGAATATTGCCAAAATCCAAGAGACTAGTACTGTGATCTGTGGCAAATAAATTTATCATCATTAGATATTCGTAGTCTCCGAAACTGAGAGGCGAGAGCCAAATCGTTATTACCTTAGACACATTCAGCTTAGCTTTTGTCTTGAATATGAACCATCCGGTGAACATACCCACTAAATAAGGTCCAAGACGAGTCCACGGTTTGTCGTACAGTTGATCGAATAACATGAATGGGTCCTCGATTCTATAAGCGAATGCGCATGAAATAATATAACGAACAAAGTCTTATTCGCATTTCTTGAATTGTACACTTTACTCACTTGGCCCGAAAATCGTATATCAACGATATGGAAATGGTAACACCCCACGAGAGGAATAAAGATAGCACCAGTAGGAAAGCGGAAAAACGGAAATACCTGCAATGTGTGGTACAATAGTTAGTGGAAGTAAGTGAACGATACTGTATTCACTACCTATCTGAGTTGAGTGTGTCACAAATACTTTTGTATAATACGAATGGTGTGATTTGCGATAATATGTGCTAATGTTAGCTTAAAATTTTACTCGAAGAATGATGCTTAAACTCACCGAATGGAGAGCAATAATATGATAATTCCGAAAACATAGAACTGAGTGTCATTTGAAACGTACCAACTCCATAACATACACTGCAAAGTTAAAAAAGAAAAAAAAATAGGTTAGAACTATCGTACCTATGTGTAAATTGTGTATACGTAGACTATATTTTATATCTAGAGCTAAACGCATTGATTCAATTTTTGTCGAAAATTGTGTCGTACTTTTTAACGATGCTAATGTACACGTATCTTCAATCGTTAATTTCGTAAATTATGTACTTCTTCGCATCCAGATCCAGTATAAATACGAAACATAAGTACATAAATAGTACGAGTGCGGTAAGTGGTAATGCCAAGATTTCAGTCTCACTCAATATGTACCTATATGGACTCGAATGTAGTCCACATAATTTGAATTGTTTCTCATGAATTATTTAGCAGCGAATTTCGTTGAAATGTGTCAATCAGCGTAGAAAGATGTTCGATGAATGTTTGTTGATATGTATTTCAGACTTGAATACAAAATGCAACTAACTAGGTGCCGGTAATAACGCAATAAAAAATCCGCATCAAGTATAGCTGTGCCAACATAAATGATCTATTTTCAAACTTCAAGGAGCTGAGTAGAGCAGAATCAAGAGATTTTGCTACTTTTAGGGTAAATTAAAAGCTATAAGCATAATAGCACCACTTTCCTATCTAAATAAAAAATATTAATTAGATATGTACCTAGATCGATAAGTGTACATTTATATTTACGTGTTGCGAGATGCGAGATGCAACACCCTCAATACCACATTTAGCTGCTCATATGACACTCGTGTATAGTAGTTTGCCTACTGTACTTGTTGTAGAAAACGGAAGTTATTTTCATCGTGGTAGGGAAAAACTTGAAAGAGAAATGATTGAAAAAGTATAAAAAAAAATTATGAAAAAAAAATTAATAATTTCTTTGTATTTTCTCGCGGATAACTTCGAAAAAATGCTACATTGAGACCATGCTTGAGAAAGTTTTCATAGACCATCCTCTGTACCCTAACACATACTCTGGGTAGATGCTCTCTGGCTGGCTTTTCATACCAAAAAAATTTTTCATTCGTACAAATTTCCTTTGAAGTTCGTCATCTTACCTCCAATTTTGACATTCGCCATTTCTCAACCTATTTTGACTTAAATTCGAAAGATAATATTCCGCTCCTCAACTAATCTCACGTACAAACTCTGACTTTTTAAAGCGAATTTTGCGAAGAGATAGGAGGGACATTGAGACAATTTCACGATTCAACATTTTCGGAAAACTTTTTCCGCTCTGATTCCTCTCAAAATTTATTTAAGAAACTGAATTGAAATATATTAGTGAACTCTTTTTATTTTATCATAATGTAATCCCAAGAACATCGACTTTTAGGTTTTGGATATCTCTTCACTTTCTCTGAAAATATGACTAAATTGTCATTTTGAGTCGAATCAAAAATTTTAGAAAACTCCCTCTAGAGTTTTTATGAATAACTCTTGGATAAGTTTTGAGCAATTCTCATGCATGCCTATACTATGTTTTCTGATATGGCAACTATACAAGTGGTCTGAAAGGTGAAGGTATAAGATCTTTATATTTTTTTATTTTTTTAGCTGAGTTTTTAATAAAAAAGATAGCTATTACAGCCTACCTGATTTGGAAAGGAAGGTCGGGGGAGGGCGGGGTCTTCAAATCTTTGCGTTTCAGACCATTCGTAATCATCTGGCAAATGTCCAACTTTTTGGCATATATATATATATGATATATATTTTTCCCCACGCGTAGCCCCGGCGAGTATTCATAAAATTCGCTCAAAATTTGGTGAGGAACTCTTCTTGAAAATGCGCAAAAGTATTTTTTTTTTGTTTTTTCGAAAAATTTCAAAATGGCGGATCACTCAAATTTTGAGGGGGGCTGGAGAAGAGGCAAATAGCTCAAATTTTTCGTTTTTGATCTCATATGAAAGAGTGAGTCACGGACACCAACATATTTAAATTTCAGCTTCCTAAGTGCATTTTGAGGAGAGTTAAAGAAAACCTGTTTTTGAGGAAATTTCGTTTTTTGTGTCACTTACCTTGCGCAGGCGGGTGTGGATAAAATTCGCTCAAAATTCGGTGAGGAACTCTTCTTAAAAATACGCGAAAATAGTTATTTTTGTTTTTTCGATAAATTTAAAAATGGCGGATCCTTCAAATTTTGAGGGAGGCTGGGGAAAGGGCAAATAGCTCAAATTTTTCGTTTTTGATCTCATATGAAAGAGTGAGTCACGGATACTAACATATCCAAATTTCAGCTTCCTAAGTGCATATTGAGAGGAGTTAGATCAAAAAACGGGTTTTTGAGAATGTTTTGAGTCATGAAATTTCTTGAATCTTCCATATCTCCCACCAAATCAAGTTAAAGAGGTCAAATTTTGTGTGTGAGGTTAGTTGGTGACCACAATATGACCTCTTGAATTTGGATCAAAATGGATCCAAAATGGCGGATTATCAAAATTTTGAGTAGAGCTTGAGGAGCCTCAAGTTGGTAAAAATGTAATTAATATGAATTCATATGGTTATTGAGATTAAGTTATATACTATATCCCGAATTCACTTCCATACATGATGTTGGAGGGGGAAGGCGGGGTTATCAACCTAAAATAGTGGTGGGGTACAGGAGGGGTCGAAAATTTTTTATTGCTGTGTCATATGATAAAATGAGCCCAAGTGACAAACGTATTTTGATTTTAGCTTCCTCAGTGATTTTGGAGGGGAAATTGCTGCAGGAAATTTCATGAATCTTCCATATCTCATCACCAAATCGGCCTAGAATGGTCAAACTTTGTGTGTAGGATTAGTTTGTGACCAGAATATAACCTCTTAAATTTGAGTCAAAATGGATCCAAAATGGCGGATTATTAAGATTTGAAGATAATTTGAGCACCCTCAAATAGTTATAATTTGAGAAATATGTGTTCACATGATTATTTCATGGCAAGAAGTACTACATGGACTGCATTACGCAACAATGTTCTAAGTGAAATGAGGCGCCATAAACTTTCCCGACAAACACACCGAATACGAATCGCATACGAATCGAATACTATTTTAGTATTTCTAGCATGCGAATCGAATGTGAAGTTCGCTGCTAATATACAGCGAAAATGTCCGCGTTTTTAGCATTTGTAGCGTTTAATAATCTTACTTTTCACATCCTTTTCGCATGCGAAACCAATACTTATGTAAGCGTGTTATTAGAGTGCGATTCGAATGCGAACAGCGCATACGAACTTCGCACTCTTATAGCATGAGTTTCGTCTTCTATTTAAATAATACTCAATAAAATTAAATTATTACAACGCCTATCGAAATTTTTTGTAGATATCTAGATTTTAATATTGTTTTAGTACCATTTTCAACATTTTTTTTAGTTTAATATTTCCAAACGCTTTTATTCATAAATATACAGTAGGTTGAGATTCATAGGCATCAAGTTCAGTATTTTGGAATTCATTGGATTCATGGTCGTTTGGTTCGGTTTCGGATTCATTTAATTCATAATTATTACATCGTTGGCGGCGGGTTAGGCTTGATGTTTCCGTCAAATAAGGTTTTGTTTCACCCAACTTTTTTATTCGTTGTTTCGATATCTTAAAATTTTAAAAATCATATGCAAGTATTAAAAAAACTTAAATTGTAAACATAAAAATACATTAACATGTTTTATTATTGTAATTACTTACTTTCTTCCTCAAATTCACTCTTTTTTTAAATTCTTCAAATTCTTTATTCCGTAATCGACGTTTTTGTCAATCGTTTTCATTATAAAATTAAAATTTAACGTATTGAAATTTAAAAAAAAATACACCTGATGCAACACTTTTCAGACTGACTCTTAATAAATGTAATATATAATGAATTATAATTTTCACATGCGATACGTTAGGGAGTTCGCAGGATTTTCGCTGTACTGTATTCGCAGTCGTATCGCAAGTGATTCGAATGCAAATTTGCATTTAATCATATATTGATAAAATAAGTGCGAAATTCTTATACTATTCGTATTTTATTCGCATTTTATTTCAAGCATGTGTACAGTATGCGAAAATCTCATGTGAATAGCATATAAAGATCGCATACGTATCGCAATGTGGAAACCTACATGCGATTCTCATGCGATGCGAATGATGAAAAATTAAAATAAAATGTGATGCGATATTAGCATCTGGTTCGAATACTTTCGACATGCTATTTTTATTTGTGAGTAGCATGCTAGAAATCGCTTGCGATTCGTATTCGCTGTGTTTGTAGGGTTAACTACATCAAGTTTCTAATGTAATGTAAATTATAACAAAGCCAGTCAATCAAACTGAACAAATTTCACTTATTTGTCTCTGAAATTATTTAAATAACATGAATGATTTCATTCATTATTAGTTTTTCTCATTAAAAACAAAAATAAGTTCGATTAACAAGTCTATGGCGCCTCATTTCACTTAGAACATTGTTGCGTAATGCAGTCCACATTTGTGCCAAATTCATCGTCCTAAGTGTTTTTGGAAAGGATAGGGTAGTAGTTTTCAGACTTGGTATTGGGTGTGGCCTGTAGTCATGAACGGTTAAGCAAGGTTATTAGTAAATCAAAACAAGCTCCACTTAAAAACTCAGCTTCAGTATTTGAAAAACATCATCGTCGGCGATGGGAATCGAACCTGGGTCTCTCGTTTCAAAGTCGTGTACAAAACCACGTGGCTACTCTACACACGTTTCATAAAGGGAACCATTCGTCTACATTTCTTTGCCATGCAATGATATTCTTCATTTTTTACAACTTATAATACAAGCGTTCTATGGGACCAAAAAAATCTGGAAAATTGTAATTATTATATAGAAAATATTACCCTTTACCCCTATCTGATAATAAAATTTTCAAAAAACCAAAATTTCAAAATTTCAGCCAAAACTTAAATTTTGATTAACTTTGTAAAATACTGTAAAAGCAGTCGAGTTATAGGTCAACTTGTAAGAAATCATTTTCTCTATCCATTAGTATCTACCTAATTCGACCCTCTAACTATGATACAATTGAGGCTCGAACCTTCAATAAATACAGTTTGACCTATCATAATAAGGTACTGTATAGTACATCTTGGAAAAATAAGTAGAGGTAATAATGAACGTACCATGGCATGGGTCTTATCTGCTTATCTTAACGATAAATTTTTTATAAACCAAAGTAATGACTTCGAGTAAATAGATAATCTTAATCAGATTCTATCAGCAAGAATCCATCTACATGTTGATAAAATTGTAAGTGAGAAACGTTGAGCTGTACTATTTAGAATGAATGGTCGCTCCTTGATTCAGTCACGTCTTCATTTTCATGATGTATTGGTCTAATCATATTGACAATGTGGCTGCTACGTAATATGTACCAATTGTTGATTGCATTGAACATAATTTTCCAAACTGTAATGTTATTACCATCAGATGATCCGTCTAATATGACAACACCTGTGCTAAATTTTGGAAACAGTAGTGCCAAACCACTGGTATTAAATGATGAGACTTCCCAGTCTATTGTGACAACACCTGTGCTAAACCTTGGAAACCAATGTTCCAATCTACCAGCTACAAATGTTATAAGTTTCAGAGCGCTAATTGAAGATAAATGCTACGTGGATAAAACTCAGTTCCTCAGTAAGTTTATTGTGAGGGAAGAGGATGATATTTCGCCAAAAACATTCGTGCTAACGCGTCCCAGGAGATTTGGAAAATCAATTCTGGTCGACACGATGTCAGAGTTCTTCCAAGGTAACAAACAACTCTTTGAAGAAACATATATCGGTAAACACCATACATCCTGGATCCAGTATCCGGTAATTCGACTTGATTTCTCCACAGGACTTTCAATTCGCACCGTGGAAAACTTCGAAGCTACCCTCAAGTCCAAGTTGCAGAAGGTAGCACAGTCATATCAAATCAATCTTAAGGCACCATACCCTGAAGGTGCCATTGCAGAACTGATAAGGAAGCTGAAGAATGCTAAGAAATCACCTGTCATCGTCTTAATTGACGAGTACGACTCGCCTTACACGCGTGCCTATGCGAATGATAAGACTGAAGCCCAAAAAATCCTAAGTGGTTGCACAGCTTTTTTTCTACCCTCAAAGGTGATCACAATATTCATTTATCTTTTATGACGGGAGTAACTCGACTATCGATGGATAATTTCTTCTCTGGCCTAAATGCCATTACAGACCTAACAATGGATTTGGAGTACCCTGCAATTGCCGGCTTCACTGAAGAAGAATTACGGGACTATTTTGGTGATTTTATTAAAAATGTTGCAACCATCAGGAAGAAAGAAGTTATAGCCATTCTTGAAGTAATGAAAGAGCGTCACAATGGTTTCCAGTTTTCCTGTGCAGATGTACAAGTTTATAGTCCTTGTTCAGTTATTACTTACCTGAATTCAAAAGGTAAGACAAGGAATGGCTGGAGTGAAACAGGTGGATGTGGAAGTTTTCTGAACGAGAAAATGAAGGAGTTTAAAGAAGAAGCTATTAAGTATCGTGTTGAAAGTCAAAGCAACGATTTTATTACATGGCAGATAACTGTTCCAGAGCGTTGTCTCGCAGGAAATATTGATTATACCACGATAGATGAGAGATCATTTATAGCACTCCTGTTTCACAGTGGCTATTTTAGCATTAAAAGTTGTGAAGGTGAATTTTGCATCCTACGCTTCTCAAATAAAGAGCTTCTAAATGATTTTAGTGAACATCTTTCATATGTTTTACATGAAGAGTATAAGGAAGATAAATGGGTAGTAGGAGTCCGATCAATGAGAGGAGATCTCATTTGCGGTCTATGGGAAGATTTTATCATCAAATTAGGCTCCTTTTATGCTAATGTCCCAAATTTTATGACTATGTACCAAGAATATTGGAGAGAATCATGGTTCCAATTTCTCTTGAATACGGCGTTGTATTTTGCTGGCATTGATGATAAACCTGATATAGAAGATATACCTAATAAAGGACGAGCTGATATCATATTTACAGACTTCGGGACTACGTTTATATTTGAAACAAAATATTATGACAATAAGGAAAATGCATTAGAGCAATGTCAAAATAAGTATGTTCAGAAACACATACTTCTTTCGCAGCGAAATGTTGTTTGTATTGGTCTTCAATTTTCTAAAGAAAGAGATATTATGAGATGGGGAGTGGCTACCTATTCAGGAAAAGGAGAATTGCTGCAACAATATGGACCTCAAGAAGAAGATAAACGTTATCGTCTTGGGGTAACAACCAGCTGCTCAGCTCAGCCCTGAAGAACTTGAGAAAATAACCATAAATGTATAGAGTTACAAGGGAAAAGACCCAAGCTACAGTATTCAACCAGAACAAGTGATTAAATTTCTAGAACAGATGCCCACTACCAAAAATCAAGTCAATATTTGCCTGAAACAATCACCAGCGACATTGAGACTCTATACCTCATCTTAGAAGAAATTAAACCATTGTTAACATCTAAATTTAAACGTATAATAACTATCTTTTTTGTAAAAAGGTCAATTCTCCCTGAAAATGGCTCCATTTATTAACTTGTGTGAATTAATAAAAGAAGTAATATATTTATGTGTGATACTTTCTGGAAATAAAGATATCTATGCAGGTATTCATAAATTCTATGACTGCTTGTACCAATTAATTTCATATATGAACAGTCCCGCGAGTATTGATGAGACAGCCTATAATATTTTTTATCATTAATTTTGCTAGTTCGAGGTACAAACGCTCATGTAAGAGTAGTTTTGGATGGAAATCGAAAATAACATAGTGAAGGTCAATTACATACCATTCAATTAAAAATATATATTAGTGTTGAATCTTTGTTGAAAATCTGGTCCAGAAGTTCAAGGTTCAAGTGCTCATGTAAGAACAGTTTTAGATGGAAATATTGGCTTTGAATTTACTAAAAAATGAATATCAAAACTGAAATTGTTTTTATTGGTTGTTTAATAAATGAATACAAGATTAATTCGGTTAAAAATCCAAAGAAATAAAATGTGTCCTAGTATCAAGTATAATATTATACTACTTAGAGCCTATGGGTGTGAGCAATTCTACCTACGTTTCGAATTGTCATTATCGTTTTTTGTAATGACCTAAGCCCTAAGAATAACCAACTCATTTCTTATCCAAATATCCAATATTTATATTTTTATTCGTGAATTTTCTCCCATACACAAAAAGTATGTGTAACTACAATACAAAAACTTTTAAGAACTATTGATTTGAAGATAATTTGAGCACCCTCAAATAGTTATAATTTGAGAAATATGTGTTCACATGATTATTTCATGGCAAGAAATACTAAATTTGTGCCAAATTCAACTTCTTAAATGTTTTTGGAAAGGATAGGGTAGGAGTTTTCAGACTTGGTATTGGATGTGGCCTGTAGTCATGAACGGTTAAGCAAGGTTATTAGTAAATCAGAACAAGCTCCAATTAAAAACTCAGCTCCAGTAATGCGGCATGGCTGCTTACGTTTTTTTTTTTTTTATAATCATACCTATAGGTAAATGTACTTATACTTACCATTATCATTCATGGGGAAAAGACTATTTATGTATAAAATATTTCTCCGCCAATATTTATCGCATGACACATGATTTTGACTAATGGGTTCGAATACCGACCAATTATGAATCCATCTCATTGAGATCTCGGCGATTAACAATACAAACATATAAGCCGGTGTTAATCTGTAATTAAATTAAAATGAAATAAATCCAATCCGATATTGTATGAATCTGAGCATTGCTACTCCTAGGTGGATGGATTCCCAGCCATCTTCTCGAAAATGTATTTTCCGAATGCCGTTATCCTGAATCCCAATTTCCCGAATCCATTGTTCCCGAACAGAAAAATTAAAAAAAGTTACAAGGTTAACATTGTACGAAATTGTTCTAAGGTATTCTAACTCTCGTCCCGTATAATCTGAGTAACTAACAATAATCCTGGATATACGATTCTGGTGACAGAGTGGTTCCCTTTATTACAACTACCACCTCGCCAGGTCGAGGATCGTTAGTTATAGCTCGAGCTTTACACATTACACTCCTTCCCTCGAAGCTTTTGGCAGTCCCAGTAAATGCGGTCCTTGTCTACGCGGGACTTGAAGTATGCGAAGCCATCGATCATAAGTTTTTTTCCAACAATTTCAGTCATTACTTACTGCTCTTTTTGTACTTATAACACGTCTTTAACGAATCACTGCCCTTATTAGAAACAATATTATGCATTTACCATAGAAATTTTCGTATTCGAGAAATAGGTATTCTGGAAATAGGCATTCGTAAAACAAGATTTTTGGGATAACTGATTCAGGAAAATGTCCGGGAACCAGGTGGATGCTATACATATACGTAGATATGCACATTTGTGCAATGTGAGTGAAGGCTATACAAGTATACTATACGAGTTATATGCATACGATCGTATTGCAACAAATGCAATTCATTCGCTGTATCACGTTATTCTTCGAGAATCATTTTAGGCTAAACAAAGACTAGCGCCTTTAACTTATTTATAGGTACTCATCTTCATAAAGGCACTTATACGTATGTAGCGTTGAATAATACGAATAGATGCAGTCATATTACGCACCTATATGTATTTAATATGCGTTACACGATTAGGTTACAAAAAAGATACAAGTATTTCATCTTCAATCAGATGTAAAACAGTGAAACCTGATTTTTTTCTCTTGTTGTACACATACGAGTAAGTATACATCGTGAAAGTGGACGAGTGTGATAACCTTGAAATACATAAATACGAAACAAGTCCATTCATACGAGCCATGAGGTGTACAACTGTACAGCCTATGCAGAGGTACATTTCGCCTGCACCCCCTTGGTGGAAAATGGGGTTCATGATAGGTGCAATCGTTTGTACTACGTTTGTACTGGTTTGTACCGCAAACCCCATCGTTTATACCACCCCCCTTCAAGAGATATGTCACCTTTTTTGTATGGATACTAGGGAAAATATGGGAAAAAGCGTTAATAATAGGAGCGTTAATTGTATTATTCAGTTGAAATTTGTAACGTCATCTATATTTTAAATTGTACTCATCACTCACCTCTTCCCTCACTCTCCTCCTCCCCCGATCGTTACTCCCTCCCGTACCACAAATAATTAAAAGAACAAGTCACTTACAAGGTTGTGAATAAGATACTTAGTTCTTGATTTTGCTCGTAGCATAAAAAATGTAAAAAAATTACCTAATTTTTAGTCATAAGAAAAAAAAATTACATGCAATGTGATGAGTTTGCGATAAAATATGAAATATTACCTACGTTAAAATGATCCAGAATTTCTTTTTCAGTAGATGTAATGAAGAGATTGCAGTCGGATATATTTCAGATGGCTTCTGAGTGCGGAAAGCATGCTGTCCATACAGCTTCTGCATCTTTGTCTACTGTTTGCTCTATCTTAAAAATAAAATATGCCTACATTTACAGTTTCAGCGAATATTTATGCACTATCTATTAAATTTTGAATTTCACGATTGCAAATTTGCCAAATTATTCGACGATGTTGAGGATCGAGGGTAGGGCGAGGGAGGGAGTAACGATCGGGGGAGGAGGAGAGGGAGGGAAGAGGTGAGTGATGAGTACAATTTAAAATATAGACGACGTTACAAATTTCAACTGAATAATAGAATTAACGCTCCTATTATTAACGCTTTTTCCCATATTTTCCCTAGTATCCATACAAAAAAGGTGACATATCTCTTGAAGGGGGGTGGTACAAACGATGGGGTTTGCGGTACAAACCAGTACAAACGTAGTACAAACGATTACACTTATTTTCAAACCTATTTTCCGCCAAGGGGTGCAGACATTTCTCCAGCACCCCTACATTTTTTTGAAATATCTCAGGAAGGGGGGTGGTACAGACGAAGGGGTTTGCAGTACAAACCACTACAAACGAAGTACTAACGATTGCACCTAGTTCCAACCCTGTTTTCCAACAAGGGGGTGCTGACATTTCCCTAGCACCCCTACGTTTTTTTGAAGTATCTCAGGTAGGGGGGTGGTACAAACGACTGGGTTTGTGGTACAAACCAGTACAAACGTAGTACAAACGATTGCACCTAATTTCAACCCCCATTCGCGAGGTGGGGGTGCCCACGTTTCCCCAGCACCCCCTACGTTTTTTTTAAATATCTCAGGAAGGGGGGTGGTACAAACGATGGGGTTTGCGGTACAAACCAGTACAAACGTAGTACAAACGATTGCACCTATCATGAACCCCATTTTCCACCAAGGGGGTGCAGGCGAAATGCACCTCTGCTAAAAGGTTTTGCGCTAAATGCGTTGTCTGATGAACGCATAGTGACAAACAACCAGGGAAATAAACTCGTCAATAACAAGTTTTTCGTATGTATGCAAAATGAATGAAATAGGTAACTTCATTCGTTAATTCTTTGAAATTTCTATTCGGCCTATTTTCTGCCTTGTAAAACGATTTTTTTTTAATGTAAAGCAGTCACAGCTTATGAAGGATGTTAACGCAATTTTCATTAATCTGCAACAGAGCTAATCACTACTATTGTTTTGATTGGGTGTAATGCATTCATAAAACGAATTTCAAAACTTTCTGTAGACAACGCGTATAGTGGGCCAAAAGCAAATCTACTGCGGTAAAAATCAAATATTACGAATTATCAGGTCTAACATAGCCTTAAAATACATCAATTTTCTAATTCAAATCCTTACAAACGGCTCACTAGCCTTAAAAAAAGATTTGCAGAATCAAAGTAAATGGTATTTTAAAGCAGTATATCAAAATATACCTTTTTTTTTTGGGTCGCTAATGAACTCGTGCTTGATGCACTTTCTAAATTCAATGCCTTGCTAAAACCCACCTAGCCCTTCAAAAATCTATTTTAACACTCGTGCTTTTCTTAGTCAGTTGTGTGAATTTAGTCTAAAGACACGTTTGTAAGAATTAGGAATATATGTAGAGATTAACCAAAAATCTAAAAAAAGGTAGTTTCACATATTCACATAAGTGTTATCTTTTTGAATATGGGTGATTTTTATTCACTCAATAGAGTTTTATTGCGCAAAAACGAAAAAAAATGGGAAATAGAGAGTAAGTATGGCGAGAAAACATCGAAAAAAAATTCGCTCTTCTTGAATCTAGAATGCAAATTTTGAACAATTTCTTTGGAATCATCCACTTTAACCTCTGAAAAGCGGATTTATTAATAAAGCAGGATCATAAATGTTAAGGCTTTTCGGGACCCTCAAAATCGTCTCAAAATTTGAGTGAACCACCATTTTGGGATTAATCGAATATTGAAAGAAATGTAGTTTCACATATTGACCTGAATATAATTTTCTCAAATTTTGAGCGATATTCATTTGCTGATTACAATTTTATTGCACTGAAAATGAAAAAAAAGAGAAATTGGACATAATAATTGCGAATAAACCATCAACAAAGATGTATTCTACTCTTCTTTCAACGAAAAATTCGAATTTTGATAAATTTTCTTGATATGAGTAATTTTAAGCCTTAAAAACGGAATTTTTCGAAAACATTAACCAAAAACAACGCGCGATGAAGAGATCTGGTCAATACCTACCAACGATGTAGGCTCGTTACGAGAACTCCGCTTTTAAAGGAGATATCGAAATGGGTTTCAAAAAAAATCATTTCTCAACCTTGGATTCAAAATGTAGACCATTTATTCCTACAATATGCATAATTCTCATCAAGTAAGAGATGAGGCGTGCAAAAAAATTATTGAGGGTTCCATTTAACCTCTTAAATTGCAAAATTGAACTTCAAAAAGCCGTTTCCTCTTTTAACTATCCTTCTAATTGACATAAGAAATGGAAATTTGGTTATGTTTGCGTCCTTACATTACGTTATCATGCGACATTATGATCAAACATTTGGAGACATTTCGCGACCCTCAAAATCGTCTCAAAATTTGAGTGAACCACCATTTTCAGAATAACCGAATCTGAAACCTATCTGTTAAAGTGTCTGAAAAAGGGGCAAGGTAAGTATATCTTATTGAAAATATAAATTTTGTATCATTTCCCTGATATCACCAAATTCAAGCTCTGTAATCTGATTTCGGCAAAAATCAGCATGAAAGGCAAATGAGTTACTTATAAATAAAGTAAATACCTATAACAACCAAATATTTTGCTCATTATATTATAATGCATTTGTTTTCACGATGCAGAATAAAAAAATGTTTATTCCCTTCAGTTTGTAACGGTCGGTTTCGGTGTGAAATCGCCCGTATATAGAGCGGGCGGTTTTACACCGAATGCGTTGTCGCATAGGCGGGGGGTGGGTAATAACAGCAAGCGACGACGTACGATCGGTAAGAGGCCAATACGCGAAGCTATAGGAGATGTAGTGCGTCGTGAATATGGCAGAGCTTTAGCGAGCTTTCAGGTACCGTCTGGTCGCGGTATAGGGCACGTTTGAACGGTGCGACATACGCAGCGACTGGATGTACGACCGACCACAGCACACAAAGCAGTCACTCTCGATATGTACGACGACTCAAGAAGAGCGTCGATTTTTTTCTTTGTCATGTTGTTGTCGTTACACGACGAATTTATATTTATGTAAATTTTCGCTTGAATATTTTATTTATTTTAAGAGCAATTTTTGTTCATGTCCAGTGACACATTTCACTTATATTTTTTCGAGTTTATTCTTTTTTTTCTCGCGATTATCTGACGTAGGACGTACAAGAACGTCGCGTCAGTTCGTTTATTTTGTTTGGACACATAGTCCTAATTTATTGTGCAATCAAAGTTCAAATAAAGATCTTTGAAAAAGGTGAATTGCGGTGTTACGAGTTTTTCTTTCCTGGGCGACGGACTCTTTCCTCAGGCCACAGAGTGTCGTCGGTGACGACTGCGCACCCTACTCCGGTATAGTAATATTTTAGTCGAATAGTGCATGTATTTTTTATTGTTTAAGTCTTCTTCGGCAGTTAAATGTTTTTAATGATCCTTGTAATGTCCTGCGCCTCCGGGCACTGAAGCATTACGCTAGGATGGGTGTCGCCCCTTTCCCCCAACCTTAAAGTGGTGTGGTGTGGGGAGGCGGCGCCAACTGTTTTTTTAATACACACGCATGTTTTGCGTCCTTCGCAGAGGTCTTTGCCCAGCGATTATTCACCCCTTTGGGCAACAGGCGCTGCTAGGGGGG
Source organism: Phenacoccus solenopsis (assembly GCA_009761765.1). Taxonomy (NCBI): domain Eukaryota; kingdom Metazoa; phylum Arthropoda; class Insecta; order Hemiptera; family Pseudococcidae; genus Phenacoccus; species Phenacoccus solenopsis. The sequence continues at coordinate 2,388,871 of CM019754.1, forward strand.
GCTATAAGCTTAATGGCGGTGGCGCCGCTTCCCCACGCGATTTTGGTGTCGCACCGTGGACATCGAATTCCTGTGATTTCGGTGGCCACGGTGCGTTGAGTGGGCTGTCGGGGTGATGACTCGCTCTCACTCTGGCAGCATATCGCAACCACTCGCTACATAAAAATTGGGGGCCCGTCCGGGATATGAATTTCGTAATTTTATTGTTTAAAAAAAAAGGTAAAATTCTAATGGAAAAAGGATGCCTAATACGAGTACATTACGTATATATTGAACTAATAAATAAAACATCTGTTTTCGAGATAGTATTGATACAGTCATAACACATATGTAGTGTGATGAGAAATTATCTATCTGGAATCCTACTCGTAAATGAACACGTAAACACGATGAATCAGATGTGTTATTGGGAATAATTTTCGAAGGCGAAAAGAAAAGTGATCGAAGTTTCTGCTGCTGGCTCCTGGGGGGGGGTATGGTCGACATCCATCGACGTATTCAGTGGCGTAGCTACAGGTGGGCCAGCGTGGGCGTGGGCCCACGTAAAAATTTTTGGGCCCACGCGTGTGCCCAGGCAAAAATTTTAAGGTTTTGAAGATTAAAAATCAGTATAAAGACTGAAGAGAAATCACAATTTACTACCATTTGACAGCTGATTATGAAATTCTTAGATTTTCTCGAAATCTATAAATTTGCGTTTTGGGGAACCTACAATTTATGTGTGATAGCCATTACCATTCCAGTATCAAGCGCAGCATGTGAGAGAACATTCTCGTGTATGCGGCTTTTAAAAACGTATATCCACTGCCCAATGTCAGACGAGCGATTGATAAACCTGGCATTGTTATTTATTGAGAAACAAAAAACGAAAAATCTGGATTTGGAAATGGTGGTTGAGCGCTTAGCATCCCGACATCAGAACCGTAGAATTATTTTATTTCAAGTTTATATTTTTCTTGTTACATTCTGTACCAAATACCTAATAAAAAAGCAAGTGAAATTACGTAGAATGTGAATTAGTGTTTAAAATTCGCTAACAAAAAAATTGACGACCCCCCCCCCCCACACACACACACACAATAAAGGTCTCGGGGAATCATTTTCTTTTTATTGTATACCTATACCTTGTGCCCACTTTGTGCCCACGCAAAAAAAAATCCTGGCTACGCCACTGGACGTATTTTAATTATTGTGATTTTTTTCAATTTCAACTCAAATTTATTTTTGTCACTGTGCGAGTATATTTTATTGAATTTTCGGTGTTATACGCCGCAGTGATTTTGTGCTATTTATTTGTTATATTCTAGTCGTATATTTATATTTTTCTTTTTCTCTTGTGCGTGGTGTGGTCGGTCGTAGAGGTGTGGTTTCCTTTGTGAACCTGCCTATTTCTATATGGTGGAGGAACTGAGCATAACCGACGAGCATTTCATTTATAATCATTCGGTCGGGCGTCGCGTAGAGATACCTAGAGAAAATTCTGTTGCACCATTGGACGGGGGTGGGGACGGGGACGTGTTGGAGAAATTAAAACATCACGAATTGAGTCCCACTTCTCGCACCATCGTAAACATGATCCAGGCAACAAATCTCGACGAATTTAGTCGAAATATGTTTCTGGAGAATTTGGTGGCGAGAAATCGATCTCGGTTGGATGTGAGGGATTCTCAGCCGTGTCGATGTGGCATGCCTCAGCCCTGTCCTTCGGGCAAAGGGTGTAGAATGTTGAGCTGCGAGTGTGGCATGGATCCGCCGTGTCTCCCGCCACGTGGGTGTTGGATGATACACGACCGACAGCGGGAGGTAAGGGAGAGTGGTGTGGGCGCTGTGGGTATGACTCAGGCTGACCTCACCACTATTCTTACGGGAGTCTCTAGTGCCGCTGCCCGAAAAAACTTGAAAAATCTTCCCGTATAAGACCGTAATAATAAATGGCACCCTCACCAGTTTGCGCGTCTTTTTGAAAACGCGGTGCGAGTACGTGGGTTGGGGGAGGTTGAAAAACTTGACGCCTTTATTAGAGCGGTAAAAATTCAGAATCCCTCATGGTTGAGGAGGTATCCCGAATGCAGGAATTATGAGGCGCTGAAGAAGACTTTCCTGGATATATTTTGGTCGGAGTTGGCCCAACTTGAGGTGCACGATCACTGGACTCAACTCTCATTTGCGCAAACCCCGCTAAGCGAGATTATAGACCAAATTGAGCTGTGGGAAGATACACTAGCTGAAATGACCGCCTATACATTTGATAAGAGAAAATTAGTCCACATTGTAAAGCGAAAGCTGCCTCACGATATGATGGGTTTTGTCCAGTACCAGGACTTATCCAACATGGAGGGCCTCAAATTGGGGATAGCAAAACATATCTGAAATATAATGGGAGATATCACGGTTGATGGTGCGAGGTTTGCTCCGGTCTCTACCGCTGCCGGCGCAGTATCGGTTGTTCCGTTAGTGGTGCACCCAAGCTCTACAAGAGCGGTTTTAGGTAGTGTTTTTGGCTCCGAGGGGTCGGAATAGCGAAGGGGCGTCTTCTCGTCAGAGTGGGAGGTGGGACATGGACCACTATGGTGGGCAGAATGCCGGAGTACGGTCTGATGATGGTAAGGGAGAGGGAAGTTTTCAAAGGTGGACTAGTGGTAGGACGGGGCTAGCCTCCCGTTCTGGTGAGCCAGAAGTGGATCGGAGTCCGCCAGATCACGGAAATTTTCGTGACAATTTCCGTAGTAATGGTCGTGGTCGAGCACGCGGTGGAAATGGTGGGGGATGTCGACCTGAATATTCTCATGGCAATTATAGATGATATGATCGTGATGGACCCAGGGCTGGTGGTTCTAGTGGGGGTTCTGGTAGCTAGCGGAATAGTACTGGGAATAGCACGTCTGCAACCCCGGCTCGCGAGACATCTAATTCCACTAATGGTGGCTCGGGTTATGGGAATCAGAGTGGACAAACAAGACAGCATAGTGGAGAGTTGCAGGTTGGACAAGAAGGTGGGTCCACTCGGTCATCTGAGGTTTCACGGGCACGATCAGTTCCCAACCCAGCACGCGTAGCTTCACGGGCACGATCAGTTTTTCCCAACCCAGCACGCGTAGCTACAGTGACTCAGGGGTCGGAGGGTGGCTGCCCCCTCCGAGTTGCGGTGTCGCTGACGCCAGGATAACCAACGAGGTGGACGCAGTAGGTGCGGGGGAGAGTGTCACTCACGTGAGACCGCCACCGGATATGGTTATCTCGAGTTTGCCTCCTGGGATGGGTATCCATCCGGCAGTTTCAGCGTTTAAAGAGACGGTCAATGGAGTAGAGGTGGGGGGCTTGGAAATGAGTCGGTCGAGTAATAATGTTGGTCCAGAGTCACAACTGGTTGATCGGCTGAGCACACTCAGTCTTGAGGAACCGTCCTCTCTATCTCAGGTAATCCAGAATGCGCGTAACTGGGAAGAGGTAGTAGGGGAAATCACGAATGAAATTGATAAGGCCATAAATACTGAGCTAGAGGAGGGTGATGAGTCCTCGTCAAGCGACTCTGGTGATTCTCATATTGGTAGTGGTGTGATAGTCACTGAAATAACTGAGACCTGGACTGGCCCTCAGCTATTGGAAGCTAAAGGTGGACAGCTAGACAAGGCGGATCCCTCTAGAAGACAGAGTTGCGCGTCAGAGATTCGGAGTATCGATGCGGTTCCTGTGTTGGGTGAGATGAGTGTGTGCTCAGTACAGACCTCTAGCAGATTTGATAGTCTGGAGGAGGAGTCGGACTTAGACTCGAATGACAACTTAGACGGGGTAGTGGGACCCAAGCGACATAAGGAAAGAAAGAAAAGGCGTTTCCAGTTTGGTCCTTTGGGCCATCATTCAAAGGTGAGGAAAAGAAGAAGAGTAGTTGCGGTCCGGGCAGTACAGATCGGTAAGCTGACAGGAAAACGCGAGGCTATCGAAAGTGCTTATGCCTGCCGTGGGAGAGACTAGCTCACATTTATATGAGGAGGTCGATGTTGGAGCAAGGCGATATTGGACCTTTTGTGGTTTCGCGTTAATGGGGGAGGGGATATCCTATCAGTTGGCTAACCGCGGTTATCGGGGCAAATACCCACGCTCGAAAAGCTCCTTATATGGGGATGAGTTGCTGGCGCCCTCATTGAGTATACTCAAATTTTGCAGGACTCTTGAGTCACACAGGGGTCCACTACCTCGGGCGGTGCTGCTGTCGCTTAGGACTTACGATCAAAAATTTCAAACACATTTGCCCATCTTATGCGGCAATTTTTTACGAAAAATTATTAATCGTCTCCGGAGTGGGGGGGTGAAGCAGATATTGTTCATTCTGCCACCACCGAATTTTCATTTATTAGGGGAAGGAGATAAGGAGAGGAATGCTCAGTATTACTTGGAGTTGATACGGTCTCTCAATGATATCGTGGGGTTGTTCGAGGCTGATAATTTAATAAAAATAATTTCTATGAAAACCTTAGTTACGACCTCTTCATACCTCTATACGCATCTCAGCGCAGTGGAGAAGCCGCGAACCATTAGTAAGTGCCCTCAAATTCGAAAAAGTGCGTTCGTGATAGATGATGCTTTGGGTCGTTGGGTCTATTCAGCTGAGGTATTGAGGGAGTTTGAATCACATGTCAAGAAAAAGATCCGGTTTTTGTGGCCGTTAGTAAGTATCTCGAGGGAAAAAGCTGAGGTGAAACTTGACCTGGGCAGTATGGGCAGTAGTGGGAGGAAAACAACGAACTTTGATGTGTCCTCGGGCACCATTATTATAGACGAAGAGTTTTCTCCATGCGATTTGTACCTGCGGCCTTTGATAAAGAAAAGTAAGGTCACTATGCTCCTCGATACGGGGGCGGCAATTTCATTAATGAGAGAGGATCTTGCGATAGCGTTACGGGAAAAATATCCGGATGCGGTCGAGATTTACCGGCTGAAGAATCCAGTGGGCACAAAGAATGTTGATGGGACTTCATGCGGGCAGGTTGAAGCCTGTCCTGATGTACATCTGACCTCTCCCCAAGGGAATATGATTCCCTTCAGGTTTTACTTATCAAAGAGTATTCAGAATCAAGCCATTTTAGGTGGTGATAGGTTGAAAAAGTATAAAGCCGCAATTCTATATAAGACTATGAGCCTATGTTTACGGGAGGGTGCACAACGCCAATATATGTTATTTCCCTTAGTTGAGGGAACGGAACCAGACGAAAATTTTCAAATTGCAAATATCACTCCGTTAATTGAACTGGAGCCACCTCCCCCTCCAGTAAAGGATATTCTTGATCTAGGTGATCCGGAAAAGTACGAAGAGGTAGAGATACGAAATGCTCTGTGGAGGAAGTTGGTAGTGGCTCAATCAGAGGGAAGAGTGAGCATCGATGAGGCCATAGAGGCATTTGTGAGGATGGTACCATATAGTGGAGTCTTTCGGGATGAGTTGGGGAGATTCAATGGGGTAACGCCGCCCATACGAGTAAAAGCCCATACCCCATGGAGGGAAAAAACTTATCCAGTTGCCTCAGTTTACGCAGATAGAGCGCGAATCGCTATTAAGAAAATGGAGAAAGATGGAATTATTAAACGAAGTTCATCCGAGTTTGTTAACCCCTTTTGGTGGTTGCTCTAAAGTCGAGTGGCGATATTCGAATCTGCATTGATGCATTTAATTTCAATGCAATTGTGGAGCCACAGCGTACAGAACCTCCAACAGTGTATGAGCAAATATTCAATGATAGACCTGATCGGTATTTGTCCTCCTTCGGTTTCGCTCAGGGTTTTTTACAGATAGAGATTTCCACCAACGTGTCGAAATATCTAGCGTTCCAATTTGAAGGGCAAGTTTACGAGTATGTTCGGCTGCCATTCGGTACATCTATTAGCCCCTCGGTATTTATAGAGGTCGTGAATGGTGTTTTGCGTGACCTAATCGGGCCGCATGTACAGGTCTATGTGGACGATGTGTTGGTGACCACTCATACCTTTAGGGAACACATTGAGGTCATATGCGACGTCTTGCGCAATGTGTATAATGCAGGGATGACCCTATCGTTAAAAAAGACGAACTTATTTGTAGGTGGCTTAAAGCATTTAGGTTTTCTATTAGGTGGTGGTATGATAGGAAAAGATGAAAAAAAGTTTGTTTGGTTCGATAATTTTGAAAAACAGCTAGGTACGAAAAGTAACGAAAGAGGAATAGGTGAAGAATTCGAGTAAAGCAGATCCAGTCTTTGTTGGGATTTTCTAGTTACTATCACTGTTTCATCGACAATTATGCGAATATTGTACAGCCACTTCGTGAAGCATTGCTTGGGGTTAAGAGTTGTGTCGTGTGGTCCCAACAAATGTCCGAGGCCTACGAAAAATTAAAACGAGCGTTTTGTTCGAAATTTGCACTTATAAAACCAGACTTCACGAAGGAATTCATTTTTCATATGGGGTTGGATGACAGGGGGGAGAATATTAGGTCCATTGTAACGCAAAGAGATGACTCTGGTGCAGAAAGGGTGGTATTATTTTATAGTAAGGCGCTGAGTCGCCGAGAGAGGGAATATACACCGGCCGAAAAGAATTTATACGCATTAAATGCATGCCTTACGAAGTTACAGGTATTACTGTATAGACGTACGATTGTAGTGAACTCTCGGTTGAGTGAAACACTGAGGTGGGCTAGGAAATTGTCCCTTTACTCGGGTAGAATAGCTACCTGGCTCGTGACTATAAATTCTTTCAATTTGCGATTCGAGCTACCTACCGATCTGAAAACGGGAATTAAAATATTAGAGATGGATTCGGTGCCAGAGGTAACCATAATAGATGATGATGAGGGGAAAGAGAGGGTGGTTGAGTCGTTAATTTCCTCGGTAAATGTGAATTATTTTGGGGTGGTGGAACCGGCACATGTACGCAATGCGATTTTGCGACTGGATGTGTTGCAGCTAAATGATCGTTTTTGCTCCAGGATAAAAGATGAGCTTAGGAAGGACCAATCAAAATACAAACAAGATTATTATACTGAGGATGGCACAGGAATATTGTTCCGGGTGTTGGAGGAGGGGGATTGTGCGGTTCCGGTGTTGCCCCAGACACCTTACGAATGATTTCATAAAATATATACACACGTTCTACGGGCATCCGGGAGCTCAAAAGACCATCACCGTTATAAAGCGCTTTGTATGGTGGAAGGGTCGTCCGTGTTGGCCACTCAGCCTGGTCAAGTCGTTGCGGTAGATTTGTTTGGGCCACTACCTAAAAGTAAGTGGGGGTACACGGTGATCATAGTGTTTAAGGACATATGTATAGGGTTTGTCTGGGCTTATGGCATGAGGAATGCTAATGCTTTATCTTGTGTGAAGCGAGCGAAAATGGTGGTGAGTGATATCCAGACAAGGGGGGAACAGGTGGGCACCTTTCTCTCGGACAATGGTCCACAATTTAGGTCTCGATTATGGGCAAAATGCGCCAAAGAGTTAGGAATTAAATTACGCCATATAACTCCGTACCATCCATATAACTTCATTTAAAAAAAGAAGAAAACACGAAACACGATAACACGATCTAATGATCCAAAATAAAGACAAAACTTTGAACAAATCACATTATTTTTTTAAGCAATAGGAATTATTTTCAATCAAATTCTGTGGTATGGACAGGTATGGGCAAAACTTTCGAATTAATAGAGAATTGGAGTTTGGTGGCCACATATTTTTTTAATTATTACCCATACGCAGTGAAACTGCAGTAGTAGTCCGATTATTTGATGTTATTATTTGAAATTTTTTAAATTCTCATGCTAAAAGGCATATCCCTGTCAGATATGCCAGTAACAATGATTTTTTTTTTAATGGACAAAAATTTTAATATTTTATTAAAATTTAAAACATCAAAAAGGCGCCCAAAAGGAAAAAGGCGCACCGGGATTTGCCCGGTAGCCCGGTGGGCCTATCCGTCACTGAATAGGTCTTATCTGCTTATCTTAATGATGAATTTTTTATAAACCAAAGTAATGACTTCGAGTAAATAGATAATCTTAATCAGATTTTATCAGCAAGAATCCATCTACATGTTGATAAAATTGTAAGTGAGAAACGTTGAGCTGTACTATTTGGAATGAATGCTCGCTCCTCGATTCAGTCACGTCTTCATTTTCATGACGTATTGGTCTAATCATATTGACAATGTGGCTGCTATGTAATATGTACCAATTGTTGATTGCATTGAACATAATTTTCCAAACTGTAACGTCATTGCCATCAGATGATCCGTCTATTGTGACAACACCTGTGCTAAATCTTGGAAACAGATGTGCCAAACTACCAGCATTAAATGTTGATTTCCAAACTCTAGTCAAGATTAAATGCTATGTGGATAAGACTCAGTACCTCAGTAAATTCATTCTGAGGAAACCGAAAGATGTTTCATCGAATTCATTCGTCCTAACGCGTCCCAGGAGATTTGGAAAATCAATTCTAGTGGACACGATGTCAGAGTTCTTCCAAGGTAACAAACAACTCTTTGAAGAAACATATATCGGTAAACACCATACATCCTGGATCCAGTATCCGGTAATTCGACTTGATTTCTCCACAGAACTTTCAATTCGCACCGTGGAAAGCTTCGAAGTTGACCTCCGGTTCGAGTTGCAGGAGGTAGCACAGTCATATCAAATCAATCTTAAGGCACCATCCCCTATAAGTGGCATTAAAGAACTGATAAGGAAGCTGAAGGATGCTAAGAAATCACCTATCGTCGTCTTAATTGACGAGTACGACTCGCCTTACACGCGTGCCTATGCGAATGATAAGACTGAAGCCCGAAAAATCCTAAGTGTGTTGCACAGCTTTTTTTCTACCCTCAAAGGTAATCACAATATTCATTTATCTTTTATGACGGGAGTAACTCGACTATCGATGGATAATTTCTTCTCTGGCCCCAATTCCATTACAGACCTAACAATGGATTCGGAGTACCCTGCAATTGCCGGCTTCACTGAAGAAGAATTACGGGACTATTTTGGTGATTTTATTAAAAATGTTGCAACCTTCAAGAAGAAAGAAGCTACAGCCATTCTTGAAGTAATGAAAGAGCGTCACAACGGTTTCCAGTTTTCCTGTGCAGATGTACAAGTTTATAGTCCTTGTTCCGTCATCACTTACCTGAATTCAAAAGGTAGCACAATGAATGGCTGGAGTGAAACAGGTAGATCTGGAAGTTTTCTATACGAGAAACTGAAGGAGTTTAAAGAAGCAGCTTTTGAGTATCTTCTTAAAAGTCAAAGCAGCGATAGTGTTATATGGCAGATAACTGTTCCAGAGCGTTGTCTCGCAGGAAATATTGATTATACCACGATAGATGAGAGATCATTTATAGCACTCCTGTTTCACAGTGGCTATTTTAGCATTAAAAGTTGTGAAAGTGAATTTTGCATCCTACGCTTCTCAAATAAAGAGCTTCTAAATGATTTTAGTGAACATCTTTCATATGTTTTACATGAAGAGTATAAGGAAGATAAATGGGTAGTAGGAGTCCGATCAATGAGAGGAGATCTCATTTGCGGTCTATGGGAAGATTTTATCATCAAATTAGGCTCCTTTTATGCTAATGTCCCAAATTTTATGACTATGTACCAAGAATATTGGAGAGAATCATGGTTCCAATTTCTCTTGAATACGGCGTTGTATTTTGCTGGCATTGATGATAAACCTGATATAGAAGATATACCTAATAAAGGACGAGCTGATATCATATTTACAGACTTCGGGACTACGTTTATATTTGAAACAAAATATTATGACAATAAGGAAAATGCATTAGAGCAATGTCAAAATAAGTATGTTAAGAAACACATACTTCTTTCGCAGCGAAATGTTGTTTGTATTGGTCTTCAATTTTCTAAAGAAAGAGATATTATGAGATGGGGAGTGGCTACCTATTCAGGAAAAGGAGAATTGCTGCAACAATATGGACCTCAAGAAGAAGATAAACGTTATCGTCTTGGGGTAACAACCAGCTGCTCAGCTCAGCCCTGAAGAACTTGAGAAAATAACCATAAATGTATAGAGTTACAAGGGAAAAGACCCAAGCTACAGTATTCAACCAGAACAAGTGATTAAATTTCTAGAACAGATGCCCACTACCAAAAATCAAGTCAATATTTGCCTGAAACAATCACCAGTGACATTGAGACTCTATACCTCATCTTAGAAGAAATTAAACCATTGTTAATATCTAAATTTAAACGTATAATAACTATCTTTTTTGTAAAAAGGTCAATTCTCCCTGAAAATGGCTCCATTTGTTAACTTGTGTGAATTAATAAAAGAAGTAATATATTTATGTGTGATACTTTCTGGAAATAAAGATATCTATGCAGGTATTCATAAATTCTATGACTGCTTATACCAATTAATTTCATATATGAACAGTTCCGCGAGTATTGATGAGAGAGCCTATAATATTTTTTATCATTAATTTTGCTAGTTCGAGGTACAAATGCTCATGTAAGAGCAGTTTTGGATGGAAATCGAAAATAACCCATTCAGCGAGTCGTTGAATAGTGAAGGTCAATTACATACCATTCAATTAAAAATATATATTAGTGTTGAATCTTTGTTGAAAATCTGGTCCAGAAGTTCAAGGTTCAAGTGCTCATGTAAGAGCAGTTTTAGATGGAAATATTGGCTTTGAATTTACTAAAAAATGAATATCAAAATTGAAATTGTTGTGACATAAGATTTAAGGGGATCCTTTGGCATTTGGAAAATGCGAGTGCATAACCAACAAAAAATTATTCCCAGTCAAGGCGTTGTGCATTCACGTGTAGTATCAAAATTATAATTGTTCATCGTTGAATAGCGATATCGAAAGCCCCACCTGAACCAACACACACGTAGCTTACATTAATGTAGTCGTTTTCTTCGTTTTTTCGCGCCAGAACATATAGAGATCAAGATTTGGAGTTTTAGTTAAGACTGTTTTTTGCGTTGTATTTGTTTTTAGCGAGTTTTCCTTTTTTTTTTGTTTCGCGGGTGTGTTTTTGTTCACGCAATGAAGATGTAGTCGAAGATGCGGAAATAAAGTTACATATACACGTATTGTTAATAGATAAGCCTTGTGGTAGTATCTTATGTAGGTGGTCGCTCCTTTTTTGTATTTACCTCAAAACAAAGAAAATTTATTGTTATTTCTTTTTTCTTAGGTAGGGACCTCGTCAGCCATACGGGCTGTATGAGGAGCCATCTCTGGCGGTATGCTCTTGGCCCTTAAGGCCTGCCCCTCAACACTCGACGTCTCTGCGTGACGTCGGGGCTATGTGTCACCTTATGTGACATTGTTTTTATTGGTTGTTTAATAGATGAATACAAGATTAATTCGGTTAAAAATCCAAAGAAATAAAATGTGTCCCAGTATCAGGTATAATACATACTACTTAGAGCCTATGGGTATGAGCAATTCTGCCTACGTTTCGAATTGTCATTATCGTTTTTTGTAATGACCTAAGCCTTAAGAATAACCAACTCATTTCTTATCCAAATATCCAATATTTATATTTTTACTCGTGAATTTTCTCCCATACACAGAAAGTATGTGTAACTACAATACAAAAACTTTCAAGAACTATTCAAACACATTATACGTACGTGTACATTATACAGTTCTAGCATAATTACACGCAATATTTCTCGTGGTTCGTAAAAATAAGGTACAGCTAAGTACAACCAAGTTGATAGCTTTCGTTTTTCTCATTTGAACAGAATTAGGTAGATAATATTATTAATTCAAAAATTTGCTATATTGTCATTAAAATTCTCGAATTAAATGACGTGCTGTAACGAGTATGCTTGATAAAAAATTGAAAAAAACCAGAATAATTAAAATAGGTACCTAATTAATAGTTCTAATATCTACGAGTATATAATATTTTTTCTCTAAGAATTGAGATCTTTTATAATATGATTCATGTACTTAATCATCGTACATTAATAGTTTGACAGGTATTATAATCGATTTATTCATGCACCTTAATAACTTTAGAAAAATAATAAAATGTAGGTAGAAGTTTAAAGAGGAAAAGAAATCACAAACACTTCAAAATAAAAAATAGATAATTAAAATAGACAAATTAAATAACACGATTTATCATACAAAAAGTATTACATTTCTAATCCTTAATTACTAACTACTATATCGTTACAAAAAGAAAAAAAAAACAAAAACGAAAACAAAAACAAGAAATAATTGTTTAAATAAAAATTTACGCGGTTGATAATTTATTACAAAATTTTTTTACACCATAAATTAACATATCATTATTGAGCATGCATATAAGTAGATGAAAATATGATATTTTTTTATTACAATGTTGTCTGATTTTTAGTGGTTTTCCTAGGCTGAGGAGAGAATATAATTTTTAATAACCTTACAACCGGCGCCTCGAATAGCAACGAAATGCAAAATGAAGAAATGAACGATGCTAATATGTTTCCGAAGTACAGTATTACCTATTTTAAAGTTGAAGACGTATGTATTATATATGTGGTAATGGCTGGATAACAGAATTAGAATACATGTGTATACTTACCACTGTAGAATCTTGTAGATGTAACGGAGCATTCATTTGAAAATTAGTGGTAGTCATTATAATAGGGTGTACTAGATAAGCGCAGTACGTTAATCTACTCAAAGGAAATAGTAGTCTAAATGACAGAAATGAGTCAATGAAACCTGCGAATATTTATTGAAGCGTGTGATCAGATAGGTATAACTACAGACATAATGTATAAATATTTAAAATTCTTTTTTTTTTTTCAAACATACCTCCGTGACCAGAACAACACGCTATTACCATCCAAGCTAAAGCTACCGCCCATGCGGTATGTCCTACTGATACGTAAATAGCAGACCCAATCGCTCCTAATGGAAATACGTGTAACCCATACACCAGAAACAAGTGTGTGAATATTGCCAAAATCCAAGAGACTAGTACTGTGATCTGTGGCAAATAAATTTATCATCATTAGATATTCGTAGTCTGCGAAACTGAGAGGTGAGAGCCAAATCGTTATTACCTTAGACACATTCAGCTTAGCTTTTGTCTTGAATATGAACCATCCGGTGAACATACCCACTAAATAAGGTCCAAGACGAGTCCACGGTTTGTCGTACAGTTGATCGAATAACATGAATGGGTCCTCGATTCTATAAGCGAATGCGCATGAAATAATATAACGAACAAAGTCTTATTCGCATTTCTTGAATTGTACACTTTACTCACTTGGCCCGAAAATCGTATATCAACGATATGGAAATGGTAACACCCCACGAGAGGAATAAAGATAGCACCAGTAGGAAAGCGGAAAAACGGAAATACCTGCAATGTGTGGTACAATAGTTAGTGGAAGTAAGTGAACGATACTGTATTCACTACCTATCTGAGTTGAGTGTGTCACAAATACTTTTGTATAATACGCGTGCGTACGAACACGAATGGTGTGATTTGCGATAATATGTGCTAATGTTAGCCTAAAATTTTACTCGAAGAATGATGCTTAAACTCACCGAATGGAGAGCAATAATATGATAATTCCGAAAACATAGAACTGAGTGTCATTTGAAACGTACCAACTCCATAACATACACTGCAAAGTTAAAAAAGAAAAAAAAAATACGTTAGAACTATCGTACCTATGTGTAAATTGTGTATACGTAGACTATATTTTATGTCTAGAGCTAAACGCATTGATTCAATTTTTGTCGAAAATTGTGTCGTACTTTTTAACGATGCTAATGTACACGTATCTTCAATCGTTAATTTCGTAAATTATGTACTTCTTCGCATCCAGATCCAGTATAAATACGAAACATAAGTACATAAATAGTACGAGTGCGGTAAGTGGTAATGCCAAGATTTCAGTCTCACTCAATATGTACCTATATGGACTCGAATGTAGTCCACATAATTTGAATTGTTTCTCATGAATTATTTAGCAGCGAATTTCGTTGAAATGTGTCAATCAGCGTAGAAAGATGTTCGATGAATGTTTGTTGATATGTATTTCAGACTTGAATACAAAATGCAACTAACTAGGTGCTGGTAATAACGCAATAAAAAATCCGCATCAAGTATAGCTGTGCCAACATAAATGATCTATTTTCAAACTTCAAGGAGCTGAGTAGAGCAGAATCAAGAGATTTTGCTACTTTTAGGGTAAATTAAAAGCTATAAGCATAATAGCACCACTTTCCTATCTAAATAAAAAATATTAATTAGATATGTACCTAGATCGATAAGTATACATTTATATTTACGTGTTGCGAGATGCGAGATGCAACTCCCTCAATACCACATTTAGCTGCTCATATGACACTCGTGTATAGTAGTTTGCCTACTGTACTTGTTGTAGAAAACGGAAGTTATTTTCATCGTGGTAGGGAAAAACTTGAAAGAGAAATGATTGAGAAAGTGTAAAAAAAAATTATGAAAAAAAATGATAATTTCTTCGTATTTTCTCGCGGATAACTTCGAAAAGTGCTACATTGAGACCATGCTTGAGAAAGTTTTCATAGACCATCCTCTATACCTTAACACATACTCTGGGTAGATGCGCTCTGGCTGGCTCTTCATACCCAAAAAATTTTTCATTCCTACGAATTTTCTTTGAAGATCGTCATCTTACCTCCAATTTTGACATTCGCCATTTCTCAACCTATTTTGACTTAAATTCGAAAGATAATATTCCGCTTCTCAACTAATCTCACATACAAATTCTGACTTTTCAAAGTGAATTTTGCAAAGAGATAGGAGGGACATTGAGAAAATTTCATGATTCAACATTTTCTGAAAACTTTTTCCGCTCTAATTCCTCTCAAAATTTATTTAAGAAACTGAATTGAAATATACTAGTGAACTCTTTTTTATTAGCTGAGTTTTTAACAAAACGATAGCTATTACAGCCTACCTGATTTGGGAAGGGAAGGTCGGGGGAGGGTGGGGTCTTCAAATCTTTGCGTTTCAGACCATTTGTAATCATCTGGCAAATGTCCAACTTTTTGGTATATATATATATATATGATATATATTTTTCACCCCGCGTAGCGCCGGCGAGTATTCATAAAATTCGCTTAAAATTTGGTGAGGAACTCTTCTTGAAAATGCGCAGAAGTGCTTTTTTTGTTTTTTCGAAAAATTTCAAAATGGCGGATCACTCAAATTTTGAGGGGGCTGGAGAAGAGGCAAATAGCTCAAATTTTTCGTTTTTGATCTCATATGAAAGAGTGAGTCACGGACACCAACATATTTAAATTTCAGCTTCCTAAGTGCATTTTGAGGAGAGTTAAAGAAAACCTGTTTTTGAGGAAATTTCGTTTTTTGTGTCACTTGCATTGCGCAGGGGGGTGTGGATAAAATTCGCTCAAAATTCGGTGAGGAACTCTTCTTGAAAATGCGCAGAAGTGCTTTTTTTGTTTTTTCGATAAATTTAAAAATGGCGGATCATTCAAATTTTGAGGGGAGCTGGAGAAGGGGCAAATAGCTCAAATTTTTCGTTTTTGATTTCATATGAAAGAGTGAGTCACGGATACTAACATATCCAAATTTCAGCTTACTAAGTGCATATTGAGAGGAGTTAGATTAAAAAACGGCTTTTTGAGAATGTTTTGAGTCATGAAATTTCTTGAATCTTCCATATCTCCCCACCAAATCAAGTTAAAGAGGTCAAATTTTGTGTGTGAGGTTAGTTGGTGACCACAATATGACCTCTTGAATTTGGATCCAAAATGGCGGATTATCAAAATTGTGAGTAGAGCTTGAGGAGCCTCAAGTTGGTAAAAATGTAATTAATATGAATTCATATGGTTATTGGGGATAAGTTATATACTATATCCCGAATTCACTTCCATACATGATGTTGGAGGGGGAAGGCGGGGTTATCAACCTAAAATAGTGGTGGGCGTACAGGAGGGGTCGAAAATTTTTTACTGCTGTGTCATATGATAAAATGAGCTCAAGTGACAAACGTATTTTGATTTTAGCGTCCTCAGTGATTTTGGAGGGGAAATTGCTGCAGGAAATTTCATGAATCTTCCATATCTCATCACCAAATCGGCATAGAATGGTCAAACTTTGTGTGTAGGATTAATTTGTGACCAGAATATAACCTCTTAAATTTGAGTCAAAATGAATCCAAAATGGCGGATTATTAAGATTTGAAGATAATTTGAGAAATATATTGTGTTCACATGATTATTTCATGGTAAGAAGTACTACATTTGTGCCAAATTAATCTTCTTAAGTGTTTTTGGAAAGGATACGGTAGGGGTTTTCAGACTTGGTATTGGGTGTGGCCTGTAGTCATGAACGGTTAAGCAAGGTTATTAGTAAATCAAAACAAGCTCCAATTAAAAACTCAGCTTCAGCATTTGAAAAACATCATCGTCGGCGATGGGAATCGAACCTGGGTCTCTCGTTTCAAAGTCGTGTACAAAACCACGTGGCTACTCTACACACGTTTCATAAAGGGAACCATTCGTCTACATTTCTTTGCCATGCAATGATATTCTTCATCTATCCATTAGTACCTAATTCGACCCTCTAACTATGATACAATTGAGGCTCGAAACTTCAATAAATACAATTTGACCTATCATAATAAGGTACTATATGGTACATCTTGGAAAAATAAGTAGAGGTAATAATGAACGTACCATGGGTCTTATCTGCTTATCTTAATGATAAATTTTTTATAAACCAAAGTAATGACTTCGAGTAAATAGATAATCTTAATCAGATTTTATCCGCAAGAATCCATCTACATGTTGATAAAATTGTAAGTGAGAAACGTTGAGCTGTACTATTTGGAATGAATGCTCGCTCCTCGATTCAGTCACATCTTCATTTTCATAACGTATTGGTCTAATCATATTGACAATGTGGCTGCTATGTAATATGTACCAATTGTTGATTGCATTGAACATAATTTTCCAAACTGTAACGTCATTGCCATCAGATGATTCGTCTATTGTGACAACACCTGTGCTAAACCTTGGAAACAGATGTGCCAAACTACCAGCATTAAATGTTGATTTCCAAACTCTAGTCAAGATTAAATGCTATGTGGATAAGACTCAGTACCTCAGTAAATTCATTCTGAGGAAACCGAAAGATGGTTCATCGAATTCATTCGTCCTAACGCGTCCCAGGAGATTTGGAAAATCAATTCTGGTCGACACGATGTCAGAGTTCTTCCAAGGTAACAAACAACTCTTTGAAGAAACATATATCGGTAAACACCATACATCCTGGGTCCAGTATCCGGTAATTCGACTTGATTTCTCTAGAGGACTTTCAATTAGCACCGTGAAAATCTTCTTAGCTACCCTCAAGTCCAAGTTGCAGAAGGTAGCACAGTCATATCAAATCAATCTTGAGGCACCATCCCCTATAAGTGCCATTGAAGAACTTATACAGGAGCTGACGGATGCTAAGAAATCACCTGTCATCGTCTTAATTGACGAGTACGACTCGCCTTACACGCGTGCCTATGCGAATGATAAGACTGAAGCCCGAAAAATCCTAAGTGTGTTGCACAGCTTTTTTTCTACCCTCAAAGGTAATCACAATATTCATTTATCTTTTATGACGGGAGTAACTCGACTATCGATGGATAATTTCTTCTCTGGCCCCAATTCCATTACAGACCTAACAATGGATTCGGAGTACCCTGCAATTGCCGGCTTCACTGAAGAAGAATTACGGGACTATTTTGGTGATTTTATTAAAAATGTTGCAACCTTCAAGAAGAAAGAAGCTACAGCCATTCTTGAAGTAATGAAAGAGCGTCACAACGGTTTCCAGTTTTCCTGTGCAGATGTACAAGTTTATAGTCCTTGTTCCGTCATCACTTACCTGAATTCAAAAGGTAGCACAATGAATGGCTGGAGTGAAACAGGTAGATCTGGAAGTTTTCTATACGAGAAACTGAAGGAGTTTAAAGAAGCAGCTTTTGAGTATCTTCTTAAAAGTCAAAGCAGCGATAGTGTTATATGGCAGATAACTGTTCCAAAGCGTTGTCTCGCAGGAAATATTGATTATACCACGATAGATGAGAGATCATTTATAGCACTCCTGTTTCACAGTGGCTATTTTAGCATTAAAAGTTGTGAAAGTGAATTTTGCATCCTACGCTTCTCAAATAAAGAGCTTCTAAATGATTTTAGTGAACATCTTTCATATGTTTTACATGAAGAGTATAAGGAAGATAAATGGGTAGTAGGAGTCCGATCAATGAGAGGAGATCTCATTTGCGGTCTATGGGAAGATTTTATCATCAAATTAGGCTCCTTTTATGCTAATGTCCCAAATTTTATGACTATGTACCAAGAATATTGGAGAGAATCATGGTTCCAATTTCTCTTGAATACGGCGTTGTATTTTGCTGGCATTGATGATAAACCTGATATAGAAGATATACCTAATAAAGGACGAGCTGATATCATATTTACAGACTTCGGGACTACGTTTATATTTGAAACAAAATATTATGACAATAAGGAAAATGCATTAGAGCAATGTCAAAATAAGTATGTTCAGAAACACATACTTCTTTCGCAGCGAAATGTTGTTTGTATTGGTCTTCAATTTTCTAAAGAAAGAGATATTATGAGATGGGGAGTGGCTACCTATTCAGGAAAAGGAGAATTGCTGCAACAATATGGACCTCAAGAAGAAGATAAACGTTATCGTCTTGGGGTAACAACCAGCTGCTCAGCTCAGCCCTGAAGAACTTGAGAAAATAACCATAAATGTACAGAGTTACAAGGGAAAAGACCCAAGCTGCAGTATTCAACCAGAACAAGTGATTAAATTTCTAGAACAGATGCCCACTACCAAAAATCAAGTCAATATTTGCCTGAAACAATCACCAGCGACATTGAGACTCTATACCTCATCTTAGAAGAAATTAAACCATTGTTAACATCTAAATTTAAACGTATAATAACTATCTTTTTTGTAAAAAGGTCAATTCTCCCTGAAAATGGCTCCATTTATTAACTTGTGTAAATTAATAAAAGAAATAATATATTTATGTGTGATACTTCCTGGAAATAAAGATATCTATGCAGGTATTCATAAATTCTATGACTGCTTGTACCAATTAACTTCATATATGAACAGTTCCGCGAGTATTGATGAGACAGCCTATAATATTTTTTATCATTAATTTTGCTAGTTCGAGGTACAAATGCTCATGTAAGAGCATTTTTGGATGGAAATCGAAAATAACCCATTCAGCGAGTCGTTGAATAGTGAAGGTCAATTACATACCATTCAATTAAAAATATATATTAGTGTTGAATCTTTGTTGAAAATCTGGTCCAGAAGTTCAAGGTTTAAGTGCTCATGTAAGAGCAGTTTTAGATGGAAATATAGGGTAGGAGTTTTCAGACTTGGTATTGGGTGTGGCCTGTAGTCATGAACGGTTAAGCAAGGTTATTAGTAAATCAAAACAAGCTCCAATTAAACACTCAGCTCCAGTAATGCGGCATGGTTGCTTACGTTTTTTTTTTTTTATAATCATACCCATACGTAAATGCACTTATACTTACCATATCATTCATGGGGAAAAGACTATTTATGTATAAAATATTTCTCCACCAATATTTATCGCATGACACATGATTTTGACTAATGGGTTCGAATACCGACCAATTATGAATCCATCTCATTGAGATCTCGGCGATTAACAATACGAACATATAAGCCGGTGTTAATCTGTAATTAAATTAAAATGAAATAAATCCAATCCGATATTGTATGAATCTGAGCATTGCTACTCCTAGGTGGATGGGTTCCCAGCCATCTTCTCGAAAATGTATTTTCCGAATGCCGTTATCCTGAATCCCAATTTCCCGAATCCATTGTTCCCGAACAGAAAAATTAAAAAAAGTTACAAGGTTAACATTGTACGAAATTGTTCTAAGGTATTCTAACTCTCGTCCCGTATAATCTGAGTAACTAACAATAATCCTGGATATACGATTCTGGTGACAGAGTGGTTCCCTTTATTACAACTACCACCTCGCCAGGTCGAGGATCGTTAGTTATAGCTCGAGCTTTACACATTACACTCCTTCCCTCGAAGCTTTTGGCAGTCCCAGTAAATGCGGTCCTTGTCTATGCGGGACTTGAAGTATGCGAAGCCATCGATCATAAGTTTTTTTCCAACAATTTCAGTCATTACTTACTGCTCTTTTTGTACTTATAACACGTCTTTAACGAATCACTGCCCTTATTAGAAACAATATTATGCATTTACCATAGAAATTTTCGCATTCGAGAAATAGGTATTCTGGAAATAGGCATTCGTAAAACAATATTTTTGGGATAACTGATTCAGGAAAATGTCCGGGAACCAGGTGGATGCTATACATATACGTAGATATGTACATTTGTGCAATGTGAGTGAAGGCTATACGAGTATACTATACGAGTTATATGCATACGATCGTATTGCAACAAATGCAATTAATTCGCTGTATTACGTTATTCTTCGAGAATCATTTTAGGCTAAACAAAGACTAGCGCCTTTAACTTATTTATAGGTACTCATCTTCATAAAGGCACTTATACGTATGTAGCGTTGAATAATACGAATAGGTGCAGTCATATTACGCACCTATATGTATCTAATATGCGTTACACGATTAGGTTACAAAAAAGATACAAGTATTTCATCTTCAATCAGATGTAAAACAGTAAAACTTGATTTTTTTCTCTTGTTGTACACATACGAGTAAGTATACATCGTGAAAGTGGACGAGTGTGATAACCTTGAAATACATAAATACGAAGCAAGTCCATTCATACGAGCCATGAGGTGTACAACTGTACAGCCTATGCAGGTGGTTAATACTTGGTACTGAATGACCCTTTGAGCTTTGTAGACACCGAAATCATGAAAATCATCAAGAATAAAAAAAGTTTCGTAATTTCCTCGTCGAAAATACAGACGTAGGTGTGTCGGTAATGTCCTGATATCAGTACAAAGTTTTGTGTGAACTTTTCATTATAATTATGAGCATTATATTATTTATCATTTTATCCGAGCGTAAATACTAAGTTATTTAGATTTTACGAACGAGTATATTTATTATTCTTACACGAATCTATATCAATGTGAAGTAGGCAGTAAGTACGACTGTATCTTGTATTGATGATCCAAAATAGCATAAGCTAAATTGAAGGAAATGCATTGCTGAAAGCCAAAACCAAATATCATCAGGGTTTACCTAACTAGATTATGTTTACTTTCACTCTTTTTTGATTTGTGAAAACAAACAAGTCCAAACATGCCATCAAATTATGTTTTAATAATAACTATTAATCCTAGTTAACTCTCAAAATTAAAATCTATTCGTTATCTTATTCCCAATATTCTAATCTTACTATTTTGGTTTAATAATATTTTAATACGTTTTTTTTTTTTTTTTATTTAAAAGATGTAATATTTGGCTTTTGGCTTGCGCAATTGATACAATTTAGCTCATGTTAATTTGGACGGCCAATATGAACTGCTAGGTACCTAGTACCTAATATTTTTTTTATTTTAATCTCAAAAGTTTTTAATACGCTCACATTTTTAAGGCTATACTCTTTCTGTACATTTTGACAAGAAGAGGTTCGCTTTAAACGTCAACTTCAATCGGTTATTTCTCCCTGAAAACAGGATATAATTTATTCCGACCAGTTTTATTTTATTTATTAATCTTTTAAGAAGATCTGACTTTTGAGATATTTTCGAATATTTCCTTTCCTTTTGATTTAAAAGGAGTTAAGTGGGCGAGAATTCGCGAGATATGGGAAAATTTTAAACTTGTTGAAATACAGGTCTTAATTTAATTCTAAGGAAGGTATTTAAGAAAAGAAATTGGAAAAAAGTTGAATTTTCATCAAGAAAAAAACTGATTGAAAATTGGAAATTTTTATTGGAATTGGTCGAAATCGTTCGCTATAAGTTCAACTCTTTAGTGTAGGTATTCAGATCTCGAACGATCATTAAAATCGCACAAGTTCGTTCAAAAACGTTTCATCAAAATGTATTTCGGTTACAGTCAAATATTAAACAACCCTAAAATGTAAACATGAAGTGGGTATCCCCTTAAGGTTAACATTAAAACAGAATATTGTGACTAAAAGGTCATTAACACGTACCTTAGAAATCTGTAACCAACTAATTTCAAAAATTTTCCTACATTCATCATGCAGGTAGGATTTTTGGGTCGTCTGCTTTTATCAGCTATTTCTTTCCTGGCCGATTTGAAATATAAATATGTTACCAGAAGACCGCTGTTTGAAAGAAAGAAAAAAATTATTTGTTTCGTTCAGATGGGAATCACTACGGCACTGCGGCACTGCGGTAAGATTTATTAAGTACAAATACGTAATAAGAAATATGTCCATTTACCTAATGAAGAAGAACGAATCAACGGAGAATGTCGCGTTGCTGACCGTTTGAAACATGAAATTCCTTTCAGCCAACGTTCTCAATGCTTTATTTTCTGCAAAATGAAATGTAATAAAAGTTCATTGATGTGCTATTTACTGTTGCTGTAGGTATGATGGTCAATACGAGTAACCATCCGGCAATTAGACTGTTGGTTCTTTCGAATGAGCAAGTTCTACAAAATTGCAACTTTATGTTTTGAGTTGAAGATTGCAAAAATGCGCAAAACCCGAAAGTAGGGAAGTTTCCCAAATATTTCTTCCTCGAATTTAGTGATTCCAACCGTTCCCTTCTTGAACTCTTTATCTCATAATAACTTGTGGATAAGAAAATATACCCAAGAAGGCATACTGAAGGATTAAAATTTCGAAAAATAAGTAAAATCAGTGTTGTAAGAACAAACCAAAGAACGAGAACGAAGAACAACAAGAACGGAGAATTTTCATTGTTTCTGAGGAACAGGACCAAGAACGAGAACATAAAAGTGATATACCTGAAGAACAAAGAACAGAACGAGAACAGAATATTTTCAAAATGAAAGATCGAAGAACAAAACGAGAACCAACTAATGAACAATGTTGAGGTACAAAAACAAGAACAAGAACGATGTAATTTTTTGTTGTTCTTCGTTCTTTTGAAAGTTCATGATTTATTATAAAATTTGAATTAATAGATATCATTAGGGGAAAGAGAAAATAAAAAACTTATACTTGAAAGCGGGCAAGTGCCCATATAAGTAATTTTTTTTTTTTAAATTGTTAGCTTCAATTAATTAATTTTCAATTTCAACAACAACATAAACTGTAAACACGTTATCAAAAAAAAGAAAGAAAGAAAGAACAAGAAAAAGTTGAGGAACGAGAACAGAACGAAGAACGAACAAGAACGAGACCATAAAGGATTGAAAGAACAAAGAACAGAACAAGAACAACATTGTACAGAATTAAAAAAACGAAGAACGGAACAAAAGTATTTGAAACATTGAGAATAAGAATGAGTTGGGAACAGGATCAAATGACTGGGTCTTTCTAGGAACGAGAACAAGAACAAGAACAGACATATGTTCGTTCCTACAACACTGATGTAAAATCGAAAAATCATAAAAATTACGAAATCACATCAAATAAAGAAAAGTGAAATATTTCCATTAGAAAACACCTTAAAATCCAACAAAACTTCGGAAACAGTACCTTTGTAGGAGTGGGAGGAGGGAGAGGATAGATAGTGAATTAAAAATAATTCACAAGTCAAAACTTGTTATTGAATTCGTTTTAGATTGATTCTGAATTTAACGTCGTGTACGGGTACTTCAATAGGGAGGGGTATTTTTATGAAAAAACCCTTAATGTGGGTACAACAAATTTATATTTGTTGGTCACTTTCTGGTAACAAGTTATTATATAATGGAGACTTCAAATGAGGCTAGTGGCTAGATTTTGATGTTTTGTAGAACATCCCTTTAAGAACACGAGTACCTTAAATTCACATTGAAAGAATTACAAGCACTCTTTTACTAACTTTAACACGAAACACTAAGGATAGAATTTTGTGAAACTTGAATCATTTGAATGTACTCTTTTTTTTGTCATTTCATCTTACGTGTAGAACGATTATTCGTGATTTAAATTCAAAAAATATAATTTTTAAAGATTAGAGCACTTTGTGGATCACAGAACCTAGACTAACTTTGCCGCTCGGTTGGGCAAGCTCTATATGCTTTTTATGGAAAATATTCGTGATCGAATTCTTGCTGCTTTTACTGGACAAGTGAAGCGGACTCGTGCGTTCACCAAGGTTTTTTTTTTTGAATTCGATAAAAATCATGAATTGACTCTGAATTTGGAGGGTATGTAGAAAAAGTGAAGTTGAACCGTTCCATGAAAGTCGAACTTTCGAACTTTGAAGCTTTTTTTAGTTTTTTGCAAATATCTCAGGAATGAAGGGTGGTGAAGAGAAAATGTATAGAAATAAAATTGTAGGAAGTTTTATTTTGTACAACTTTGGTTTCATGCATTTTTCAAGAAAGTTCGTCGAAAGTTGAGCTATTCACTTTAGAGATTTTTTTTTTTTGTAAATATCTCGAAAACGAAACTTTGGAAAGAAAAATGAATAGCAACACGGTCGTCGCAAATTTCAAGCTCTATAACTTTCATTCTCATACAATTTCCACGAAAGCTCATACTTTCCCGCAAAACTGAACTCAAAGTAAAGAGTCCAATAATTTGTACGTTTCGTTATCCGAAAGCTCGATGTTTTCATTCTGTGATGATAACTCGAGTAAAACATGATGAATTGACTCCAAATTTGGGAGATGGTGGGTAGATGGTATAAAGCGCTTTAAAAGAGTCTCATTGTTTTCGAAGTCGATCCCTTCGTTGAAGGTTGAGCTTTAGAACTTTGAATTCTAATTTTATTACCGTTACCACTTCTGCGTACAGATCAGTTATTGTTCAACTTTATCGTAGGTCCATTATTTACGTTTAGCTGTACCTAGCTTAGTTTACAATCAGTTGACTTAATTTAAGATTTTTTTTGGGATAATAAATTTCAAAATCGTTGCTAATCAAACTTTTCTCTCTGATTGTCCAATCTGTAACCAGCGAACCTGAAATCTTCTATATTTTAAAGAATTCCAAAACCTTATGGTCTTCGGATTTACGTAAGCTACAAAACTGTGAAATGGAAAGGCAATCATCGATCTGTATGGATAGGCTAATTCGCTAACGGATGAAGTATATTTTTTATTAGCTATACCTTGCGTACGCGTACCTATACGCGAAATGAGAGGCTGTCGCGTTGAATAACAAACAGGAAGAAGGATTTTGATTTTTACGAACGCGTAACGAATGGTAATTATTTGCGCATTAATAACGAACGATGTTTATCGCCATTTACAGCACGCTAGGCTCTTAAAATTTTCGTTATTAAAAACAATTAATAAGTTACGACAGTATAGTCGCGTAGTCATTTGTTGTATTTTGTAAGAGGAATGATTCGTTGGTAATTTTATAATTTCAGTCTCGTCGCGTCGAATTGCGTTTATTGCTTTTTAATGGTTATTTCTTACCGAAAAGTTTTTTTAAATGATTTTTTTTTATTTTAAACAATAGCTATTACCTGATTACCGCCAAGCTAATTTGGGAAAGAGAGGCTGAGGAGGTCTAAAAATTTTTTCGTTTCCGACCAATTGCGATTTTATGGCAAATGTCCGCAACTTTTTGGTATACCTACTGTACAAACGTTTACACAATACACTTGATGTTTTTTTCTCCCTCGTAGCATTGATAGGTATCGATGAAAATCGCTCAAAATTTGGTGAAGGCATTTTGTGAAAATACGCTAACAATTATCTTTTTTTTTTTGATTCACTTCAAAATGGCAGTTTACTCAAATTTTGAAGGGAGTTTGAGAGACTCATAAAACCTCAACATTTTTTATCTCGTTGTCATACACTCGAGTAAAATACGGACACCAACATATCAAAAATTCATCTTCTTAAGTACATTTGGAAGGTAGTTGTTGCAAAAAACAGTTTCTTGAGTGGTGTTCTTATATCTTCCATATCTCCTTATTAAATTGTTCGTAGAAGGGTTAAATTTTGTATGTGGAGTTTGTTGTGGATCAATATATGAGCACTTAAATTTTGGTCAAAATGGATTCAAAATGACGGTACATAAAAACTTGAGGAGCCTCAAATAGATAAAACTTAATAAGTATGGAGCCTCGCAATACGATTTTTGGGAATAAAAAATGTACTATTTCCCAAGTTCACTATCACAAGTGTGTTGGAAGGGAGAAGGAGGGTTTCATTGTGTTACCTATTGCTTACCAGCTATGGTGAAAACTTGTAAATAGGTGTGCACCATAATAACCCAAGCCAAACTTAAGAACCGCAAGCCGTGCACGCATGTTAACGATTCTTCCGGAGTTGCACCTACATATAGTATCTTTTTGGAATTGGAGATGGCCGAAAAGGATAAAATGAACTGACTCATCGCACTCTCGCCTGTAAATACGAAATAAAAAAAATCAAGATTATCTTCCATCGGAAAACACATTATATGGGAAAATTCGTATAGGTGTGGAAGCGTACGTACCACCGCCACTGTAATTACTCTCTGGTATGGAAGTATTGCTGTTGTTCTTAACCGAATAGCCGTTTTCGATTTTCATCTCGAGACTGGGTAGCTTTTCCAAAGGCGTTATTATTTTCATATCGCCTTCGTTGTTGTTGCTGATGACGGAAGCTTGATGCTTTCTGTACCATCGGTTTCGTTTTCGCTGCAACGATACTTCGTAACACGTACCGATCACCGTTAGTACGATGACCACGCTTAAAATCATGCTGTAACAGATACCACAGAGCGTCGAGGTTAACCTAAGGAGTAACGCGTAAGGACGCGCGCACGCCACGTGAACTTGTATACGAATACGAGCACATGTGATCGATTTTTCACACTTTCTTCATCAGTCGAGGTTCCACTGCGAATAGTTCGATCGGTGACCGTGATTTCGGGGACTTAATTTACTGTACATACCTCTTACCTTCGCAATGATTTTTTAGTCTCTGTGGCTCATTTATTTTTATTTTTTTCTGCTTACCCATAGGTGTGTATACTCTTATACGTATACTAGTAATCTATACCCATCCTTCGGACGGGGTGTTTAAGCATGTGCTTCTTTATACGATGAAAGGGGTTTTTTTATCTTTATTGTCAACTTCTTCGATGGTAATAGTTCTTCTTTACTTTGTTTTGCGAATTATTAGAGGAAAAAAATTTTGAAATCACGATGGTAGATTCTATCATTTCTTTAACCAAAATTTTTAAAAATTGGAAACTAAATTTTTGTCAATGTTATTTTTTATTTATTTTTTTTAAATTTGTGATCACGTTCAAAAAATAACTTTTTGCTTACTACTTGTTTAATGAAAGGAGCAATTGAAAAATTAAATCGATATGCAAAATTTCATATGCATACATTACATAAGTAGATAATGTTCTTATTCATTTAAAAAAATTCTATTCCTTCAAATGATATTCACAACGTTAAAATTAATTTTTTTTTTCTTTAATCTCAGTTAGCCACAAATTAAAATTACTTCAAAAAACAAAATAAAAAACATTGATACATCTACATCGGAATTCGTTGAATTATTTCAAAACATAGACAGTGAAAAAATGTCTAAAATAATAATTTCGTTAGTCAACCATTCGGCATAAGATGCCATTCGAATTCATAAGTTGAGGTTTTATTTCGTTCGCTAACCATTCAACGTGAGGTACCATGAGGAGGGATCCTTACGCTTTTTACTCCATATTACAAATGGCCACACCACTACTTTATTACAACTCCAGCTGTTTCGATTAAAGTGCACTCCATATTAGAACATGAGCTGGTTGAATGAAACTTGAGGACATCCTCTCACCTCCTGCTACATTTATAAAATTTTGCTCCATTTATCACGTGGGAACTAAAATACCTGCACTCGTGCTCCGTCACGCCAACTCACAGTTCAATGAAACGTGAGGTCACAAAAACTCACCTTCCGTGCAAACTAAAAGACCCGGACTCATGTCTCATCAAACTAACTCACAGTTCAATGAAATGTGAGGTCACGCAAACTCACGTTTCTGCAACACTATAAATTAAACCCAACCAAACCTAACTTTGAGGTAAGGAACGTAGGTCTGAAAGTTCCAAGTTGGTCTGAAGGTTCGAAGGGTGGAATGAAATGATAATAAAATAATGTAAAAATTGTAGGAATAAAAATAAAATAATATTAAAAAAAAAATTCAACAAAAAAAAAACGGAAAATTACTTCAAAAAACAAAATAAAAAACATTGATACATCTACATCGGAATTCGTTGAATTATTTCAAAACATAGACAGTGAAAAAATGTCTAAAATAATAATTTCGTTAGTCAACCATTCGGCATAAGATGCCATTCAAATTCATAAGTTGAGATTTTATTTCGTTCGCTGACCATTCAACGTGAGGTACCATGAGGAGGGATCCTTATGCTTTTTACTCCATATTACAAATGACCACACCACTACTTTATTACAACTCCAGCTGGTTCAATTAAAGTGCACTACATATTAGAACATGAGCTGGTTGAATGAAACTTGAGGACATCCTCTCACCTCCTGCTACATTTATAAAATTTTGCTCCTTATCACGTGAGAACTAAAATACCTCCACTCATGCTCCGTCATGCCAACTCACAGTTCAATGAAATGTGAGGTCACGCAAACTCACGTTTCTACAACACTAAAAAACTGCGAACTAAAAGACCTTAACTCATGCCCCGTCACGCTAATTCACGGTTCAACTTTTCCGGGAGCTCACACAAACTCACATTCCTGCTACATATATAAAATTTTACTGAGGACATCCTCTCACCTCCTGCTACATTTATAACATTTTGCTTCTTATCACTTGGGAACTAAAATACCTCTACTCATGCTCCGTCATGCCAACTCACAGTTCAATGAAATGTGAGGTCACGCAAACTTACGTTTCTACAACATTAAATAACTGCGAACTAAAAGACCTTGACTCATGCCCCATCACGGTAATTCACGGTTCAACTTTTCCAAGAGCTCACACAAACTCACATTCCTGCTACATATATAAAATTTTACTCCATAATATTAAAACATGAGCTGGTTCAATTTTTCCGTGAGCTCACACAAACTCGCATTCCTACTACATATATAAAATTTTACTCCATAATATTGAAACGTAAGCTGGTTCAATGAAACGTGAGGTCACACAATCTCACGTTCCAAGTCCAAAATTTCAAAATTGCGCACATCATAGGGAGATCCTGGTGGACAATGTATTAACTACTCTTCGGGGTTGTGGAATGACGTTTGGTCGAGCGTCATAGATGTGTGTACAACTTCTTCGGCCCATTTACTGGACGTTTATTTAAAGCTTTTTTTCGAGCTTCATGGAGCTTTTTGTGAGTGCCCAATGCGTTAAGAACGATTTCCTCGTTCAGCCCTATCACATGAAACCACTCGCAACTTCCATCGTTGCGCGTATCTCGACTTTACCTCGGTGAAACTTTTACCCTCCTCAATTATATAGTAGATTATATAGTAGATAGTAGCCGATACTGAGCCGAGTTAAGTATTACATGGTCATCTTAAATTAGAATACTCGTAATTAATACCGATAATAGGTCTTAGATTTGTAATTAGGTCATAAGTATAGGTATCGATATCGGTGCGGTGCGACGTGGTGCGGTTTGGAATAAGAAAAATTATCTATCTGTACGCAAACGATTACGAGCACGAATTATAAATACTTTAACGACTGGCAAAAACCTCGTATAATTTCCTCAAACGAGAAGATTATACGAGCAGCGAGATGATAGCCGTGACACCGTACAGCATAACCATCCGAGTAATAAACAGATATACGTATAGTTGTATACATACGAGTAGCTACGACGACTAGTCTGTTATTCGCTAGTCGAAGCTTTCGAGAAAGTAGGTACCTAAGGTACACCGGTGCCCACAATCAACGTAGTATGTAAATGTAACGTTACTCTCAATGTTAGATTGGTATTCAACTATACGTATGCGTATGTATGCTGCGTATAGGCGGTGCGATTGCTCACAACCTCACCATAACTTATATGTGAGGTTGAAGGCAATCAACAACAACAGTACCACAGACACGAGTAAAAATTTATAGAATCACGTGCATGGGCTATATGTGGCGAGAAACGTGTAGAGAAAACACACACTATTCTCCTAAAGGACGTTTGGACGTTTAATAGTCGCACCAACGACGCCGAAATTACTCGAAGCTAAAAAATACCAATAAATCGAATACCGCCGATCCAAGGTTACCCCATGTACGCGTTCCATACAAATGTGAAAATCTGCCCAAATCGCCGTACCGAGGAAATCACTACCCTATTAATTCGAGTCACGTGAACATCGTAATAAAATTATAGGCATCTTTCAAGACAGGAAACCGTTAAATTTCAATCAAATTGCGAAACGAGTAAATCACGTTAGAGGGCAGAGTATGGATATTTTTCCTGCCAATACATGTCGATACTTACAGCAAAAGATGTAATTTCTTATCGGCGTAAATGGAATATGGTCCAGGAACAGCACGAACGCTTAACACATCAACAGAACGAGTCGGTATTTCGCTTCTGATGCCTTTGGAATCTTCTTGCAACATAGTTTTAATGTCGTTCGTGGTACATTCTTTCGGTAAGCATAATCCGATCATCAATAAACGAGTCTGTAAATTCGTATTCGTAAAAAATAATTAAAAAACGTTACGTTGGTAGCACATCGTGTTTATGCAAAGAAGAAGGGAAGGCGGAACTACTATGTGGAGGGTGTTATTTCACGATAATTTTTTAATGACTTCAAAAAAATGAATAGATGACGTAGAGGATCTGAATCACAATACTATAGAGTTGCAGTAGATCCGAAATCACCTGTCAACGCTGTGAAACTTTTACTCATTCGAATATCTTTTTATTTTCAAAATTACGTCGTATCATTTCTTCGACAGAAAAAAAAAACGAATATTCCGAAATTCTATAAGTCCCTGCGCTTAGAATAACTTTTTGCTTAGTTGATAACTCCATTTTTGATGACATGTCGACACATGAAATACTACAGTTTTCTCATTTTGAAAAAATTTACGATAGATTTTTTTGATCGCCAGGTACTCATAAGCCGAATAGTATTTCTAAACATTCAAAAATTGATTTTTTTGGTATGAATAACGAAAAATTATACCAACTTAAGATCGCTTTTGAAAAATGTCCTCATCAGATTCGAAGACTGAAATGCTTTTGTTTCAACCCTTCTTTCAAGAAAAATTAGAAATATAGTAGAGGCGCTCCGTAGTACACCCCGATCTCGCTGCTAATGATTAGTAATCGAGTACACAGACTTGAGAGAATTCGGAGATTGGATCACACTTACATAATTGAGTTCTCCGTGTTGCAGTTTGAGCAGAAACTTGGAAACGTAAAAATGAACGGTGAAGGGCGGTACAACTTGGTTGTAATTTTTATTTTGTAATTCGCGACATTCGGTTCGGGATCCGAGCCAGAAATCGTTTCCAAAGAAAAACTGCGAAGAATAACGTCCGGTCGAGTCGATCACTGAAACAAAAATTGACGAAAATCACAGCTCATCGTATGAATATACGAAAAGAAATGTGGATAGTGAAGATCAAAGGTGGAGCTAGTGCCGCGCAAATGCAAACTGCGAGGCACGCTTTTCGATGGTTCAGAGTTCACGCTAAAAAGTAGGTTTAGAAGCGAGAAAAAAGTATGTAATGCAAACCCATATCTAAGAATATGATTACGCAAGGCGCTGCAGCCATAACAGGTAGACTTATAAGATTGTGAATTTCCTATATACCTGTCCACCAA
Organism: Phenacoccus solenopsis; assembly: GCA_009761765.1. Classification (NCBI taxonomy): domain Eukaryota; kingdom Metazoa; phylum Arthropoda; class Insecta; order Hemiptera; family Pseudococcidae; genus Phenacoccus; species Phenacoccus solenopsis. The sequence continues at coordinate 2,420,796 of CM019754.1, forward strand.
GCATGCATTAGAACTCGATATGCAATAACCATAACACTATAATGTCGTTGATGCCGCTAGACGTCTTCCTTCCTTTGACATGTCTCCTATACGTACGCTAGCTTTACGTATGTTTTGTATACATATAAAATTATAGATGTACCATAGATGGTAGCTTACAGGTTGCTCAATAAGGTAGAAAGAATTTTGCTTTTTTTGAAAATCGATGGCGCTTCTCTCTGAGTAGTTGTAGCATGACCTCGAACAGCATGCTCAAAAATTTTCATTCCATCAAGTTGATAGTTACATCCTCCATAAATGGATGGTGAGGTTAATGTTTAAACACTTTTCCGACATTTTTTCTAAATTACCGTTACAAAAAATTTAGTCACCAATCTTTTCGCAATTTCGTGTTCAAAATATTTGTCAAATAATTCAAATTAATGACACATTTCAACTATTATAAGAAATGAAATGAATAATAAACAAACAAAATGAGCTCGATTTCAGTCCTAATAAAGAATTCAAAAAACACAATATGACCAATTTCTACCTTTCAGAGATTCTCAAATTTTTACTCAAGTTTTATTGTTCCCAAAAAATGAAAAATATCATTTCGACAAATTAATTTTAACTCGTGAAGATTTGAAATTGCGATTAGAAGTATTTTCGTTGATAATATTTAGGTTATGTGGAGTTCATCTTTCATTTGAGATTGCTTAGAAAACTTTCGAACGAGGAGGAAAATTTTATTTCCTAATAGTCAAACAAATTTCAAATCTGAAAGAATAAGTTAAATAATCGGCCAAGAACTATAGTCATGAATATCGACAGTGAATTGTGTTTTTCTCAGTGTTTTAAGAACGAACATAGATCTGTTCTTGTTCCTGTTCTCGTTCCTGGAAAGACCCAGTCATTTGATCCTGTTCCTGATTCGTTCTTATTCTCAATGTTTCAACTGTTCTCGTTCCGTTCTTCGTTCTTTTAATTCTTTATAATATTGTTCTCGTTCTGTTCTTTGTTCTTTCAATCCTTTATGGTCTCGTTCTTGTTCGTTCTTCGTTCTGTTCTCGTTCTTCAACTTTTTCTTTAGTTCTTTCTTTCTTTTTTTATGATAACGTGTTTACATTTACTGTTGTTGTTGAAATTGAAAATCAATTGATTGAAGCTAATAATTTAAAAAAAATTACTTATATGGGTATATGTAGCACTTGCCCGCTTTCAAGTATAAGTTTCTTATTTTATCTTTCCCTTCATGATGTCTATTAATTTTATAATAAATCATGAACTTTCAAAAGAACGAAGAACAACAAAAAATTATATTGTTTTTGTTCTTGTTTTTGTACCTCAACATTGTTCATTAGTTGGTTCTCGTTTTGTTCTTTGATCTTCAGATATATCATTTTTATGGCCTCGTTCTTGGTCCTGTTCCTCAGCAGCAATGAAAATTCTCCGTTCTTGTTGTTCTTCGTTCTCGTTCTTTGGTTTGTTCCTACAACACTGGTTTTTCTTTTTGTTACATTGAATGTGCTATAATTGTTTTAAACTTGACGATAACGAAAGCGGCGGATACATACTCCTCCTACAAATGAAACAACTAACTGGAAGGCAAGACATTTATCATTTCAAGCATTTGCCAATGTCGAGATAGCTAAATGGAAGAATAAACATTCCTCAATATAAGTATATGCCAAAAGTCTTAGTTCAAAGCTTTATATAGAACAAGAGGATCGTAAATGCTCCGACTTCTATCGGTTTTATGTGCCATGAACTTGAGCTACTTTACTCCCGAGTTTATTGAGAATAATCAGTTTTTTTATTATTTAATAAAAGATTTTGTCGAAACTGAAGATCTATCTGCCGATTATATGTACAAAAGGATTTAAGGAAGATTGGAATGCAATTAATCGACTGTAAGAAATGCAGATTTAAACACTTGTCTGAGGAAGAACTCTCACCAACCACTACTGTACCTCCATCAATTCAAACACCTGCGAATGTTTATTTAATTTATTTAATGAAATTATATTAAAAGAGTTTCTATTTTGCAAATTTATTATAAATCATGAAATAATTATTAATAAAAAATTAAAAAAAAAATTATAAATAAAAAAGCGGAAAGCAGACAACACAAATGATTGTGAGCGTTATATACATTTTTTTCACACTTTATTAAAGATAGCTTAGGTATATTTTTTAAAATGAAATGGAATGATGGATGAATAAAGATGACATGAAAAGAAATTTGTATTAGAAGTTGTACAGACGCCGACATTTGAACTTGAATTGGAGTTGAGTTCTATTTTCTGAAATGAGTTGACTACCGACAAAATAATATGCCCTTACGATTAACGACATATAACAACTATTTAAATTTAGAGAATTTCACTCTTCCTAAAGCCTTTGCGTTAAAACATCAGCGAGATTATTCTCAGTATCAATTTTCAAGATATTGATTGTTATTTTTTAAATGATCATTTACAAAATGATGATTAACGTCATTATGTTTAAAGTTTTTCGAAAAGGTTCCTTACTTAGCAAGTAAAATCGCGCTCGAGGTATCTTTATAATTTTTTTTTAAGCTGACATGATAAAGAATTTCTTCAACAGCGTTTGCTAACGCATAAAATTCTGCTTGACTTGACGCACAAGATACTATTTTTGCTACGAGATTATGACGACTAAGCCAACGTATGAACGAGGTATAGATGCCTAGCTACTTACTAATACACGATAACCAGGGGCGAAACTAGCTGTTTTTTCAGGAAGCAAATTTGCCGAATAAAATAGTTTGAAAATGAGAATTTTACCGACAAGCTTTAATTCACTTGAAACAAAAACAAAATTTGGCTTGTAACATAAAAAATGTAGGTATTAAAAAAAACGAATAAGATTGAAACACAACAACGTAAAAAAAGGTTACTTACAATAAATATAAATAGGTATTTCCATATTTACCAAGCTGGTTAATTTTCGGTAAACGATTACAAAATAAAATTTCAAACATAATTCTGCGCTATTTTGGATACCTTCAGGGTTTTTAATATTGGAGTAAGTTAATAAAGAACAATAAAATTTGTTGGAAAGCGTGAATTTCGATTCTCAGTTTTTTATGTTCAGTCTATTTTGTATAGAAAAATGCGAGTTTTGATTTTTAAATACTACTTTAACAAATTCATAATGACCAATTGTAAGGATGATAAGGGAAAAGGATGTCAAATACGTTAGATTGTAGGCTTTGAAATACTTTATCAGGATTTATTATGGAAAACGAACCAGTTTTTTTTTCTTGGTAAAAGTGAGTTTTGATTCTTAGCTCTTCACTGAAATATAACGCTGTCCAAATTTATATGATTCAGTGTTTCTTTTTCAATGGATAAAATCAAGAGAGCATTTTCATTCTTAGATAATTTAAAATTTCCACATCAATAAGACATTGATTCATTAGTAAAAAATCCGAATATTTCAGGTGGTTAGGTAACTCCTGAAACTTTCAAGTGATATAAAAAAATTTTCATGGGGTAAAGTTTTTAATGTTACCGAGTCGGGAGGCAAGGACATGATTTTGAATAAATTTCACGAATTAAGTATCTTTCATTTTGAGAAACTATTTTCAAAAAATTGGAAAATCTTGTTAAAAATTTTTTAATTATTTCAAAAAATAAAAGAAATTATTATTATTTTGTTTTCATATTTTTTCATCTTTTCAGTTTTCAAATTAATTACAAAAATTTAAAGGGAACATATTATTTATGATGGTCATAATCGTACTCCTCTTCTTTTTTCAAAAATGGAAAATGAACTATGAATTGAAAAAAAAAACAAATATTACTTATCTCTTTAGGTAGTATACCGCGTCCAATAGAACACCATACAGGTAAAGCGCCAAATTCCCTACACTAAAATATGGAGTAAATAAAATAATTATGACAGCTATGTTATTCAATAATTTCCTAAAATATAAATAGAAATTTATTCAGCACAAAATCTTTTAAAAAATTATCACTAAAAAGAATTATTTTTTTTTTAAATTTATTCGGTTATGAACAGAAATAATGATTGACTTTTTTTTATCATTAGAAATATAAGAAAACAAAAGAAAGAAAATTTTAAACCTCATTCCTATTTCTCATGAGAAGTTTTGTTTTTTCAAAAGGGAATTTGGCGTTTTAGTTGTATGGGGTTCTATCGGACGCACCGTATTACTCGAGTTATTGTCATCTATGAATTGAAAAAGCTGAGGTATTGACTCTAGACCCCAAGTTAGCCGACAGTACGCATGCTTCGAGAAACATGTAATCTGAACAGCGACTGAATTATGGCTTTACAGTTTGATAATATATGGCGAATTTTGCAATCTCAACGAATTTTCATATTTTTTTTTGTTCACTAATAATTTGCCAAAAAATTTTAAATTGCCGATTCGCCGAATTTTTCGTCCAAGTTGACAATCTGGGGAGTGAAACACCTCCCCCCCCCCAGTTACGTCCCTGACGATAACATACGATGAAATCATATTCTCAAGAGGACTGTTTTTGAACTGGAACTTGAATTTGATGTATTATAAAATAAAAGTAAAAAGTGATATGAACAAAACTTTGTATTCAGAAGATGTACACGTGACTGTACACGCACTGAACTTTGAACTCGAATTGGAGTTTACACTTTTTCTGAAATGGGTTTAAAATCTCTGGATTCATATTATATACTTCAATAATTGAACAGTTGGCAATTCCTTTTCCTTTGATGCTGGGAAGAGAATATTCTCTCGACCGCATAATCGAGGATATTCTAGACAATTTGAGAATATCCTCCAGCCTCCAGAATATTCTCTGAAAAAATAATAAAACACGCCTTATATCGAAATAAAACATTTGTATCGTCTTTTCGTATTTAAGGTGATTCCTAATTCCTTGACTATTAAGTATTAAGGAAATAAGTGATGAGTTTGATTTTTTTTGGTAAATTTCTGATGAATATTTCAATTGAAATATTTGTTAGCTTCATGTCTACAGGCCATGCCTAATATAAAGCATGAAAACCCCTACCCTATCCCTTCCAAAATCACCTAGAAAGTTAAACTTGAACAAATGTACGTAGTATTTCTTGCCATGAAAATAACATATGACGACATATTTCTAAAATTATAACTATCTGAGACTCCTCAAATTATCCTAAAATTTGTACGATCCACCATTTTGGATCCATTTCGACCCAAATTGAAGAGATCATATTCTAGTCATTAACTAACCCTACACACGAAGTTTGACCTTTCTAGATCGATTTGGTGACTAAGTATGGAAGATTCACCTGCAGTAAATTCCCTTCTAATAGACGTTCTTTCCTTCTAACTCCTCTCCAAATTCACTTAGGAAGCTAAAGTGGGAATAGGTTAGTCACTTGGGCTCATTTTATCTTATAATATCCCTATAGAAATTTTTTGACATCTCTTGTACCCCCGCCACTTTTCAAGATTGATTAACCCTCCTTCTCCCCTCCAACATCGCGAATGGTGGTGAATATGGTGGTTGTGGGTTCGACTCCCACCTCGGCTCGCGTGTTTTTTTTATCGATTTTGGGATCAAGTTTTCTTTTTGGGAGTTTTTTGTTATTCTTTTTTAGATTTTTTTTTTTCTACAATTTTTACATCATTATTTATTTCACCCTTGGAACCTTCAGAGTTGGAACTTTCACACCTACGTTCCTTATTTCGAGGTTACGTTAGGTTAGGTTTCCTCGCGAATGGAGGGGCAAAATGCCCCCCCCCCTCATTCTACTTGACCTCATTCGTGCTTTCAGCAAAATGGCACTTCCGGTTCCAACTACTTCCTAAAATGTTCCGAAAAAAAAGGATTCGACAAACTTGACTGAACACATATGCAACTTCTCGTATACTTATTATCACCAATAATCATATGAGTTCATATTTTTAATAACATTTTTACTAATTTGAGGCTCCTTAAGCCCTACTCAAATTTTTATAATCCGCCATTTTGGGTCCATTTTGATGCAAATTAAAGAGCTCATGAAAGAATGGCAGGTTCATCGAAGTCGACTCGATGGGGTGAGAAGTTTTTCTAAAATTACTCGATGCAAGATGTAGTCGCTGAAATCCGCATTCAGCCGAATAGTCAATATTTCTGCAAGTAAGTATTTCAGATGATTTTTATCGTAATCGCAACGAATAAGGTGGAAATTACATTCAAAAGATAAAACTGGAACTGGGTCACGAGCGTGCAGGGCAGTCTGGAGAGTGAAGAGATTTGCATACCTACGCGTCCTGTACCATCAGACATTCAGACTTATATGGATAGCTGCAGGTGCTCTCCAACAACAAATTATTGTTTAGTGTTAGCGAATTAGTACGAGTATGAGAGGTACTGGCGCTTGTTACTTGTGAGGAGTTAATTAGCGTAGCGAATCACGAAATTTGCAATACACGCGACCATTTCCTACCGAAATTCCGAAATCCAATTTCCAATCGAGTGACGACCATAACGATAGGAGAAGAATGAAAGAGCGGCGTGCAGGGCGGACCACGACGGACTGTGAATTTCATAAGAGTTAGCTTAACGGTTTTATCACGTCTGTGATTACGATTCGATGACTGTGCCGCTGCGTGTTGCGGTACCTAATTATCGATGTGGAGTGGACCGGTAGCTGTTTTTTGTATTGGTGTCTATACTACAGAAAAACGACTATGACTACGACGGCGAGGATTAATCGTAAAATACCTAAGAACACAATCATACGAATGTGTACTTACTGTGCGTGTATGTATGTGTGTATTTATACCTATATTTAAGTGAAAGCATTACTAGGTGTTGCGTCTCACGCTGCTCGGGTAGAAAATGACGCGTCGTGTGGTGTGTCTTTACTAATAATGTTGGCAAAACGATTATAGGATTACGCACTGAAGAAAGCATCGGCTACTGTCTACTGTGTGTAATGAGCGAAACTAATTGAAGAATAGCTGATAAAAACACCTCGTTCAAGGTTTCCGTCTGCCTGATTTTTTGACGCCTGACTCCTGGTAGTCTACAGACCGTCGATCATTGCATGTACTCCACATTATATATAATTATAGTGATTTTTTTTTGCGACATTACGACAATCGATACAAACACCGTTGACATCTTCTCGAAGGAAAATACATTATTTTTGGCCAGCATAACGAGACAACGCTGAGAGATAGTTGCCCGACATCGTATTATCGCGATTCGTGAATGTGGAATTGAATTTCCATCGATAATTATTATCATTACGTACAGGACTCGGAGTAGCCGAGTCTGCAGCAAAAAAAAAGCGCAATCGTAGTAGTACGTAAATAGTTACTATAGCTTGATCGGTAAATAGAGATACGCATACCCACAAGCGAGGGTATGCGTGCTTTCGTTGAATGGAAAAATTGGGTTACCTTTAGCTGTTACTTCCCTGATCTTCGCCTAATGTGGAACTAGGTATTACCTAACTTGAGGATATCTGATGGAACTACATTCTACGTAGAACACGTTCAAAGACAATCCAGGTCTTCGTAATACGTATCGGTTACGCAATCGATAACCGCTTACACTTGTTCATTAACGTTTCCTACGGATTATCTTTTCCTCATAGCTCGCTACTCGTACTCCGTATCGGTTATCTGGGTAAATTTCAACTCCGTAGCAGAGCTCGCTGTTTTTGCGCCTCCTGTACCTGTATACCAATGACGGCGAATTACGTGATAATAGCGGTCGCTACGATGTCGTAATAATACGAATAGCGGAATTTTTGCATCTCTGTCGGCGCAGCAGAATAGTCGAATGCTCGTTCGACGATAATAAAATAATAGCGCTCGATCAATGGCCACCAGATCGATTACCCATTGAAATCAGTCGCTAAATCGAAGAAATATATCGATCAATTTTTCTTATTTTGCTCTATCCGAGAATCTGATTTGTTCGTATACCTAAGGAGACTGATCTTATACGAAGGTACATTATACTCAGTACTAGGGTGGGTCGAATTTCGATATTTTTTCAAAAAGTAAAAGGTTCGATGGAAAAACAGTTGCCAAATTGCCCTCAGAAAATGTAAAAAAAAGGAGCCAAGATGAGGTCAAACGTTCGAAAAATTAAAAAATGAGAAAAAACGAATATTTTAGAAATTAGAAATTTTTTGTATTGAAAAATTCCATTTTGTCGTTTTAGACTGGCAACTTTTCCTGTCGACAATTTTTCACAAATTCAAGTGATCATAACTTTATTTTTTAAATTTTTCGATAAAACACCAGCTTTTGTATGTTTAAAAACATAAAGAATAAAATGGTAATTTATAGGGCACCCGTGTAGTATTAACTTCATTTCACAGGGCCGGAGAGATAAAGGGGCAGGACAAGGTGGTAGATTGCCCTTGGAGCGGGTCTCTGAAAAAACGGAAATCTAAAGTTTACATTTACCTACAAAATATTCAAAACTCTATTTCAAAAATTAAGACCAAAGTTACGATATGACCTTGAAAATTTCTTTCTGAATTATCAGTCTATCGCTAGACAGTAGATGAACGAGAGAGCGTGCAGATACATTTCTCTCTTTATGCTCTGTCTGTAGCGTATGCCTATATAATTACATAACGTTAAGAATGCGCCGGCTCGCCTCGTGAACGGTTGAGAAGCTTCGATATGATCTTGATGCTGGAGATTTGCGGTTGTACTCGCGAACAAATTAATGAACAGAAGAACGCTAATTTTACGCCTAAATATTTCAAGTTACCAATCGTGTAGGTAGGTATACCCAATGTGAATATGTTTCCGATTCTGGATAGTGCGTAGGAATGTGACAACTGGAGTGAATTTGTAAGATGCAAAGCCATCAAAAGAGTATGTGGAAGATACATACGAAGATACATGATACCTACGATGCTAATATGCGCAACGGTATTCAGGTCAAAAGTCAACGACGATTCCATGGACGATTTTCTTCCTCCCCTCACCCAAATATCGTGTTGGCTAAATAATTCGAATTGGGTACGACGATCAAGAGTCGATTCGAAACTCGGAAGCTACTTAGAATTTAAAATCAAGCATTATTTATTACGTTGTTGGATAACATTTTTTTTTTATCTAAAAATTAAATACCAGTATGGCGGGTGGCAAAAAGGTGATACACTTCGACATGTAGATTTGAGGCTGCATTAAAATCATTTTTATGCAATCGTATAGTATGTTTATTATGTAGACCTACAAGTTTCACAGTTTCTTGATAATGCGAAGAGTTCATCAATTCATTTACCGTTTGAAAACATATCCATTACCCATTTTATGACCGTGAACTCAGAAAGAATTTTTAAAATTTAAAAAACCTAACCTATTATTATAATATTAATAACTTCCCAGCAACCAAAATTTATCTTCATGTTTGCAGTTGGATGGGTGAAATAAAAGAAGCCCGTCTGAAGTGAGTTGTCGATTTATTTTACAATTTTTAATTTTCTCAAGGGTATACGGGGTGACTACTTGATTCGACTTTCCGTCATAGAAATAAATTTATATGTACTTGAATGAGATATTAACAAAAATAAATGGTGCGAATAAAATTGCTTAAAAGCGTCTATCAATGTGTAGTGTACGTTACCAATGTAGTAGTAGTTTCCTACTCGCTGGTAACGTGTCGATCAACTTAATATAAGAGGTAAATCTAGAACGATATGTATTTGTAACCAACCTAAGCCTTTTCGAATATACGCTAGTGTTTACGTTAAAGCGTGTTCTTTTTGTTGGTTAAAGTCACACTCTCTGATGCGCGCTGGAGTCGGCGCCGCTCGAGAGATCTAGGTAGGCTCCCAGTCGCACCCGTCGACTACCCCTTCGTGTACGACCGCGTTCACTACAAATGAAATGCAAAATTTTGAATTATACTTTCGTTAGATTAACAATAACTTTCTAGTCCACAAGTATTTCCAATAAGAAAAAAAAAAAACGTAAGCAGCCATGCCCCATTACCGGAGCTGAGTTTTTAACTGGGGCTTGTTCATGTTTGGTAATAATAACGTTACTAAACTCTTCATGACTATAGGCCACACCCAATACAAAGTCTAAAAACCTCTATTCTATCTCTTCCAAAACCACATAAGAAGTTGGAATTTGGAACAAACGTAGTATTTCTTGCCGTGAAATAATCATTTGAACACATATTTCTCAAATTAGAACAACTTGAGGCTCCTCAAATTATCTTCAAATTCTTATGATCCGCCATTTTGGATCCATTTTGACTCAAATTCAAGAGTTCATATTCTGGTCACCAACCAACTCTACCCTCAAAGTTTGACCTTTGTAGGCCAATTTGTTAAGGAGATATTGATAATTAATGAAATTTCCTTCTGTAATTTCTCTTCCAAAACAGGTTTTCTACTCTAACTCCCCTCAAAATTCACTTGGGAAGCTAAAATCAGTATAAGTTAGTCACTTGGGACCATTTTATCGTATGACATAACAATAAAAAATTTTCGACCACTGTTATACCCTCGCCACATTTTAGGGTCAATAACCCCCTCCTTATCTCCTCCTACACCATGTATGAAAGTGAATTGGGGATCTTGTATATTTTTCACCTCCAATAATCATCTAAGTTCATAATAATTACATTTTTACCAATTTGAGGCTCCTCAAGCTCTACTCAAATTTTGATAATCCGCCATTTTGGATCCATTTTAACCCAAATTCAAGAAGTCATATTCTGGTCACCAACTAACCCTACCCTCAAAATTTGACCTTTGTAGGTTGATTTGGTGAGGAGATATGAAACTTCCTCAAAAAACTGTTTTTTGCTCTAACTCCCCTCTAAATACACTTAGAAAGCTGAAATTTAGATATATTGATGTCCATGACTCACTCTTTCATATGAATCAAAAACAAAAAATTTGAGGTATTTGCCCCTTCTCCAGCTCCCCTCAAAATTTGAGTTACTCGCCATTTTGATTTTTTTCGAAAAAAAAAAAATATCGTTTTGTTAGATTTCTATGTAGAGTCTCTCACGAAGTTTTGAGCAAATTTCGTGAATTCCCGCCCGCGCTACGCGTGGGGGAAAAAATATGTATATAATATATACCAAAAAGTTGGACATTTGCCAGATGATTACAAATCATCTGAAACGCAAAGATTTGAAGACCACACTCTTCCCCGACCTCCCCTTTCCAAATCAGGTAGGCTGTAATAGCGTTTTCAAGTTAAAAACTCAGCTAAAAAAGTCAAGGGCTTTCTCAGCTAGTGCTTTCGGGCACCAAGTGTCTTTCTTCAGGCTCAATGTTGAATGAATATCTTCATTGAGAGGAATGTCATTTTGTCGTAAATTTGTTGAACAGGTCTGCAGAGTGCAGATAATGCAGGAATAGTCGTATCTGTTTTGAATTTTTGACATCTTATATGTTAGCGTGAAGCAATGTATTCATTCACGTCTGCCGAGTGATCGCATTTGAAATGATAAGTAACTCGGAAGTAGGAATTTCACGGCGATTAATTAAAATCGAATACATGCGCGTTGCGTTGCGTCCATATTATGAGCGCGAAAAACGCGTAATTTTGTATCGAACCTACGCTACGTATGATAAATATATGTATGCACGTGAATGCTTTCTCTTTCTTTCATTTCAGTTTCGATTTCAAATAACACGAATACGTAGGCTATCCTTTTCCATATTGGACGTGCGTTGCGTACTCCCGTAGGACATATGAAATTGGTAGTATCGAGATGCATGCGTACTTGCTTATTTTTAAATGTCGAAAAATATACCTAGGTTATCCTTCTTAACATCTTCTGCCCCAGAAATGCCATAATTAACGAATTGTGTATGGAAGTACATGTACATGTATAGTATATTGTATAAGTGGACACCATAGATTTTCCCACCAACGCTGTTTGGATCTAATTAACGAGTTGACAGTATATTATAATGCTCTCAATGCTCGAACTAATCGATAAAAGGCTATCGATTGATGTCGAAATTGTACGTCGTAGCTGCCGATGCAACACGCTTGTCAACATTTTAGATAAAGATTAATCGACCTGTACCGGTTTTCGATGCTCCATGGATTCTGTATCTTATTTCCTTCTCTCAATACGTAAACGTATGAGCATAATAATTAATGACTGCCGTCGCTGAATGACGCGACGATCAGCGGTCGACGCTCCTTTCACCGGTTCATGAAATTTTGTAATCGCGTTGCGAATTTTGGAATATCACATGGCAATGATTCGGGCAAGCCGAACGAACGTGTTTTTTTTTCATTCGTTTGGTGGGTCGTTATGAGTGTAATACATTTATTATAGAATCATCAAACGTACGTATATCCAAACGATATGAGTTCATTACGCAACAATGAATCACTTCCGATGGTGATCTGTTTGGAATTTCTTTTCATAAGTAAGCTGGATTTTTGCGACCGAGTTTCTCTTCGGTTGTGATGCGTTTAAACGTGTGCGATGCTATTAGTAGAATAATGAGATGATACTTTTTTTTTTAAGTTGACTCTGGTCACTACTAGCAACCAGTCTGCGTATTACTTCCAGTAATCAGGAATAGCACTTCGGGAGGCTTACTTGTAGACAAAGTGTGAGAATTTGATATAAAGGCGTACAAAAAAAGCTGTCGCAAGCAGTCGTGCGACGGCGAAGATGTACGTTTACTAATATATCGATGTTCGCAACGGACTTAATCTGTCGCGATATGCGAAGGGAAAGAAATAAATAGGCGGGAGTTTGGTTAAGATAATGTTATAAAAGGTAGGACTAATCGACTACTACTGTATTCATTACATCTTACAGCTGAGTATTTAAAGGAAATCTTAAAATCACGATAGCCATTTGGGATAGAGAGAAAAAATCTGCTTATATACGAAGTATTTTTTTCCGATACGGCATTAACACCACATACTTTCCTCCTGACAGGGTCGAGGTATTCCACCGTTGAAACTTGGAAATTATGGCTTTCCCGTTTCTCACTTTTAAAAATGTAGATATTAACTGAAATCAAATTCATCTCTAATCGAAGTTCGATGAACCAGAAATCGTAACAAGTGAACATTGAGCACCACCCACACGATCACGGTTACATTTTGTTTCGTGTTCCTACAAATACTCGTTATGGTATAGTCCTCCATCAGCTGAATCAATTAAGATTTTACTTTGAGTCTAAGTGGAAAATTTTCGAACACACGCTCGCCTCAAACTTGCTGTGTAAATACGTACAATTATACATAAAAATACACGCAAACGTATATTCATCTCACGACAGGTAGATGACCGTGAAGCGAAAATAAATAGGATTTTTTTTCAAAAGGACGCAACTCGATGGTGACTTGTCTTGTATACGAGTACTTTCATTTTTACACTACGTTAACGAAAAACATAACACAAGATGGTCATCGTGAAAACAAAAAAAAAGATGCCGACGCAAAAAACTACGCTAGTAATATTTACAACGCGAAAGAAAAATTAACAACCGTTATCGCGTAATATTACGAGTTAATTCGAAGCGTGCGGTGCCGGTGCGTTTCTTCACTTTATATTCGTATTAAATCGCGAGTAGAATAACCGCAGCACGTACCGTAAACCATATTAACAAATAAGAGTGTTAATGATTGCGTAATGTAAGCTGGTGTAATGGAAATTCGAATCTTCGAAGATCGTCAACAGATAAATAAGACGCGCTAGGTTCTGACCTGGAAAATTGCTGTAGCACATGGTTACGAGTTTTAACATCATGGAGGAGCATTTTTAATCATCGAAAGGGAAGATGAAGAACCGAGAGAGAAACCTAAACGAAAATTATTTACAATTCCGCTCGGAGTTATTTCCAAAATCCAAACATTTCATTGTAACTTCGCACCTTGAAACATCAAGGACCGGGAATCAACTTCGGAATCGATAACTTCGAAATAATAGTGAAATTTAACTAACTCTGAACTTCGACTTCAAAGGTCAGAGTTAAAATCATTTTGACTCTAAATCCTTATGTTCTTAGCTTATTTGGTCATTGAGCAGTCGTACTCGAAGCATTCTTATTTACGAGTATATAGTGTTCGAGTAATAAAAAATAGGGACGACTCAGAGCTGTCCAAAAATGTGACTCCGATTCTAGAATCATTTTCTAATAATGTGAAATTCAACTTCGATCAGTCTCCGGAGTCTCTTCTGATATCTAAAATTTCGGTGAATTTTTCTTTTCTCTAAATAAAACTCCGACTCCTCTTTGACTCTTGAGTTACTAACAAAATTGTACTCTGACTCTTCCCTTAAATCTGAAGTCAAGTTGTATATTCGATACCTATGTAATGCGGAGTCATTAACTTCGATATAGAATAGGTAAACCGCAGGGAGTATTCTAAGAAAATTTTGGAGCTGCACAAACATAGTTCCATTGTGATCCTTCAGCGAAAGAGTCTGCACCTAGTAGTAAAACGATGAACTACTGAAAACGGGGATTTTAGTTCATCGATAACGAATGATAAAATTTCATTATTGGTAATAAATTAATAATTCTGGTACTGAACTGAATTATTTCTAACGTAATCAATTGTGTTTTCTTCAGTTGTAAAGATAAAATAAATTCCAGTGTTATTGATATAGAAGAAATTGATTATTTCGCACATCCGGAATAATAAAGTCATATCTTCTATTTAAATAGCATAATAGATATGACTTTATTACTCCGGATGTGCGATTTCATGCACTTCACTAACGACGAGTGATAAAATTATACTAGACGAAAGAATCTCATTTATCAAACAAAATGATAAATAAGTATTAAATTGGCCAAACCCAATTCATTCATTTTATTTATTTCATTTATTTTCAAATAATTCAAACATTTCACTGTGTGAGTCCACAATTGGCAGCTTAAATTACCCGTTTTCAGAACTGATAACACCATTTGCATATAAACACGACGCTAGCGTGCCACTGCTCGGAAGGGTCTCAATTGAGAAATTTTTTACTTTTTACCAGTGTTGTAAGAACAAACCAAAGAACAAGAACGAAGAACAACAAGAACGGAGAATTTTCATTGTTCCTGAGGAACAGGACCAAGAACGAAAACATAAAAGTGATATATCTGAAGAACAGAGAACAGAACAGAAACAGAATAAAGAACAAAACGAGAACCAACTAATGAGCAATGTTGAGGTACAAAAACAAGAACAAGAACGATGTAATTTTTTGTTGTTCTTCGTTCTTTTGGAAGTTCATGACTTATTATAAAATTAATAGATATCATGAGCGGAAAGAGAAAATAAAAAACTTATACTTGAAAGCGGGCAAGTGCTACATATACCCATATAAGTATTTTTTTTTTTTAAATCATTAGCTTCAATTAATTGATTGTCAATTTCAACAACAACATTAACTGTAAAAGAGTTTTCAAAAAAAGGAAAAAAGAAAGAAAGAAAGAAAGAACTAAAGAAAAAGTTTAAGAACGAGAACAGAACGAAGAACGAACAAGTACGAGACCATAAAGGATTGAAAGAACAAAGAACAGAACGAGAACAATATTATAAAGAATTAAAAGAACGAAGAACGGAACGAGAACAGTTGAAACATTGAGAATAAGAACGAGTCAGGAACAGGATCAAATGACTGGGTCTTTCCAGGAACGAGAACAGGAACAAGAACAGACCTATGTTCGTTCCTACAACACTTCTATTTTTAATTACAAAAGTATTTATTTATTGGCATTAATGCATCAACATCATGTTTCAGTATACCTGTTAGTGTTTATATGTACGTAGGTATTAGCGCAAAAGCTCCAATTTTAATCGTAGATAAATTTATGTTAGTAAGTAATTAAGTATATGCGATATAAGAAAAATTCGGTAGATAGTATTGTAAAAATTATACACGAAACCTCACCTTTACAGAATATTAGCAAAATGTACTGGTATTTATTTATCTAATTAAAGAAGTCGCATCATTATTCCTAGTATGGCAGGTCAAGTGGTCGCAAATTAGACAATCGTCGAGGAAATTAGCTTAGTCTTCAATGCTTTTACGTAGACGACGTAAATATACACGTATACTATACATAGGTGAATAACCGGTAAGTGGATTTTTTAACAAGTAATTCACACGACCCTGCATATTTTGAAGATATATTCTTCCTATAAAATTTACATTCGGAAAAACTGTTTTCAAAGGCTTACAAACGTACATAAGATTAAATTTATCTTATTTTTCAGAGCTCCACGCTTGGTAGTCCTTAACTGATAAGATTTTTGATCGTTCGTAATAATAATTAGAGAGACTGCATAAACTCACTTTTATTTGCCCAAACAGATCCATTATGAAAAGCTCTCAAGTACTGCCTCATCAACGAATCGCAACGAGGACTGAGCATTTGGCGTCCTGGCACGTTTTCTGGATCCCAATGCATCACGTTGAAAATTCTAGTTAACCATTGCACATCGGAACTACTAACGTTCACCAGTTCCATATTATAGGAATCGGAATCCAGTCTATCAATCATACCATCCATTAGGGATAATTTTTTGGCAACCCTTTGTATATTGTTGGGCTTTTCGGAGGCGGTCGCCGAATTAACATTTTCGACAAGGAATTTACGCGCGTCGACGTGCTTGAAGGTTTCCTCCAGCAAATTTTGAGCTTTATTCTCTGCGGGTGAATTTAAGTCTAGAACTCGTTTGATAGTCTCTGTTGATTTGACGTCGGTAATTTCATCAGGAATGAACTCTGTATCGTCGTCCTTTACGAATGGTTCTTCGGTCCCATTATCGTTAGTGGCACTGGCAACGTAACAGAAACACACGAATAAAAATGAACAAATCAAAAACACCGATCGTTTCATGATGCTAGTTGAATCACGTAAAAATGGGTATTTATTAAATTATTTTCTACGAATTTTTTCTCCACCGCGAAAAACACTACAAACCGCGCACTCGCATTTCATCGATATTTACTTCTTTTCTTTGGACGGTTGTTATAAAAAAAAAATAATTATTCGATCCTACGGATACGGGTAGTATTCGGCGGGTCTAAAAAACGAAACTGGACTCGATTAAGAACGACGCGAGCGTTAGGTACGCGTAAAAAATAATCGGCGCGATAAACCAATCAGCGGTCGAGGTAGCCAGATCGGCCTTCGAACCGTCTCCTTTTACATGTGCACCCCGTCATCGGATTTCGTGCATCCACATCGTGCAGCGATCAGCGACCAGCGACTAGCGACTATCACACCTTTCACCTATCCAATGCTTACTAACGAATACGCCGCCGCCGCTTTGGTCTAGTTCGAATTTCTGGTTTCGATGAAAGCGAAACTGGACGCGCCAATAGACTCTTTCTGGTCTCGAGGAAATCGTACGATCCACGAATCACGTGTTCTCCTACGTACACGTGTGAGCATGTTTCCTGTAACAATCGGGCTTTGGGCGATGATTTTGTTTTTTACTTTGGTCGCGAACTGATTTAACGCTGGTATCGTTCCTGGACTTTTGATTTTGTCGATGGCTATTTTAAATACAACGAAACGTTCGTCTAGTCTATATTTAAGTAACCGAAAGAGGAAAATGGCTCAAGGAGAGTCCATGGTCTTAAACTCCTCCTCTTCCTCCTTGAAATTATATTTTTCGGGAAATTCTAGCGAAATGATTGCTTCGTTTTTTGCATACGTCCAATATTTTCAGCTATTACAGTCGTCTAAACAAACAGATAAGTTAATTTCGATGAAAGTATACTTTATAGTATCGTTTAATTTGTGCTGAAAGTATTCTTACCAAATTTTTAACCACACGGACATTCTGAAGGAAATCTAAGGGCTCTGGAAGTGGTAATATTTAAAAAAAAAAATTAGGTTTTCTCTATTTTGACTTTAGTTTAAATATACAATGTTGCCAACACGAGGTGGTTTCATTTGGGTTTAAAGCGGCTCTTGAAGGGTGAAAATGTTGTTCCAAAAGCAGCTTTTGGCGTCTATAGAAATAATGGACTTCTTAAAAACTCATTAATCGTCAAAAATTAACAGAAGAATTCAGTTTCTGGAAAATTTATTAGTTGAACTCTCGTTTGACTCCAAGGGAAGAGAGTAAAGTAAATATAATCCGTATCAAACAAACATGAGTTTTCACCATTTATCTCAATTAATACGACACGTAGAAGAAAAATTAAGAGAAACAAAATTAATTTATTTTTAATTCTAAACAAAAAAAAGTTATATCTATTTTTTGAACAAAATGCATCACAACACCAAAAAACCATCCATCGGGGTATTCTTGAAATATGTGACCCTGGATAAGAAAAAGTACCTATACTATTTCCACGCTAAGAAGTACGTGAAGTCACATTGCTTTGTTTACGTTTTGAGTGAAAATTCAAAATAGTATGCAAAGTTGAACCAACAAATTTTTCGTAACAAATATCTTACAAATACACCTCCTTGCTGCATAATGTTGATATACTTCAAAATTGAAGATGACGTCGCGTACTTCTTAGCGTGGAAATAGTATAATAGACATCCGAAAATTTATTTAGGTTTTTTGTCGTTTCGAGTAGTTGAACCAGTGCTTTTTTATAGAAAGTTATCAGAATTCCAAAAATACAAAGTCTGAAAACCCCTACCCTATCCCTTCCAAAACCACTTGAGAAGTTGAATTCAGAACAAACATAGTATTTCTTGCCATGAAATAATCATATGAACACATATTTCTCAAATTATAACTTTTGAGGGTCCTCAAATTATCTTCAAATCTTGATGATCCACCATTTTGACTCAAATCGAAGAGGTCATATTCTGGTCATTAACTGGTCCTACACAGAGTTTGACCCTTTTAGGCCGATTTGGTGATGAGATATAAATGATTCATGAAATTTTCTGCCGCAATGTCCTCTCCAAAAGCCATTTTTTGCTCTAACTCCTCTCCAAATTTACTTGGGAAGCTAAAATCAAAATAAGTTAGTCACTTGGACTATTTTAATCATATAGCATAGCAAATAAAAAATTTTCGACCCCTCGTGTATCTCCACCACATTTCAAGTTTGATAACCACTCCCTATCTCCTTCCAACATCATGTATGGAGATGAATTGGGGATATAGTATACATCTTACCGCAACATTCATATGAGTTCATATTGATTACATTTTTACTAACTTAAGGCTCCTCAAGCTCTACTCAAATTCTGATGATTCGCAATTTTGAATCTATTTTGATCCAAATTCAAGAGCTCATATTCAGGTCACCAACTAATCCCACACACAAAGTTTGACTTCTTTAACTTGATTTGATGGGGAGATATGGAAGATTCAAGAAATTTCATCACTCAAAACTTCCTCAAAAAGCCATTTTTTTGCTCTAACTCCTCTCAATATGCACCTAGGAAGCTGAAATTTGGATATGTTGGTGTCCATGACTCATTCTTTCATATGAGAGCAAAACTAAAAAATTTGAGCCATTTACCCCTTCTCCAGCTTCCCTCAAAATTTGAATGATCCGCCATTTTGAAATTCATCAAAAAAGCAAAAAAAGTACTTTTGCGTATTTTTAAGAAGAGTCTCTTCCCAAATTTTGAGCGAATTTTATCTACACCCGCCGGCGCTACACGTGGCACACAAAAAACAAAATTTCCTCAAAAACAGGTTTTGCTCTAACTCTCCTCAAAATGCGCTTAAAAAGCTGAAATTTAAATATGTTAGCGTCCGTGACTCACTCTTTTATATAAGGTCAAAAACGAAAAATTTGAGCTATTTGTTCCTTCTCCAGCCCCCCTCAAAATTGGAGTGATCCGCCATTTTGAAATTTTTCGAAAAAACAAAAAAAGCACTTCTGCGCATTTTCAAGAAGAGTTCCTCACCAAATTTTGAGCGAATTTTATGAGTACTAGCCGGCGCTACGCGTGGGGGGAAAAAATATATATACATATACCAAAAAGTTAGACATTTGCCAGATGATTACAAATGGTCTGAAACGCCAAGATTTGAAAACCTCCCTTCCCAAATCACATAGGCTGTAATAGCTGTCGTGTTTTAGTTAAAAACTCAGCTAAAAAATAATAATAATAAATTGCTCCATGAAGTCAACATCTTGCTCAAAATGTTATAATTATACATCATGAACGATTCATAATCTTTTTTTGGTATCCTGTAAAAATAGCGTTTGGATGCTTAGGTATCCTTTCTTATCCAGTGTCGCAATTATTATTACGTTGTTCCAGCATGTTTATTTGGATAAGTTGTCCCGATTTATCTCGGTATAAATGAAATTTAAGAGAACAAATGGTACTCCTAATTTGCTACAAGAAAACAAGAATCCAATTTTTGAAACGATACATTAGAATACCAAAAATCTTCCTGATCGCTCGTGGTGTCGAGGAATTTATGCAGTTCCTTTTTAACCTTTTTGCGTTTTTCTTCATAAAAAAAAGCTTTTGCAAGAAGACGTGTCACATACGTATCTATGTACGTATAAAGAATGAATATTACGTTGTTTTCGATTTCGTATAAAATAGATAATATTCGTTGGTTTTTTCAAATTTAGTGCACCTCAAAGTCGAAAAACTTCGTAGTGATGCTGTAAATATCAGCAAATACGTGTAGTTTTCATTAAAGTTAACTAGCGAGAAAAACTATTCGTTTTTTGCAACACGAACGAGGGATCATCGATCAATTTTACGGCCATTTAATTTACTTATAATTTGCGAAAATATCGACGATGAAATGGGATTAGGATATCGTGGAAGAATAATGTACTCGGATTATAGATACGTTTTATATAGGTACATACTTAGCTACTTAGATTATACGTTGGTGTACTGAGACGGAGAACATATGCGCTATACGGAATACACCATGCACGTGCGATTACGGTGGAACGAAGGGGTCGTTACACAATTAACAACGTTATGTGAATCACTAGCAGCGATAACTCTTGCTGGCTTCGTCTTAATTAATAGTTAGATACCTACTTTCTTTGTAAACGCAAGTAATCACTTTAATTATTCGGATGTGTATGTAATGTAATAGTATCTACATGAGCTTTCGTACAGCTACATAACCGATGATCGTCGTTTGTCGGTTAACTTTGACCTAATATCCTATAATACGAACGTATAATGGACATTACGACTGAATAGGTAACGCGCCGCGTGGCGGCAAAAAATTAGTATAATAAAGCTTAGTCACTTTCGCTGTTGGTGCTGAATTTTCATTTCTGCTTGGTTTTTGTTTTTGTTTTTTTTTTTCATAAACAGAAGATCGACGTTTGCGGAAGTACGACGACGACTGTTCGAATGGAAAGAGTGTTCGAAACGCGCATATTATATTTTCAGCTGCACGTTGGTGATTGCGAATTCGTCAGTTTACGTAGACTCTTGAGTTTGACGAGAACCTTGACCAAGAGCGAGGGCTCGTATTGAGATTCTTGACACGGTGAACCTTGAAAAAAGTTTCGCGATATTTTCGTCACTACGCCACCTTATATTATGTATTGTGTACGTCTGTTTTAAAATAGTACAGCTTAATACATCAACGATTTGACTCGGATGTGCGTGCTTTTCAGTAGCTGCGTACGTTCGAATGGAATGCTCATTGCTCAGCCTCGGCCATTGCGGCGTAATCGGCTCGTCGTAAAAAATCTCGATGCACCGATTTCGTCATCTCATCAACGTCTCATTTGTATAATAAAACATGCCGCATATCGATTTTAGATGTCACAACGATCCGATTAATGATAATTTTTTTGTGACAGTGATTTTTTAATTACCACCACGTTTTCTGACTTTCGTATTACATCTGGTCGTTATTTCACCTCGAAATTAATCGCTGTTACGAAGATATCGCGTAATCCGAGAGTACGAGCGAATATATCAGCATCGTCGGTTATTAAACAGCTTGTTTTTTTCAGCTGAGTTTTTCATGTAAAACTAAGCTATTACAGATCACCTGATTTATGAAGCAGAAGTAAGGGCAAAGGAAACTTATGTTTTTACGGTTTCAGATTATTTGTAGACTATAAATATGTGAATGGCCAGGATTCATTATGAAATTTATGATACGTGTACAGTGCAAATATGCCTATACATTACTCACTGTGTCTGTGTAATGTAGGTCTAGGTATGCAGTATGCACTCCTTTGAATCAAAGGGAATACACGTGAATCTTTAATTGCAATTTTTAAAATTGTTTTGAAAGGAATAAATGAGTGTTTTCAGGCCCGATATGTAGGTGTGAATGTGAATAGATTATCGCAGCAGTATCTGCGAGTCTGAATAAGCTCTCATTAAAGACTCACCTCCAGTAATGTAGCATGACTACTCACAGTTTTTTTTTTTTAGCAATGTTTCTCACTTTCAATCTGACAAATTTGTAGCAAGAGAAGAGTTGAAATGTCGCTATAGATTTTGGTAATTCATGCTCCAAGTAATCAGCCATACTGCGTACGTCTGGTTTACGAATGTCAATTTTTACGCAAATCGATGCTACGTAATGATGCTCAATCATGAAACTGGAAATGAATTGTATTCTAACAAGATACGATCTTTCGTTCGTCATTTTGGGTTTACCATGTATGAGTATTTTTGTATTGGTGATCGACGAGTTTTACTTTCTCTTAAATCATCCTTTTTTTTTCTCAATATTTTAATTTCCAATGTTGAAATAGCATCGTAATTTATATTGTAGATATGTACGAGTATATTGCGTGCATTCGTCACATACTTGACTTACATATTTTCAAAATCTTAATGCACATTTTTCCAGCTCTTTAAATAACGCTGGATCTCTGGTTGTCTGTTCATTGTATCAGGAGCATTATTGCAACTAAAATTAAAGGTGCATTGGAGTGTGCCAGAATGGTTGGCAACACTGTAGTAGAGTCCATGAGCGAATTTTTCGTTGACTGCAATAATATACGTATTTCAATGGGCTTATGTAGACTATTTTTAGCTGAGTTTTTAATAAAAACGATAGCTATTACAGCCTACCTGATTTTGGAAGGGAAGGTCGGGGGAGGGTGGGGTCTTCAAATCTTTGCGTTTCAGACCATTTGTAATCATCTGACAAACGTCCAACTTTTTGGTATATATATTTTTTTCCCCACACGTAACGCCGGCGAGTATTCATAAAATTCGCTCAAAATTTGGGGAGGAACTCTTCTTGAAAATGCGCAGAAGTGCTTTTTTTGTTTTTTCGAAAAATTTCAAAATGGCGGATCACTCAAATTTTGAGGGGGGCTGGAGAAGAGGCAAATAGCTCAAATTTTTGTTTTTGATCTCATATGAAAGAGTGAGTCACGGACACCAACATATTTAAATTTCAGCTTCCTAAGTGCATTTTGAGAAGAGTTAGCAAAAACCTGTTTTTGAGGAAATTTCGTTTTTTGTGTCACTCACTTTGCGCAGGCGGGTGTGGATAAAATTCGCTCAAAATTCGGTGAGGAACTTTTCTTGAAAATACGCAAAAAGTTTTTTTGTTTTTTCGATAAATTTCAAAATGGCGGATCACTCAAATTTTGAGGGGGCTGGAGAAGGCAAATAGCTCAAATTTTTCGTTTTTGATTTCATATGAAAGAGTGAGTCACGGATACTAACATATCCAAATTTCAGCTTCCTAAGTGCATATTGAGAGGAGTTAGATCAAAAAACGGCTTTTTGAGGAAGTTTTGAGTCATGAAATTTCTTGAATCTTCCATATCTCCCACCAAATCAAGTTAAAGAGGTCAAATTTTGTGTGTGAGGTTAGTTGGTGACCACAATATGACCTCTTGAATTTGGATCAAAATGGATCCAAAATGGCGGATTATCAAAATTTGAGTAGAGCTTGAGGAGCCTCAAGTTGGTAAAAATGTAATTAATATGAATTCATATGGTTATTGGGGATAAGTTGTATACTATATCCCGAATTCACTTCCATACATGATGTTGGAGTGGGGAAGGCGGGGTTATCAACCTAAAGTAGTGGTGGAGGTACAGGAGGCGTCGAAAATTTTTTATTGCTGCGTCATATGATAAAATCAGCTCAAGTGACAAACGTGTTTTGATTTTAGCTTCCTCAGTGATTTTGGAGGGGAGTTAGAGCAAAAAACAGCATTTAAAGGGGAAATTATGACAGGAAATTTCATGAATCTTCTATATCTCATCACCAAATCAGCCTAGAATGGTCAAACTTCGTGTGTAGGATAAGTTAGTGGCCAAAATATGACCTCTTAAATTTGAGTCAAAATGGATTACCAAGATTTGAAGATAATTTGAGGACCCTCAAATTGGGCTTGTTGCGATAATGGGGTTGCATAACTTACCTGCCTGATTCTTATCACTTTGGTAGTCGATTCGTACTATTTTGGTATTATTATCTTTCGCGCGCTTCAATCATTCGCTACTTTAGTACTTTATTTTAGAAAAAATAAATTTAATGCTGATTTATTCTTGAATTTAAAATGTATTACTGTTGTGTAAGAGGTTGCACATCGAATGCAAAAACGCATGGAGTATCACTTTATCGTTTTCCCAGTGTTAATAAACTAATGTGTGTGGAATATCAAACTTTATTATTGAAACGCCGAACTGCTTGGTTTCAAGTACTAAATTTTAAAAAAAATGTCTCGGTGGATCCGCTTTCAACGAAATGTAGTTATAGAGTTTGTTCTAAACATTTTAAAAATGGTAAGTATGCAATAAGTTGAATAACGATAAATTATAAAATATCCCTTGTAATTTACTTATTAGTTAATGCCCTGTAATTGGCTGGATGCTACATTCTTCAATATTTAAGCTACAAAGCATTGTTTGTTACTTTCATATAGGTAAACCATCTGACTTTCGTGATGTGGAGAATGACGATTGGGTCCCTAGCATAAATATTGGTTCTGAAAAATGCAATGTGCAGTTGGATGTATCTCCTAAATCTCATATGAAACAGCATTTCGGTGTGAGGCACCGACTTAAAAAAAGAAAATTACGTTTTGAAGATGAAGATGAAGTTGAGGTAGGTAGTACTGTAGTTATTTCAAGTATACCTAAAAAAATCCATTTGACGCGACTTCTTATACACATAGCACATACCCAAAGGGTATACTTGAAAGTTGAAACTAATACTACCACAGAAAATGTAACTTCTCCGAGTGTTCTGTTCGTCTTACCCAATTTATAATTTGTTGCGATATAGGTCGTTATTGAAACTGAAGCACCAACGCTAGCGCCCAATGAATTACCTGAAGAAAACATTAACGATGATATCGAAACATCAGCATTACATTTAACTGAAAGCGGATCCACCGAGACATTTTTTTTAAAATTTAGTACTTGAAACCAAGCAGTTCGGCGTTTCAATAATAAAGTTTGATATTCCACACACATTAGTTTATTAACACTGGGAAAACGATAAAGTGATACTCCATGCGTTTTTGCATTCGATGTGCAACCTCTTACACAACAGTAATACATTTTAAATTCAAGAATAAATCAGCATTAAATTTATTTTTTCTAAAATAAAGTACTAAAGTAGCGAATGATTGAAGCGCGCGAAAGATAATAATATCAAAATAGTACGAATCGACTACAGAGCCGGTTATAATGGCACTGACTGGGTCAGTGAAATTTTCACGGAATGACTAGAACTACCCAAAAAATCCCCATTACTTCAAAGTGATAACAGAGTAACATGAACAAACAAATGTTTGACATTGTAGAAATTCACTGAAAAGTTAAAATATTTCAACTTTTCACTGAAACCCAGTGAATCTTTCATTGCCTGATTCACTGGCTATTATAAACGGTTCCATAAAAAAATACAGGTTCAACTTTTTCTGTGAAAAATTCAGTGCCATTATAACCGACGCTTACCAAAGTGATAAGAATCAGGCAGGTAAGTTATGCAACCCCATTATCGCAACAAGCCCAATAGTTACAATTTGAGAAATATGTGTTCACATGATTATTTCATGGCAAGAAATACTACATTTGTGCCAAATTCAACTTCTTAAGTGTTTCTGGAAAGGATAGGGTGGGGGTTTTCAGACTTGGTGTTGGGTGTGGCCTGTAGTCATGAACGGTTAAGCAAGATTATTACTAAATCAAAACAAGCTCCAGTTAACAACTCAGCTCCCGTAATACGGCATGGCTGCTTACGTTTTTTTTTAACTAATACTGGTTGGGCAAAACCCCAAAAAAAATGAATGGAATCCGAATCCGAATACATAATATGATTCGAATCTTCGATTCCACGTAATATCGAATCCGGGCAAAAATGAATCGAATCCGAATCCAGAAGAAAGATTCGTGCGGATTCGAATTCAATTTTCGAATCACAAATCCGAATCCACGAGATGTTATATTTTTTTCAATTTTGTTCACAGATCGACAGAAATCAGATGCTAAGTAACACTAATTATAAATAAACTTATAATATAGCTTACACGTGTCATGTTTAGATTTAGATGTTTATAAGAAACAAGAGTGCGAGGAAGAGAAATAAGAGATAAACCTAAGTCTCGATGCCTTAAACTCTCGAAGTAGCCTTTTTTTTTTCAATTTATGGATTCGTGACAAATCATCGAAATGAATCGAATATGAATCTGTAATCGGATTCGAATCCTTCGACTCCACATAGTATCGAATCTGGAAAAAGTGAATCGAATCCGAGTAACGAATCCTCAAAAATTGGATTCGAATCTATTGAACCTTGGCACTAAAGAGCTTAAATATGAGTGGATATTTATTTATATAAATCTACAAATTGTGGCTCCCAATTCGTTCTTCAAGATTTATTACTGTATCCTTTATTGAGTGTGGCCCTTGTGAGTGCAGTAATGTAGATTTACATATCGATGCTTTTCTTCAAAAACCACGTAAGTCCAAATATATAAATTTTTCAGGAACGAGTATTTTATTTTGGGTGACAGACTTACGAGGTTTCTTTTTTTACGGATAGAAGCGCTAGTTGATGATTTGGACTTACGAGGTTTTCAAAATCGAATTCCTCGATTTTTTTTTACATAAGAAACCACTTAAAAGTGAATTTTGCCTAAGTCGGACTTACGTGGTTTTTGAAGAAAAGCATCGATATGCATTTAAAGACCGAATCTAACAAAGTATTGCAACCAGGTGTGTATTATATGGTTGCCTCCCCTGTAATTCTTGTAATAATGGTATTTTCCAGGAGGATGAGATTTCATTCCATAGTTCAAACGGTCTGGAATATGTTGACATACTGATTTCATTCCTCGTTTGATTTTTTAGGTGAATAAAAAAATATATTGACATTTTTAAAAATAAATACCTAGTCTAGAATTTACAAAGTTTGATATTGAAATGAATTTATATTTTTAAAATTAAATATTTATCATTTCTTTAATTTTTAACAAAACATGATAAAATATTTATAAATTTGTCAATAAAAATACTCAACTAAAAGAGTAGGTAATACCTAAAGAAATTATTATACTTTCAAATCTTGAAGAATTCAATGAACGAAACTTTTGAATAACACCACTGTGCATTACAGATTGAAAAAGCAAGAATCTATAATTTCTTCTATACTAACGTAATAATGTACGTGTTACATTATATTGTACCTACTTATTGCTATGTTATAGCATGCCCGAATTTTCGAGATTGTTCGAGTATAATCTATTATATTCTATTATAGTTATAGAAGTATGTTTTATCGTTTCTTATCTTATACCAACTATATGCATGCATGTACTTAATAATTTGCTGTTTAGTACGTTTTCGATCGCCAATAAAGATGTACGTTTTCGAAATCGTAGTTGAGACTTAATTTCTACATGATAGTGAGTTTTAATTAAAAACAATTGGTCCTCTGGGCCGGATGCCTAGTTTCCGGCGAAATAATTTTTTATTTTTTCCTTTTTTTTTTTTATTTTTTCTCTTTCCGAGTTTGTGTTGTGGAGTTTCTTTTGAAGAAAGTAATTATGATTACCGTAATCGTACCATGTGACTTCGTAGAGTTCGTAAATTCGTGTTCGCTAAATCGTTGTTCGTTAAATTCGTTATTTGTCGCGTAATTGAAAATTTTATATCTCGTTTTCGAAATTAAAAATGGCTGAGGCCGCAAAACAAAAATTTGAGCGTGATAAACGTATGTTAATTCGCGCCATAAACATCGATCGGAATGCTGTCCTTAATAATCTAGAACAATCTCCGTCGTTGGATATTGTCAATCAGATTGCTTCTCATTTGGATGCGTGGAGAATTAATTTAGAAAAACTTTCAGAAACTGATGAACAACTCCTCGATTTGATAGATCCTGAGAAAACATTAGCTGATATTCGTAAGGAAGAAGAAGTCATAGTTAAGGATCGCGAAACTTTTTCGTATGAATTGAACAAATGTATTGGAAAATTAAAAACTATGGAAGCTTCGGTTAAAACTTCGTTATCTCCGACCTCGCCCAGGGCAGGACGAAGATCCTTTTTAAATGCATCCTATCTCGAAGCAACTCTAACCAACCCGCTTGTGAAGATTCAGGACATTCCTGTGCCAGAGTTCGACGGGAAGTATAAAAATTTTCCAGATTGGTACGCGGAATTCACCAGTATTGTCGATAAGAATGAAAACTTGGACAATTTTCAGAAAATGTATTTGTTGAAAAGAGCCATGGTAGGTGATGCTCAAATATTTTTAAAGGATTATGGTATGGATGGCGAAATGTATCCGCTCGCGTTAGAATATATTAATAAATCTTTTAATAATCGTCGTCGTATTATCGCTGAGCACTTCGCGTCGCTACTCGATCTACCTAATATTAAATTATCGTCGTTACGCGAAAATCTCGATTTAATTCAACGCGTTCTTCGTGGTTTAAAAGTTTGTGGCTTGAATGTGGAACATCTTTCGCCATTAGTCGCCTTTATCGTCTCTCGAAAATTGCCCGAAAAATTAAGAATAGACTGGGAAAATTCGAACCATGATTATTCTTCGTATCCATCATTTGAACCTATGTACAATTTCTTATCGAATCGGAGTTTTTCGTACGAAACTTCAACCTTGGCTACATCAAATGATGTTGGTAAAAAATTGGCTGGAAAAGTGATGTCGCGTGCTGGGAAATCGAGTACTACATCTCAATCATCAGCACCAGAGAAGAAATCATTCGTAGCAGGAAGTGGGTCAAATAAATCGTCATCGAGTCCAAAATGTGTCGCTTGTAATGAATTTCATTTCCTGAACCAATGTAAGGTATTTTTGAATAAATTAGTAAATGATCGTTTTGATATCGTAAAAAGTAATAAACTATGTTTAAAATGTTTTAATCCTTATCATACTATTTCGAATTGTAAACGATCGAATTGTAGCATTTGTAATGGTAACCACCATAGTTTATTGCATCGTGGGGTATCCAATACCCAATTAAATAACGATCGTAGCTGCTCGAGTGTTTCTCCTGCAGATAACGTACCTACTAATTCTGATGTAATGCCTAATACTTCTTCATTGGGCGCAAAGAACGCCGCTAGTTTATGCGCATTATCATCAAGAAAAACAGTTTTTCTTTCGACTGCAGTAGTTAAGGTACAAAGTCGATTCGGTATAGAATTCGGACGAATTTTGTTAGATCAAGGTTCTGAAATGACTCTTATAACTCGTGAATTTTGCGATCGTGCTAAGTTACATTTAGCTAAAAATAATCAACCAACAACCTTGGTTGGTATAAATGGTACCTCCGTGCAATTAGAATTTGTAACTAAGTGTATTTTAAAATCTAGATTTTCGGATTTTTCCGTTGCGATTGAAGCGGAAGTTATTAATAAAATTCCTTATAAAGTTGAAAAAAGTGATTTAGGTAATATAATGAACGAATTTTCG
This sequence comes from Phenacoccus solenopsis, assembly GCA_009761765.1. Lineage (NCBI taxonomy): Eukaryota > Metazoa > Arthropoda > Insecta > Hemiptera > Pseudococcidae > Phenacoccus > Phenacoccus solenopsis. The sequence continues at coordinate 2,450,571 of CM019754.1, forward strand.
CTTAACTTTGGCGAGAGTTTAGATCTGCCATATAATGATGTAGATATTTTATTAGGTAGTGAATATGTCGAGTTTGTGTTATCGGAACGTAGACATTTTATTGAGGGTATATGTTTACGCGAGTCTTACTTTGGATTTGTTGTATCTGGCTCTTCGAAAAAAGTATCGTTTTTTGAAGAAAAGTCGTCTTTTTGTGGTTTATCTAATGCAGACTTATCTGAGCAATTTCGTAAGTTCATTAGTATCGATGAGGTTCCCGAGTCGTCGAAAAAGGAGACCTCATTAGAACATGATTTAATTGAAAAACATTTCGAAGATACTTTTGCTATTTGTGAAAAAACTAATCGTTTCGTTTTGCGGTTACCTCTAAAACCATCTGTTCTCGATTTAAGAGGTTCGTATTCGAAGGCGCGTACGTTGTTACTCAAAAACGAGCGTCATAGATCTGAGATTGTTAAAAAGGCGTACGTTGATATATTCAATGAGTACTTAGCATTAGAGCATATGTCGAAAATCTCGAATATTCCGAGTAAGTCTGCTTATTTTATTCCTCATCACATGGTGATGAAAGCTAGAGATGTTGATATTAGCTTTCGTATAGTTTTTAATGCTTCGTGTGTGGACGAGTCAGGATCATCGCTTAACGATCATTTCCTAAAAGGGCCCGTTTTACAGCCGACATTGTTCACAAATGTGATTCGTTTTCGTGAGCACATCGTTGCAATTTGCGCAGATATTTCTCGAATGTATCGACAAATTCTGATACACCCGGACGATAGGAAGTATCAGCAGGTTTTATTTCGTTTTGAATTGGAGTCGCCTATCGATATATATGAGCTTAATACATTGACCAATGGTATTGGTCCGGCGTCATATTTAGCTACGAAGTGTTTAGAAAAAATTAGTCGTTTTCAGAGTGATAATCCGGTAGTTGCTGCCTCCATTATGAAAGATTTTTATATGGACAATTACATGTCTGGTTCGTGTTCGTTGGAGAAGGCTTTAGAGTTAGTTCGTAATGTTCATAAGGTATTGCTTCGTTATGGTTTTCCACTCTGTAAGTACCAGAGTAACTCTAAAAATCTTTTATCGCAAATTGATGAAAGTTTAATCGATAAACGTAATGTTCGTTCGTTAGGAGGTGAAGAATTTGTGATGTTACTTGGTCTTCTTTGGTTTAATGATACTGACACGTTAGGTGTTAATCTTCGATTCGATGATCTTCCTACAATTATTACGAAACGCGTAATGTTGTCTGATGTATCAAAAATATTCGACATTTTAGGTATTTTGTCTCCAGTCACTATTCGGGCCAAATTAATCCTTCAAGAACTTTGGAAGGAAGGCCGAATGTGGGATGAGGAGGTATCGAGCGAACTTATCGATGAATTTTTAAATTTTCGTGAAGATTTGAAGATTCTTTCTTCATACATCATAGATCGTTGCTATTATTTGTCATCGTCGTCGTTACTACGTAAAGAGTTAGTCGGATTTTGTGACGCGTCTACAAAGGCGTATTGTGTAGTTATATATCTTCGTTCTCTCTATAGTGATGGTAGAGTTAGTGTTTCTTTCGTTTGTTCTAAATGTCGAGTCGCGCCTATTAAACCAGTGGATATTCATAGGCTGGAGTTGATGGCTGCTCAATTGTTGGCTTGTTTGATTAAGCAGATTAGTGACGAGTTAGGTATTTCCGAAATATTCTGTTTTTCCGATTCGCAGGTTACCTTAAGCTGGATTAATATCGATCCTTATAAACTGAAACAATTTGTTTCTAATCGAGTAGTAAAAATTGTGTCGTTAGTATCTAAGGAAAAATGGTTTTATGTAGAAGGTAAATCTAACCCTGCTGATTTAGGAACACGTGGTGTATCAGCCGATGCCTTTTTAAAAAATGAATGTTGGAAAGTAGGACCACCTTGGTTGTCGCAGGACAGTGAATTTAATTCTTACGTTTCGTCTCCATATAAACGTGATATCGGTAAGGTACCTGAATTGAAGGACGAGAAATGTGTTAATCTCATCGGTTATTTTGATAATCCTATCATGAAAATTCTCGAAAAAAGGTCGTCTTTGTATAAGTGTATATCGATTGTTGCTTATGTGCGACGATATGTAGGTATCTTAAAAAATCGCCGTTTAGCTAGGAAAGCTAACCCATCTATAATTGTTTCGAAAAATTTGTTTTTTAAAGACATCGAACCGTTATCTGTAATTGAACGCAGTGATGCGTTCTACAGTATGGTAAAAATTGTACAATTGTATTCCTTTGCTTCCGAGTATGAAGCTTTAAGTAAAAAGGTAAATTTAGATAAAAGAAGTCGCCTTTTAGCTCTTAATGTGTTTTTAGATTCTAGTGGTTTCATTCGGGTATGTGGTCGTCTCTCCAATGCTGCATTTTCATACGATGCAAAGTTTCCATTAATTGTGCCTTCGAACTCTCGTTTTATCGAATTATATGTGGAATATATACATATTCGTTATTTTCATGCTACCAAATCGTTCGTTTTGAATGCCGTTAGGGCAAAATTTTGGGTAGTTGGTAATTTCGTATCAGTTGTTAAAAAGGTGTTACGGAAGTGCGTAACTTGCGCAAAATTGTCGGCCAAATTCGTAGAACAGTTCATGGGAGATCTTCCCAAGGATAGAGTAAATATTTCGAAACCATTTTCCGCCGTAGGTGTTGATCTGACCGGAGCAATTGAACTAAAATGCGTAAATCATCGTAGTGTCAAATTTTATAAGGTTTATTTAGCTTTTTTCGTTTGTTTTTGTACTCGTGCTATTCACGTGGAAATCGTTGAAGATTTAACTTCGGAAGCCTTCTTGAATGCTCTTGAGCGATTTTGTGCTCGAAGAGGTCTGCCACGTGTGTTGTATTCAGACAACGCTACGAATTTCGTAGGTTTACGTAATGTTTTCCATCAAAGTCGTCTCGATAAGTTTTTGTCAGAGCATCTCATCGAATGGCGTATGATACCTCCCCGTAGCCCTCATCAGGGTGGTCTATGGGAAGCGGCGGTCAAGAGTGGGAAGTCTATTCTTCTTAAAGCTATCGGTGGCCAAAAATTAAATTTTGGCGAATTGCATACAATAAGCGTCAAAATCGAGGGCATTTGAATTCTCGCCCGTTGTCATGGCGTAAATCCGGACAATTTGTTGAACCCTTGACGCCCAGCCATTTTTTGATTGGCCAGTCTATGACTGAAATCCCTAGTGCAGATGATGGTTCTTTAAAAATGAAAAATCGTTATTTTCTATGGCGTCGTGTTGTCGATTCCTTTTGGACGAGTTGGCGAAAGGATTACCTTAACCAACTTCAAATTCGCACTAAATGGAAGTTTAAAAATCGTAATTTGAAAATAGGTGACGTCGTAGTTCTTGTCTCGAAAAATGAACCGATTTATTCGTGGCCATTGGCTATTGTCGATTCTGTTTGTCCGGATGCTGAAGGTGTGGTACGTGTTGTAATTTTACGTTTAGCGAATGGGGCGCTGCGTCGCACAACCGTTAATAATGTCGTTTATTTGCCCATCGAGGGTGTTGAAGAGTAAAAATTATGATTAGTTGCTTACTATTATTGAAAATAACGTGAAAATAACAAATATTGTATTCATTTAGAATTATTGCATAATTTAATTCGAGTTTCGATAATTATGTTAATTAAAGAAAACCATTTTCTATTTTTTAAGTTGTATTTTTTTTTTTTTAGTTTGTATTTCTAAAATTTACTTTTTTTTTTAATCATTACTCCATCTGAAGGAGGTGTGACCTCCTTCAGGGGGGAGTATTGTTACATTATATTGTACCTACTTATTGCTATGTTATAGCATGCCCGAATTTTCGAGATTGTTCGAGTATAATCTATTATATTCTATTATAGTTATAGAAGTATGTTTTATCGTTTCTTATCTTATACCAACTATATGCATGCATGTACTTAATAATTTGCTGTTTAGTACGTTTTCGATCGCCAATAAAGATGTACGTTTTCGAAATCGTAGTTGAGACTTAATTTCTACATGATAGTGAGTTTTAATTAAAAACAGTACGTAATATTTTATGATTTTTATCCCTTTAAAAGAAAATAGGAAAAAAAGCCCTACGTTTTTACAACTTTTAGCCACTCCTAAAAATCTTAATAAGGCAACAACAGATCAACTGCAAAAAAAAAAAAAAAAAACATTTTATAAGATACGTATTTTGGAATTTATCGCGAGCATTACACTCGTAGATGAACAATATACGTGCGACATGACAGCGAGAAAACCTTGATGACAGACATGTACTGCAGAACGGTAGTGCTTAGGGAAGCTTTACCTGCATTCGCCATTCTTACACGCTGCGATTACGTAATAATGTAAGGCAACGCGGCGTATACGTAAAGCAGCGTGACAAGCTATACGCTACGACATTTATGTACCTGTGTTAAAAATGCGAAGCGGTGGCTTTGTAAATTTCACCGTTGGTAATTTCAAAAGAAAAATACATCGCACAAGGAAAATATCGGCCAAACGGCTGAACGAAAGAAGAGGAAAAAAAAATCACCCGAAAACAAGCCAGTATTAGACAATCGGCTCGTTTCACGGTTGCCACTTGGTTATCGAATATCACGTCACACGAATTTTTAGCAGCGAGGCCGAGGACGAGTTCCAATTCATTTCACTTTCTATTTGATGGCACATATGTAATATGTACCGAAGGCGAATGCAAAGCATAGTAAATTAAATGCTCAGCTTAACGCTTCCATTCTTAATCTAGCTGGGCTGCAGTGTTTATATATGAGCAATATGTTTACAACTTTATCAACTATACTATACGTCGCATACCTATTTACTTTCTCTCGGCTCGGCTCGGCTCGTCTCTATTTTTGTGAAAAAAATTATGTTGAACCAGTAATCACTTGGCGTGAACCTAATCTCTCTTCCATGCGTGAACGCTATCTTCGCCTGCCTACACGCCTGTCAGTAATTTTTAATTATTTTCTCAAAGTCTCAAACTTGAGCAGTATGACCAGTGATCGCGAATATGAGCTTTTCTTCATAACAAATGGAGATTATACAAAATCCATATTTTTAAGTAACGAAGAAAAATGTGTATCATCGATTTCAACATCTCACGTATGATCATTCAATTCTTTTTTAGTCGTGTACTTGATCGCAAAAATATACGTTACAAGGTGAGCTGGAAAAATCATTGGCGCGATGATGTTAATAAAATTGCATAGCTTTCAATTCAAGGCAAGTTCACGTAGAAAACTGGTTTTCACGCTATTCGCGTTTGATGGATCTGTGTCTTCAACACCTTTATCTACTCACTGATTTTGCAATGTTCGTTGTAATGCCAAAAACTTCTTGTACTGATGTACTCACATCTCACAAAAAGTACTTTTATACGAGTATACCTATATGGACATGTCATAAAAATTGGTGTTTCGAAACTCGATGAACATTTTTCTTGCCTCGTAGAGTGCAAGGTTGCAATGCAGGCCCGGAGAGAGGGAGAGGCAAAAGAAGCAATGAAATTTATATTTTACATTCGCAACTCTGATTGATTTTTTTCAATTTTTCCTTCACAGAATACAGACTCTTTCTTGGATGCTCTTAAAATGATTTTAATCTTCGGAGATGTACGACAATTGCGGAACTGTCAGTGTTAACGCGAGAAGAACTGGTGATTTACCAACGATTCGCATCAATGAGAAACATTTTCGACAACTGGGATCCTTCAGCGAAAACGTTAGTTCCTGGCGATGAAACGATGAACTACTCTAAACGGTAGTTTTTTGCGATTTTTATCAGCTTTATGAAACACTGATGAGAGTAAATTCATCGGTAAAATTTTAGTAAAGTAAGTACATTATTATAATGTTTCCAGGGGCGTACCGAGGACATTCTTCAGGGGGGAGGGGGGAGAAAACCAAAAATTGCCAACTAATACCATAAAATTTTACTAACTGTTGACTTTTTTTTTTTTTTAGTCTTCAAAAAATTTAAAAATAGCTGTAATAATACTGCGCAAGTGGTCAAGTTTACCAACTTTACGCTAAAACTCCAAATTTACCAACTTTCCAAAAGCCAAGGAGGCTACGTCCCTGGTTGTGCCCTATACATGATATAAGTTGGCATCAGTTCAAATTTGTTCGAGTTCTTATTTTCCCAAAAGAAATTCAAGTTCCCAATTTCAACGTTGAACAATTATAAATTTCCCAACTTTTCAAAACACCTGGGGGGAAGCTCCCCCATCCCCCCCTTAGTTACGCCCCTGAATGTTTCGAAATTAAAAAGGCGACTAGCCGACTATATATTGTTTAATCATATCAATGTGAAACGCGAAAGCACCGACGGGGACAGGGGCTCAAATTATATGTATTAATAGTTACTTTTATTGGAATAGTTCATGAATTATGTAAATATGTTTTATTGAATTTGTAGTTTGTGCACTATAAGAAGTTTTAGTTTAATAGAAAATTGTTCTACAATAAATATAATATAGCATCAAAATAGAATGAAATGAATACAAAATCTGAGCCCCTCACTGTATTTTTATTAAAATAATAATTTTATTTTTATCATTAGTCTGTTTTTCAATAATAAATTTGTTTTTTATAAATAATGTATTCATAGTTTTTATAATTCATGAGTTAATTTTGTTTATCTTAATTTTAATAGAGATCAATTCAAACGATTAAATTGAAATTGAATTATTTTTTCCCCTTATTCTTTCATTATTTGAATAATTAATTAAAAAGTTGTTATTAATCACAAAAATCATTCACTGAGGTCTCGACTAGTGGGGGTAAAAACTCATTGTTACGAGCTGCAAGTTGTCATGTATCCCTTTCATTCACACATCTTTGTACATTTTTTATAGAGCGTCTAGTTAGCTGGTCAAAATACAAGTATTATGTTTAAAAGGAATTACTACATAGTAGGCCATTTAATTGCCTATCAAAATCAATCACTGCTGTTTCGACTACTGGTGGTAACAACTCATATTTTTAACTACAATTTGTCATGAGGCCCATTCATTCACATACCTCACACACCTGTGCACATTTAGTTTAGAGGGTCCTATTAGGAAGGTATTAGGTAACATTTGAAAAAATGTTAAAAATCAATTATTTAGTGATCATTTAAACATACTCAGAATTCATTCACTGGAATTCATTTCCGTGTTCTTTTTATTTGCTGAGTTTTTAATAAAAACGATAGCTATTACAGCCTACCTGATTTGGGAAGGGAAGGTCGGGGGAGGGTGCGGTCTTCAAATCTTTGCGTTTCAGACCATTTGTAATCATCTGGCAAATGTCCAACTTTTTGGTGTATATATATATATATATTTTCCCCCACGCGTAGTGCCGGCGAGTACTCATAAAATTCGCTCAAAATTTGGTGAGGAACTCTTCTTGAAAATGCGCAGAAGTATTTCAAAATGGCGGATCACTCAAACTTTGAGGGGTGCTGGAAAAGAGGCAAATAGCTCAAATTTTTCGTTTTTGATCTCATATGAAAGAGTGAGTCACGGACACCAACATATTCAAATTTCAGCTTCCTAAGTGCATTTTGAGGAGACTTAGCAAAAACCTGTTTTTGAGAAAATTGCGTTTTTTGTGTCACTCGCCTTGCGCAAGCGGGTGTGGATAAAATTCGCTCAAAATTTGGTGAGGAACTCTCCTTGAAAATACGCAAAAATAGTTTTTTTGTTTTTTCGATAAATTTCAAAATGGCGGATCCTTCAAATTTTGAGGGAGGCTGGGGAAGGGGCAAATTGCTCAAATTTTTCGTTTTTGATTTCATATGAAAGAGTGAGTCACGGATACTAACATATCCAAATTTCAGCTTCCTAAGTGCATATTGAGAGGAGTTAGATCAAAAAACGGCTTTTTGAGGAAGTTTTGAGTCATGAAATTTCTTGAATCTTCCATATCTCCCCACCAAATCAAGTTAAAGAGGTCAAATTTTGTGTGTGAGGTTAGTTGGTGACCACAATATGACCTCTTGAATTTGGATCAAAATGGATCAAAATGGCGGATTATCAAAATTTTGAGTAGAGCTTGAGGAGCCTCAAGTTGGTAAAAATGTAATTAATATGAATTCATATGGTTATTGGGGATAAGTTGTATACTATATCCCGAATTCACTTCCATACATGATGTTGGAGGGGGAAGGCGGGGTTATCAACCTAAAATAGTGGTGGGGGTACAGGAGGGGTCGAAAATTTTTTATTGCTGTGTCATATGATAAAATGAGCCCAAGTGACAAACGTATTTTGATTTTAGCTTCCTCAGTGATTTTGGAGGGGAGTTAGAGCAAAAAACGGCTTTTGGAGGGGAAATTGCTGCAGGAAATTTCATGAATCTTCCATATCTCATCACCAAATCGGCCTAGAATGGTCAAACTTTGTGTGTAGGATTAGTTTGTGACCAGAATATAACCTCTTAAATTTGAGTCAAAATGGATCCAAAATGGCGGATTATCAAGATTTGAAGATAATTTGAGGACCCTCAAATAGTTATAATTTGAGAAATATGTGTTCACATGATTATTTCATGGCAAGAAATACTACATTTGTGCCAAATTCAACTTCTTAAGTGTTTTTGGAAAGGATAGGGTAGTGGTTTTCAGACTTGGTATTGGGTGTGGCCTTTAGTCATGAACGGTTAAGCAAGGTTATTAGTAAATCAAAACAAGCTCCAATTAAAAACTCAGCTCCAGTAATGCGGCATGGCTGCTTACATTTTTTTTAATCTTAGCGTGCGTTTCTGTCGAGGTAGCTTTAATTTAATATATAAGTACCCGTTTCATTAGATTGGGAAGGGGTAGGTAAAAGTCAGTGATAGATTCGATGTCAGCGATCTCAAATTAGCCGAAATCGAAGTGCTCCAACAATTTTTTATAGTTTTCGATTCTTTAGAATTCGTTATTAAAGTTGCATATCGCTTACTATAAGAACTTAGTTGTTTTTCAGTCGAAAACAACATTCAGCTAGATTTTTTTGGAACGATCAAAATTTGGAATAGTCTACGACCTATAGGTATCTTCCATTATTTGAGGCGAAAAAATGCGGAATATCACGATTCATGATTATATCATAAATACTTAGTTCCAAAAATCGAAGAATTACAATAAAAAAAATGAAATACATAAGACTGGTTTATTTTTATATTAGCTTTATCGACTTCGAAAAAAATATAATTAAAATAAACTAATGTCAGTAATGTAAAAATTCCTAAAAACAAAAAAAAAAAACAAAACAAAACAAAACAAAATACAGCAACACTTAAGTCAGGAAGAGAGAAAAAAAATGCAAACATTTGATTTATCATTAAAGCGGTGATTACCCCGACAAAGAACAAAAATTAACACAGATAATAAGCTTTTCTCGAAGGAGAAAAAAACGACGACGGCGATCGAAAAAATTATAAAATTTTTCGTATAAACGTTGGTCTATGAAAAAATACCGAAAGAAAAAAAACGCTTTGTAATATTTACCTGGTAACCACTCGAATCGAATACAAAATTACAAAATTTTGATATTGGTAAATGTTTTGTTTCGCGTAAAGATATAAAAGTAAACAACGTAATACGAATAAAAATCATCATTTGCACTTGGACTTGAAAATACATCGGTGATGGGCGTTAATGTTTGTTATCTGTGCTCTTCCATTACGACTTTTTTAAAAACGCCCGACGTTATTTGGTGCTTGATATCTTGTCCGCTCAACGTGGTGGTTCCATCTTTGGAGATAAATAGTTGTAAACCGGAAGCTGTACGAAGACAAAGAAATAATTATTATAAACATATAATCGATCGATGTTCAACGTGCGTACGAGGTGAAATAATGGATCATCGAATCATAAATAATAAGAGAAAAAGATAACAGATTGTAAATTCTACCAATATCGTATAAATTATACGTAAACTAAAATAAATAGCAAATACGTGTATATATAATTTATACAACCGTTATTATCATCGCTGGTTTCTAAATTTGTCGACTGAATTAGTTGTTCGATGACTGTGTCGGTATTGACTCTAGTTATTTCGACGCGGGCGCTGGTTCCATTTTCTTCTGCGGCCTTTTTTCTTCTTTCTAGAGCCGATTTGCCACGATCCAAAGAACCAGTTTCACTTAAGCAAGAACTACCACTGAGGGTTCTGCGTTTCGCGACACATATGATAAAAAATAAAATCCGTTAATTGCGTCAAGAATTGAATTCTCTTTTAGAATTAGCATTTGTGTCGAATAAATACGAGTACATTGTTACTGCTCATGTGCCATTACTACCAATATGATTATACTAAATATTTTAAAGGCTATAGAAAATTTTATAAACATTTTTAGCAATAGCGAATACGTAGCACGTGCTGTCAAATATGTTAGTTATATTTCCGAAATTGAAGGAGTAACGAGGCTCTCGAAATACGATAGTTTCGTAGCTCCTTCAATAATGGTGAATGTTTGAGTGGTGTGAAAATTAACTAGTTGTTGAATATTAACGAAGTTAATATGAGAATTATTTCGAACAGCATGTGCATTGTGCAGTAATACGAAACTGCATCACAATAATTACGTACAAGTTGAATTATATCAACTTTTCGGGATGAATAAACGCATTATTTTTATATCATTACTCATTATGCTGCGATTTAACTTGAAATGTGTTCTTTGTTTTACAATATTAAAATAAGCGAAAAAGCTGTTGTTGTTTTCACCAAAAAAAATAATAATAATAATAAAAATACGCAGGGTGTTCCACCTCAGAAAGACCTCCTTTCTACCAAAAGTAAGGTAAATTATGTCATACGCTTACCTTAGTTATGGAAGAGGCCGAGATATAAAGTTTGAAACATAGTTCCTATACAGGGTGTTCCGGAAGTGGTCAATCAAACTTTGTCATTAGGTAGTATGCGATGAGGCGAGTAAAAAATGACGAGTATTATATATATATATATTATTTTTTTTTTTTCCCACGCGTAGCGCCGGCGAGTATTCATAAAATTCGCTCAAAATTTGGTGAGAGACTCTTCTTGAAAATGCGCAAAAATAGTTTTTTTTTCGATAAATTTCAAAATGGCGGATCACTCAAATTTTGAGGGGGGCTGGAGAAGGGGCAAATAGCTCAAATTTTTCGTTTTTGATTTCATATGAAAGAGTGAGTCACGGATACTAACATATCCAAATTTCAGCTTCTTGAGTGCATATTGAGAGGAGTTAGATCGAAAAACGGCTTTTTGAGGAAGTTTTGAGTCATGAAATTTCTTGAATCTTCCATATCTCCCCACCAAATCAAGTTAAAGAGGTCAAATTTTGTGTGTGAGGTTAGTTGGTGACCACAATATGACCTCTTGAATTTGGATCAAAATGGATTCAAAATGGCGGATTATCAAAATTTTGAGTAGAGCTTGAGGAGCCTCAAGTTGGTAAAAATGTAATTAATATGAATTCATATGGTTATTGGGGATAAGTTGTATACTATATCCCGAATTCACTTCCATACATGATGTTGGAGGGGGAAGGCGGGGTTATCAACCTAAAATAGTGGTGGGGGTACAGGAGGGGTCGAAAATTTTTTATTGCTGTGTCATATGATAAAATGAGCCCAAGTGACAAACGTATTTTGATTTTAGCTTCCTCAGTGATTTTGGAGGGGAGTTAGAGCAAAAAACGGCTTTTGGAGGGGAAATTGCTGCAGGAAATTTCATGAATCTTCCATATCTCATCACCAAATCGGCCTAGAATGGTCAAACTTTGTGTGTAGGATTAGTTTGTGACCAGAACATAACCACTTAAATTTGAGTCAAAATGGATCCAAAATGGCGGATTTACAAAATTTGAAGATAATTTGAGGACCCTCAAATAGTTATAATTTGAGAAATATGTGTTCGCATGATTACTTCATGGCAAGAAATACTACATTTGTGCCAAATTCAACTTCTTAAGTGTTTTTGAAAAGGATAGGGTAGGGGTTTTCAGACTTGGTATTGGGTGTGGCCTGTAGTCATGAACGGTTAAGCAAGGTTATTACTAAATCAAAACAAGCCCCAGTTAAAAACTCAGCTCCAGTAATGCGGCATGGCTGCTTACGTTTTTTTTTTTTTTTTTTGCTCCGCGAAAATAAGATGTTAAATAAGAATGGTCAAATTTACCAACTTTACGCTAAAACTCCAAATTTACCAACTTTCCAAAAGCCAAGGGGGAAAGCTCCCCCTCCCCCCTTTCGGTACGTCCCTGACAACATATCTTTATCTGTCTTGAATAACGAAATAAAAATTTTCAAAGTTGATCATCATGAGAGTGATAAAGAAATGCGTACTCTTGCATCTCAGCCCCTTCAGCACATAGAGTGGGCAAATCATCGTACAAGAGTGTTATATGAGGAGCCTTACATGTGGTATGAAGAAACTCTGATGTAGAGCACCCTGTATACCGGCTGACAATTTGATTTGAGCAGCGCAAGCGCAAAAATCTTTACCTCATAGAAATAAATTACATATATTTGAATGATATTAGCAAGAATAAATAAAGTTTATTTAATGTCTAAAAGCGTCTATCAATGAAATGCAAAATTTTAATTTATACTTTCGTTGTCAAAAATACACATTATGTATTGAATTTATTCACTATTTAGCTAATTTTTTCGCTTAAGTGCTCGAATCATGTAGTCACTCGGTATGCATAACGTATCCTGTGAATATTTTAAGTTGATCACTTTTAAACGTAAAATCTAATGATTAGTTAGTAGTACAAGCAATAAACCATCAGTGAATTTGAAGCTAGATTAATTAGCGATTTATTATAATTACAACACAAATTTATGTGAAGTTGTGGATTTGCAAAGAAGATGGACATCGAGATTCGTCTATTTTACGGACATTTCATACACGATGACCCTTTCACGATTAATCAGATGCATATTTGGAAGAGACGAAAAAATAGACGGTGGCTACATAGCCGTTAATTGAGACTCGAATGAATCTCAAAACGCTTTTGTAACGACGTATGATGAATCAGAACGTTATACAACGAACATCAAAACTAGGCAGCACAACGAAGCATTAATAAAGGCGAAATTCGAGCAGCGGTGCACAAGGCAGACATGCAAAAAGCGACGCAGAAAAACAAACCAAGTCACGCTACGCAACTCGACGAGCGAAACCATAAAGATAAACAAAGTAAGGTATTGCGATGATACGAGTAATACGAACACTAACATCTGACTAGTACGTCTGGACAGAGTAACTAGAGCTGTATTCGTAGCGGTCGGAGTGTGCTGATTAGAATACGAGTGCGTTTCCAACTCCTGAGTATAATCGTGCTCCTCCGAATTGTTAATGACCACCGAGAGCTTACCACTACCCCCTTCGAATTTACGATGATGCAGTGAAAGCGACGTTCCGCTAGTCCTAAATAACATAAAAATTTTGTTTTTTTCATCATCACGCGTCTTCATGTTTTAGCGGCTAACGTGCTGCATCCGCTACAACACAATCATCGGATCCTTTTCCCTATCGGAAAATGGACGTACTTCGACTATGCGTGAAAAATCAATCGCATTTCGGGTGATTTATTTTTATCATTATTTTAGTAAAAGCTACTTCATGCTTGGGTTAGAACTTACGATTACAAGTATGCTGGCTAACTGCACCGAGATAACCAGGTTACTACCTACTCCCAGTTCCCAGTCTTAAACCATAAGCATTTTACAAAAGAAGCGAGAAAGATTTCGCGCACTATCCGTGCGAAATGGCGGATTACCTCGGAATCGGCGAATCTGGCGTAACGGGCAACAGACCCGGGGACGAAGCGGCCCGAGGGGACGGACCCGACCAAGGCGGGAAACGAAATGCATTCGACGATGAGTTTTTACAGTTGGGCGTTTGCATAGCTTTGTTGCTAACGCTAAGCGGTATGGATGGCGGCTGCAGTTGAGGACTTTTCGGCGGCGCCGGCGGCTTCTTTAACCTCAACGGCGAGCTATCAAATGACCACAAACGAGCTTTAATACTACGCCTAGTAACTGGGGTCAAGAAAAGTAACGAAGGCGGGGAGGTAATCGGATTTGTTGGTATATGTTCTAACTTATTTATCTGCGGTGTTGGCCACGATGGGGACCTATAAAAAAAAAGCGTTATATTTTCTCTCTTCGTCTCCTATCTTCTTTTTGATTAACATTTACACATCAATGCGATATAAGTAGCTACAAGAATACAGCAGAGCAGGGTGTTCCATTACGTTGGACTTTTTTTTTTTTTTTTTATTTACGAAAATTCACGATAGTTCGCACATTTGGCTTAAATTTTGAAAAACTTGAACTTTTTCAAACATTTTTATTTTTGGGTAGGTAATTGGCTTTTTCTCAAAATAATTATTACACTTTATCTTCTTGATTCCAAAAAAAAAAAAATACAAAATTTTTTCCCACTTTCAAGGGTTTTCAAAATATTTGTAAAATCTTCTCTCAATTTCAAATTTTACGATTTTTTGCATTATTCCATTACATAATTAATAAATATAACATGATCACTATATAATGTATAAGCCAGATTAAATTAAAGCTAAACGTGATATAATAGGTAGAATTTTTTTCTTCAGATATTTGCAAAATATATACAATAATACGTTACATAGTGATCATAAATACATATATCACTTATATGTACATTGTACAAAGAGTCGTGGGTAATATAATCATTTATGCAAGCACTAAGGAAGAAAACTGTTCCTATTATACCATCTCTAACTTTGAATGCGCAAAGTTGATCGTTCTGCTACTTCTAAAAGTACCCAAGTGCCAAAATTACCAAAAATAGTTTTTTCCTTTTCATTTTCATATATTACTATAAATGGCACATTAATATGAAAAAACATTTTCAACATTGGTTACTTTCATAATCAAAATACTAATGTACCAAACCTTCAAAGAGCAAAAGTTGTAAATGTCACTAAAAACTTTACGTCTAACGTAAGCTCATATTGAAAATAATAGTATTATGATTTGTAATTTCTGCAATGATCCTAATGAATCTTTACAATTGAAAAATGACAATTACTAATGAAATTACGCTTCAAGAAATTAGTAAAAAATTTTTGAAGGACTTATTTATTATCATAAAAATGTCTCAAGTCCACAAAAATGATTTACTTTAGTTATAAAATCATCTATGAACCATAAATGGTTGATAACACGGAAAATTGCAACATTTTCCAATTGTACGATATTCTTGTACTATTAAAAGTAGAAAAAAATCAATACTTTTGAATTACCCATGACGTCATTAAAATTAAACTTTTCTTTTGCTCTTCTGTAAAATTTTCACTTTGGCACTTAGGTTGTTTAAAAAGTAGCAGAACATGATATATTAATAAACAGTTCATCACGTTATAAAATAGCGCAAAAAATCATAAAATTTTACATAAATAGTAAAATTCAAAAATATTTTAGAACTTGAAAACACGAAAAAAAAATGATATTACAGCATTAATTTTTTTGATACCAAGGAAACAATACAATTATTTCGTGAAAAAAAAAATCAATTAAGTGTACCTCAGAAAAAAAGATTTGTTCCAACTATTTGATAAAGTCCAATTTTTTCAAACTTTGTGCTCAATGTGTAGATAATAAATACTAACTTGAAGGGGTGAAATTTTTTTGCAAGACATTACCAATTTTCAAAAAAAAAAAAAAAAAAAAAAAAAAAACCAAAACAAAAAAAAATCCATTCAGTCTACATTTACATCTCAATGTGAGCTCCTCTATCACATGATTGTAATGTAACTCATGTGACACTCAATTATGATGGTTTGCCTGCCATACTTGCTGAAGGGGCAGAGATACAAATATTAAAACAAAATTATTTTCATCGTAGTAATGAACTTCTCAACATTTTATATTGAGCTCCATTAATTCCTCATTACATACGTTGAGTAAATGTCCTCCGTGGATGTTCTAAATAAGAAAAATAAATCATTTTTTTCATATTTTTCAAAAAAAATATTCGTTTTATTTTCATCTAGAAATTTGAGGCAGATGGAAATACGCGGTAATGGCGTTAAAATGGTGGCAGTGCCGGGGTTCGAGCCTTCGTTAAGTTCAGAAAAATTTATAATTTCTGATTTTACGCTCAATGTTCATAATAAATTCATATTTTGTTTATTGTTCTTCATTTCATGATCTGTCTTCAATTACACAAAATTGAATTTCCTCTCTACCGTCCCAGCCCGATAAAATCTTCGCTCAAGTCTCTGCGCTGTCTCGACAAAATGCATGATACAGTTCCTTTCAAAATAATTTGGACTTGCTGCTCCAGCATCGGTGTGAAATTTCTGGTTACGCCACTGATAAGCGATATGCTTCAAAAATCAAGTATCAAATGTAGTATCGTTAACAAGAAATTAATGTCAGTGCAGGCGGTAGATGGGGTAGAATGATGAGTAATGCGTAAACAGCGACTGGAAAAACTGCTCATTTTATCATATTTTTTGTGGATGAGGTAATTTGAAAAAAAGCTTGATACACGCCACATGTAAAAAAATTGTTATGAAGAATCACACAACACATCACCGTATACTTCAAGTAGATGTCACCCTGAACGACATTCAATAAGTAAGAAATTTCCATTTTACCGAAACAATACCTCTGGAATTTTTACTTGGAATTTAGAGCTATCTAGGGGCATTTATCCTTAATTACGTGGCGAAGAATTAATGGAAGGCCTGTAACCATGAACTCAACAAACTCAACAAGATATTTTTCCAAGTTATTTGCAAAAAATTTGAAAAAATGAATATTTATCTCATAATTTCTTATAAGCATATTCATTATTTCTCTCCACCTGTTACAAAGGTAAAAAAAGTACATATATTTCTCCGATTTTTGTACCACAGCTCCTTCAGCAAGTAGGCTAGGCAAACTAACATATATCAGTGTCTCATGAGCAACTCTGCATGCAACGTAAAGGAGCTCATATTGAGTTGAAACACCCTGAAAATTATATTGTATATGCACTAAGGCGTTTTTCAGCTTTTTCGAAAAATTGATCGGGGAACCCCTGAAAATATGCAAAATCAAAATAAAATAATATCCTGGAAATTTCACTTTGATGAAATAAGATTAACCGTGACTCAAAGGAAGAGAAAGGGTCTCTCCTGATAAGATAGCGAAAACGGCCCTTGACCCAAATTCGGTCACAAGTGGTCCTAAATATTGCCCTCGATGAAAAAACTCCCCAAAAAAATTTTTCACCCCCCCCCCACCCCACCCCTTCCTGAGAAATCGACTCCCATATGTCGAAAATTCAATATTTTTTAACTCTGGATGGGATGGATGAAAAATTTTGAAAATTTCACTATTGATAGACATTATATAAGTACATTTGTGGAAATTTTTTCAAATTTTTCGATTCATATTTTCTCGACTTTTTTAGGCTTTGAAATTTTCAAAAAATTGTAAAAATTTTTTTTGATGGGGCTATATGGCTGAATTTTTTCCATAATTAGCTCGTACTCTAAGGTACAACATGATAATACTTTCAAGCCCCCGTAGGGGGGTGGAAGTTGGTCAAAAAAAATGAAATGTGTAACAAAAAACGTCTCCTAAATTCACTTTTTTGCATTTTTTTGCGAACAACGCGTTTTAGAGAAAAAGTAGTACAGTAATAAAATGTTTCTCATTAAATTCTCTACAAGAAAGGGTCTTATAATTTTTTTCGTTTACCCATTAGGGGAAGAGATAGGGGACTACAAAGTTGCTCCTAATACTAATAATTATTATTTTGGGGAATTTTTTCATCGAGGGCAATATTTAGGACCACTTGTGACCGAATTTGGGTCAAGGGCCGTTTTCGCTATCTTATCAGGAGAGACCCTTTCCCGATGAATTTGACACATTTACGTTACTTCGCAAATGACTGAATGTATCGTCAAAATCTTGTAAAAATAGTATTTCTCTTTAAAAATTATGCAAGAAAAAAAATTCAAAGCTTAGTACGTATGATTTTTACGCTGGAAGAGAGAACAGAATACTGTTTCAACTAATTTTTGTGGTGGCAGATGACTGAAAAATACGGGAAACATCTTCAACTCCTTTCAATCATGAAATTTAAAAATTTCAAATGAAAAATTAAATTTCAAGGCGAAATTCTGCTCTCCTTGAGGAACGAGTTTGTCTAACTCGATCGTAGTAAAACTTTCACGATATAATTTTATGAAAGATTCGCACATTTTTAGGTGATTCCATGAATGAATTTTCAAAAAAAAAAAAAAAAAAAAATTGAAAAGAAAGAGTAAAGTAATAAATACTAGGTACGACGTTCGTGTAGAACAATCATTCGAGATTTAGCCTATTTCGTAAAAAAAAAAATAATTATTTCATTAAAGAAAAAATAATAAAAAATACAATATTATGTATTACGTGAATCCAATCGAGGTCGAGGATTACACCGTATATAATTCGTGTTCGTGTATATTTTCGTTTAAATAAATACGCTCCGTCCCTCTTTCTCCTAACGATATGTAATTTTATTAGACACATCCGTGAAAACGTCGCATAAAAGAAACATGAACGAACAAAATTGAAGTAATGAGCCAAGACGAAACGAATAAAATGACAATTTTTCTTAAGCGCGTAACGAAGAATAAATACCGTATGTTCGCATTGAGAAGGGCAGTTAATGCGTTCGTTTGTTCGTAGAAGAGGCGAAAAAAAAATCTAAAACAGAAAAAAATCGCACTGCACCTGTTCGCTAATTCGATTAGATATGTATTCGGAAACCTTGGAAAGGTCTTCGTCACAGCTGCAATGAAATGCGTAATGCGTATATCGATCGAATTGAATTTCATAACTACCGAGGTCGTATCCTGTTAAACTTATTACAAGGCAGCTAGCTGGTAACTACGAGTATGTTCTACCATATACGCGCGTTTAGTATACGTGGAATAGTAATAGACGTAAATTACGATAGCCGCAAAAAGTCGCAATCGTACCTCATGTGTCCGCTAGCGCTTTCGCCAGAGCTACTTTGTCTCGAATGCGATAACTTGCTAAGATGGCTGGCGCTAGAAGAATTACGCGAATGACAGGCCGAATCGTTGTCTTCTTTCTTATGCGATTCGTCATTTTCGTTTACGTTATTGTATTCGATGATAATATGCTCGTAATTTTGTCCCGTATTCGTAGATTCCGAATTTATTCGATCTGTAAAACAAGCGGGTAAAATATCAACTCGTACGTAAAAAGCAAACGGAAGATTGTACGAATGGATTACCGAAAAGGCCTGGCCTTTTTTTCGGTAGACTTCCAAAACCGGAACTACCACTGGCTATCGAACCGCCGGGAAAATCTTCGCCACGATTCAGTCGATCGGTCGTCTGTATCATGATGTCGTTTTCCACTGGACTGGATAGTGGTAATTGTTTTTGCTTAAGCGAAGGGAAGGACTGAAAAAAAGAAGATAATAACATTATCATAATTACTGATACACTCGATTTCGTATTTGACATACCGAGTCGTATAATGTTTTAATGTTCATTCTCAATATAATTATGGCGAATTACGCTATGAAAGTTCGAAAAATATTTTTTCGCCTTGATGATGAATCAATTTTAAAAATTTTCAATTTCATTATCCAAAGCGGATGAAAATTTGCTCCTAGTTCCTAAATGCAGAGTATGCAATGTAGCCTTACTGACAGTGACTTCGTACATAAATTATGGATTATCGACTCTGCTAATCTCCATATTAAAATGGAAAATACTTTGAGGCATCAAACTAAAGATTGAAATCGTAACTGCGATTACGTAAACCGAATACTTAAATAAACCGAATTTCGGTTTTTTTTTCATTCGCGGAGACGAAGACACGACAGTTCATAAATTCAGGACATCAACTGAATGTTTACAACCTTCCTTACCCCTTTCTCTAAGAATTCAAAGTTTTCGAAATTTCAAACTAATTTATTCCAGAAAAATTACATTTTTTTGCGCTCAAAAATCATATTTTAAAAATTTTTCCAAAGCGTCATGCGCAGTTCAAATATTGACAAAAAATTTACGAGCTATATATTTTTTTTTTTTTTTTTGAATAAATTTCTAAAATGAGAGATAAGATAGGTATAATTTATTAGTTACGTACACATTACGCAATACAAGTTTGATTTTGGCTCTTTACCACACAGGAAAGAAAATATACTTGATTTTAATCTCATAAGGTTTCCCACAGTATCGCATTCTTCAAAATGGCATCATTTAGATGTTTTCCCATCAAAAAAACTTGGATATTGGAATCCCCTTTGAAGGAAAATCAAGTGTATTTTGCTTCTAGAATTCAAAAAGTCTATATTAAACTAGTATTGTGCACAAAAACGAGAAATTACTTATCTGCCATTAGTGTTTGAAAACAGCCAAGATTATCGACTAAAATTTGTTTCAGTCTTTGAGTGACAACAGCGAAAAATTTTTAATTTTCATGAAATAAATTTTTTTGAAAGTACTGACTTAAAGAAAAGGGAGGAGTTAAAATTGGAATATAAATGAAATTTTTTATGGTATCATTTTACGATCATTTGTCAACTCGGATGATCTTGCTCTTATACATTTCGAGTAAAAAAAAAAGGGATTCGGACCACCTATGCTTGATTGGGAACCTTTTGAACTAAGTACGTTAAACACGGAACGAAATTTTTAGCTGAGTTTTTAATAAAAACGATAGCTATTACAGCCTACCTGATTTGGGAAGGGAAGGTCGGGGGAGGGTGGGCTCTTCAAATCTTTGCGTTTCAGACCATTTGTAATCATCTGGCAAATGTCCAACTTTTTGGTATATATATATATTTTTCCCCCACGCGTAGCGCCGGCGAGTATTCATAAAATTCGCTCAAAATTTGGTGAGGAACTCTTCTTAAAAATGCGCAGACGTGCTTTTTTTGTTTTTTCGAAAAATTTCAAAATGGCGGATCACTCAAATTTTGAGCTGGGCTGGAGAAGGGGCAAATAGCTCAAATTTTTAGTTTTTGATCTCATATGAAAGAGTGAGTCACGGACACTAACATATTTAAATTTCAGCTTCCTAAGTGCATTTTGAGGAGAGTTAGCAAAAACCTGTTTTTGAGGAAATTGCGTTTTTTGTGTCACTCGCCTTCCGCAGGCGGGTGTGGATAAAATTCGCTCAAAATTCGGTGAGGAACTCTTCTTGAAAATACGCAAAAATAGTTTTCTTGTTTTTTCGAGAAATTTCAAAATGGCGGATCACTCAAATTTTGAGCTGGGCTGGAGAAGGGGCAAATAGCTCAAATTTTTCGTTTTTGATTTCATATGAAGGAATGAGTCACGGATACTAACATATCCAAATTTCAGCTTCCTAAGTGCATATTGAGAGGAGTTAGATCAAAAAA
This sequence comes from Phenacoccus solenopsis, assembly GCA_009761765.1. Taxonomy (NCBI): domain Eukaryota; kingdom Metazoa; phylum Arthropoda; class Insecta; order Hemiptera; family Pseudococcidae; genus Phenacoccus; species Phenacoccus solenopsis. Next base: position 2,471,964 of record CM019754.1, read on the forward strand.
CGGCTTTTTGAGGAAGTTTTGAGTCATGAAATTTCTTGAATCTTCCATATCTTCCCCACCAAATCAGTTAAAGAGGTCAAATTTTGTGTGTGAGGTTTAGTTGGTGACCACAATATGACCTCTTGAATTTGGATCAAAATGGATCCAAAATGGCGGATTATCAAAATTTTGAGTAGAGCTTGAGGAGCCTCAAGTTGGTAAAAATGTAATTAATATGATAATCATATGGTTATTGGGGATAAGTTGTATACTATATCCCGAATTCTCTTCCATACATGATGTTGGAGTGGGGAAGGCGGGGTTATCAACCTAAAATAATGGTGGGGTACAGGAGGGGTCGAAAATTTTTTATTGCTGTGTCATATGATT
>CM019754.1:2472432-2710251 GCA_009761765.1 Phenacoccus solenopsis
GTAACTAGAGCTGTATTCGTAGCGGTCGGAGTGTGCTGATTAGAATACGAGTGCGTTTCCAACTCCTGAGTATAATCGTGCTCCTCCGAATTGTTAATGACCACCGAGAGCTTACCACTACCCCCTTCGAATTTACGATGATGCAGAGAAAGCGACGTTCCGCTAGTCCTAAATAACATAAAAATTTTGTTTTTTTCATCATCACGCGTCTTCATGTTTTAGCGGCTAACGTGCTGCATCCGCTACAACACAATCATCGGATCCTTTTCCCTATCGGAAAATGGACGTACTTCGACCATGCGTGAAAAATCAATCGCATTTCGGGTGATTTATTTTTATCATTATTTTAGTAAAAGCTACTTCATGCTTGGGTTAGAACTTACGATTACAAGTATGCTGGCTAACTGCACCGAGATAACCAACTACCTACTCCCAGTTCCCAGTCTTAAACCGTAAGCATTTTACAAAAGAAGCGAGAAAGATTTCGCGCACTATCCGTGCGAAATGGCGGATTACCTCGGAATCGGCGAATCTGGCGTAACGGGCACAGACCCGGGGACGAAGCGGCCCGAGGGGACGGACCCGACCAAGGCGGGAAACGAATGCATTCGACGATGAGTTTTTACAGTTGGGCGTTTGCATAGCTTTGTTGCTAACGCTAAGCGGTATGGATGGCGGCTGCAGTTGAGGACTTTTCGGCGGCGCCGGCGGCTTCTTTAACCTCAACGGCGAGCTATCAAATGACCACAAACGAGCTTTAATACTACGCCTAGTAACTGGGGTCAAGAAAAGTAACGAAGGCGGGGAGGTAATCGGATTTGTTGGTATATGTTTCTAACTTATTTATCTGCGGTGTTGGCCACGATGGGGACCTATAAAAAAAAGCGTTATATTTTCTCTCTTTCGTCTCCTATCTTCTTTTTGATTAACATTTACACATCAATGCGATATAAGTAGCTACAAGAATACAGCAGAGCAGGGTGTTCCATTACGTTGGACTTTTTTTTTTTTTTTTTTCTATTTTTTTTTTATTTACGAAAATTCACGATAGTTCGCACATTTGGCTTAAATTTTGAAAAACTTGAACTTTTTCAAACATTTTTATTTTTGGGTAGGTAATTGGTTTTTTCTCAAAATAATTATTGCATTTTATCTTCTTGATTCCAAAACAAAAAAAATACAAAATTTTTTCCCACTTTCAAGGTTTCTCAAAATATTTGTAAAATCTTCTCTCAATTTCAAATTTTACGATTTTTTGCATTATTCCATTACATAATTAATAAATATAACATGATCACTATATAATGTATAAGCCAGATTAAATTAAAGCTAAACGTCATATAATAGGTAGAATTTTTTTCTTCAGATATTTCCAAAATATATGCAAATACATTACATAGTGATCATAAATTAAATCACTTATATGTACATTGTACAAAGAGTCGTGGTGTAATATAATTATTTTTGCAAGCACTAAGGAAGAAAACTGTTCCTATTATACCATCTCTAACTTTGAATGCACAAAGTTGATCGTTCTGCTATTTCTAATAGTACCCAAGTGCCAAAATTACAAAAAATAGTTTTTTTCTTTTCATTTTCATATATTACTATAAATGGCACATTAATATGAAAAAACATTTTCAACATTGGTTACTTTCATAATCAAAATACTAATGTACCAAACCTTCAAAGAGCAAAAGTTGTAAATGTCACTAAAAACTTTACGTCTAACGTAAGCTCATCTTGAAAATAATAGTATTATGATTTGTAATTTCTGCAATGATCCTAATGAATCTTTATAATTGAAAAATGACAATTACTAATGAAATTACGCTTCAAGAAATTAGTAAACAATTTTTGGAGGACTTATTTATCATCATGAAAATGTCTCAAGTCCACAAAAATGATTTACTTTAGTTATAAAATCATCTATGAACCATAAATGGTTGATAACACGGAAAATTGCAACATTTTCCAATTGTACGATATTCTTGTACTATTAAAAGTAGAAAAAAATCAATACTTTTGAATTACACATGACGTCATTAAAATTAAACTTTTCTTTTGCTCTTCTGTAAAATTTTCACTTTGGCACTTAGGTTGTTTAAAAAGTAGCAGAACATGATATATTTAATAAACAGTTCATCACGTTTATAAAATAGCGCAAAAAATCATAAAATTTTACATAAATAGTAAAATTCAAAATATTTTAGAACTGAAAACACGAAAAAAAAATGATATTACGCATAATTTTTTTGATACCAAGGAAACAATACAATTATTTCGTGAAAAAAAAAATCAATTAAGTGTACCTCAGAAAAAAAAATTTGTTCCAACTATTTTGATAAAAGTTTCAAATTTTTTCAAAAGGCTATGTGTAGATAATAAACTTGAAGGGGTGAAATTTTTTGCAAGACATTACCAATTTTTCAAAAAAAAAAAAAAAAAAAAAAAAAAAAACCAAAATCCACTCAGTCTACATTTACATCTCAATGTGAGCTCCTCTATCACATGATTGTAATGTAACTCATTGAGACACTCAATTATGATGGTTTGCCTGCCATACTTGCTGAAGGGGCAGAGATACAAATATTAAAACAAAAATTATTTTCATCGTAGTAATGAAACTTCTAACATTTTATATTGAGCTCCATTAATTCCTCATTACATACGTTGAGTAAATGTCCTCCGTGGATGTTCTAAATAAGAAAAATAAATAATTTTTTTCATATTTTCAAAAAAAATATTCGTTTTATTTCAATCTAGAAATTTGAGGCAGATGGAAATACGCGGTAATGGCGTTAAAATGGTGGCAGTGCCGGGGTTCGAGCCTTCGTTAAGTTCAGAAAAATTTATAATTTCTGATTTTACGCTCAATGTTCATAATAAATTCATATTTTGTTTATTGTTCTTCATTTCATGATCTGTCTTCAATTACACAAAATTGAATTTCCTCTCTACCGTCCCAGCCCGATAAAATCTTCGCTCAAGTCTCTGCGCTGTCTCGACAAAATGCATGATACAGTTCCTTTCAAAATAATTTGACTTGCTGCTCCAGCATCGGTGTGAAATTTCTGGTTACGCCACTGATAAGCGATATGCTTCAAAAATCAAGTATCAAAATGTAGTATCGTTAACAAGAAATTAATGCCAGTTGACGGGGTAGATGGGGTAGAATGATGAGTAATGCGTAAACAGCGACTGAAAAAACTGCTCATTTTATCACATTTTTTGTGGATGAGGTAATTTGAAAAAACGCTCGATACACGCCACATGTAAAAAAATTGTTATGAAGAATCACACAACACATCACCGTATACTTCAAGTAGATGTCACCCTGAACAACATTCAATAAGTAAGAAATTTGCATTTTACCGAAAATACCTCTGGAATTTTTCCTTGGAATTTAGAGCTATCTAGGGGCATATATCCTTAATTACGTGGCGAAGAATTAATAGGAGGCCTGTAACCATGAACTCAACAAACTCAACAAGATATTTTTCCAAGTTATTTGCAAAAAATTTGAAAAAATGAATATTTATCTCATAATTTCTTATAACCATATTCATTATTTCTCTCCACCTGTTACAAAGGTAAAAAAAGTACATATATTTCTCCGATTTTTGTACCACAGCTCCTTCAGCAAGTAGGCTAGGCAAACTAACATATATCAGTGTCTCACATGAGCAACTCTGCATGCAACGTAAAGGAGCTCATATTGAGTTGAAACACCCTGAAAATTATATTGTATATGCACTAAGGCGTTTTTCAGCTTTTTCGAAAAATTAATCGGGGAACCCCTGAAAATATGCAAAATCAAAATAAAATAATATCCTGGAAATTTCACTTTGATGAAATAAGATTAACCGTGACTCAAAGGAAGAGAAAGGGTCTCTCCTGATAAGTTAGCGAAAACGGCCCTTGACCCAAATTCGGTCACAAGTGGTCCTAAATATTGCCCTCGATGAAAAAACTCCCCAAAAAAATTTTTCACCCCCCCACCCCACCCCTTCCTGAGAAATCGACTCCCATATGTCGAAAATTCAATATTTTTTAACTCTGGATGGGATGGATGAAAAATTTTGAAAATTTCACTATTGATAGCATTATATAAGTACATTTGTGGAAATTTTTTCAAATTTTTCGATTCATATTTTCTCGATTTTTTAGGCTTTGAAATTTTCAAAAAATTGTAAAAATTTTTTTTGAGGGGCTATGGCTGAATTTTTTTCCATAATTAGCTCGTACTCTAAGGTACAACATGATAATATTTCAACCCCCGAAGGGGGTGGAAGTTGGTCAAAAAAAATGAAATGTGTAACAAGAACTCTCCTAAATTCACTTTTTTGCATTTTTTTGCGAACAACGCGTTTTAGAGAAAAAGTAGTATAGTAATAAAATGTTTCTCATTAAATTCTTTACAAGAAAGGGTCTTATAATTTTTTTCGTTTACCCATTAGGGGAAGAGATATGGGACTACAAAGTTGCTCTTAATACTAATAATTATTATGTATTACACTATCGCAAAATCAGTAAGGACTAAACAAGAAACTATCATATTCGATACTAATCATGAGTTGATAATTAATTACTATCATATCATAATTATTTTGAAACTATCAAGCGGTATACCAGATCAATTTTCGATAATAAACAAAATTTGTTCTACCCTCTACCCCCGCCCTTGTAGCCATCGGCACGATGGGAACATAAAACATTATTATAACACTGTGGTTTATATCAAACACCGCCCTATGGGCCTATGTGCAGTGTGGGGCGTTTCAAGTGCGTTTTATTTTTTGTTAGAAATCTGATCAGCATAATTTCTTAAATGGACTTTTTTCCTGTATCTAGATTAGAACGCGTGTTATTTGCGGAAAACCAGTTTTGGGGGCACAAATGTGGATTTTGGGGGAAAAGCAATGGCGCGATTTTTGGGGGAAAGTTAGGGTTCTTACGGACACTATTGGCTACAAGTTTTCTCAGAAAACTTCGGCATCAAATTAGTCTCGATTATAATCGTAATATGACTGAACTATTATAGGTACTACTTTAACTTCACCATCATTATGTGGAATTTTATTTATTCTTATTGTGAAATCCACAGTCAGAAGTTTGCCACAATAGTCGAAAAGTAACTCGCCTTCATTCCCAATTTTAATTTTCTATTTTTTTTTTCATTTTTTTTTCTTGTTTAGTCCTTACTGATTTTGCGATAGTGTAATACATAATAATTATTAGTATTAGGAGCAACTTTGTAGTCCCCTATCTTCCCCTAATGGGTATACGAAAAAAATTATAAGACCCTTTCTTGTAGAGAATTTAATGAGAAACATTTTATTACTATACTACTTTTTCTCTAAAACGCGTTGTTCGCAAAAAAAATGCAAAAAAGTGAATTTAGGAGACGTTCTTGTTACACATTTCATTTTTTTTGACCAACTTCCACCCCCTTCGGGGGTTGAAAAATTATCATGTTGTACCTTAGAGTACGAGCTAATTATGGAAAAAAATTCAGCCATGTACCCTCCTCAAAAAAAAATTTTTACAATTTTTTGAAAATTTCAAAGCCTAAAAAATTCAGAAAATATGAATCGAAAAATTTGAAAAATTTCCACAAATGTACTTATATAATGCCTATCAATAGTGAAATTTTCAAAATTTTTCATCCATCCCATCCAGAGTTAAAAAATATTGAATTTTCGACATATGGGAGTCGATTTCTCAGGAAGGGATGGGGTGGGGGGTCAAAAATTTTTTGGGGAGTTTTTTCATCGAGGGCAATATTTAGGACCACTTGTGACCGAATTTGGGTCAAGGGCCGTTTTCGCTATCTTATCAGGAGAGACCCTTTCCCGATGAATTTGACACATTTACGTTACTTCGCAAATGACTGAATGTATCGTCAAAATCTTGTAAAAATAGTATTTCTCTTTAAAAATTATGCAAGAAAAAAAATTCAAAGCTTAGTACGTATGATTTTACGCTGGAAGGAGAGAACAGAATACTGTTTCAACTAATTTTTTGGGGGCAGATGACTGAAAAATACGGAAACATCTTCAACTCCTTTCAATCATGAAATTTAAAATAAAATTTCAAGGCGAAATTCTGCTCTCCTTGAGGAACGAGTTGTCTAACACGATCGTAGTAAAACTTTCACGATATAATTTTATGAAAGATTCGCACATTTTTAGGTGATTCCATGAATGAATTTTCAAAAAAAAAAAAAAAAAAAAAAAAATTGAAAAGAAAGAGTAAAGTAAAATACTAGGTACGACGTTCGTTGTAGAACAATCATTCGAGATTTAGCCTATTTCGTAAAAAAAAAAATAATTATTTCATTAAAGAAAAAATAATAAAAAATACAATATTATGTATTACATGAATCCAATCGAGGTCGAGGATTACACCGTATATAATTCGTGTTCGTGTATATTTTCGTTTAAATAAATACGCTCCGTCCCTCTTTCTCCTAACGATATGTAATTTTATTAGACACATCCGTGAAAACGTCGCATAAAAGAAACATGAACGAACAAAATTGAAGTAATGAGCCAAGACGAAACGAATAAAATGACAATTTTTCTTAAGCGCGTAACGAAGAATAAATACCGTATGTTCGCATTGAGAAGGCAGTTAATGCGTTCGTTTGTTCGTAGAAGAGGCGAAAAAAAAATCTAAAACAGAAAAAAATCGCACTGCACCTGTTCGCTAATTCGATTAGATATGTATTCGGAAACCTTGGAAAGGTCTTCGTCACAGCTGCAATGAAATGCGTAATGCGTATATCGATCGAATTGAATTTCATAACTACCGAGGTCGTATCCTGTTAAACTTATTACAAGGCAGCTAGCTGGTAACTACGAGTATGTTCTACCATATACGCGCGTTTAGTATACGTGGAATAGTAATAGACGTAAATTACGATAGCCGCAAAAAGTCGCAATCGTACCTCATGTGTCCGCTAGCGCTTTCGCCAGAGCTACTTTGTCTCGAATGCGATAACTTGCTAAGATGGCTGGCGCTAGAAGAATTACGCGAATGACAGGCCGAATCGTTGTCTTCTTTCTTATGCGATTCGTCATTTTCGTTTACGTTATTGTATTCGATGATAATATGCTCGTAATTTTGTCCCGTATTCGTAGATTCCGAATTTATTCGATCTGTAAAACAAGCGGGTAAAATATCAACTCGTACGTAAAAAGCAAACGGAAGATTGTACGAATGGATTACCGAAAAGGCCTGGCCTTTTTTTCGGTAGACTTCCAAAACCGGAACTACCACTGGCTATCGAACCGCCGGGAAAATCTTCGCCACGATTCAGTCGATCGGTCGTCTGTATCATGATGTCGTTTTCCACTGGACTGGATAGTGGTAATTGTTTTTGCTTAAGCGAAGGGGAAGGACTGAAAAAAAGAAGATAATAACATTATCATAATTACTGATACACTCGATTTCGTATTTGACATACCGAGTCGTATAATGTTTTAATGTTCATTCTCAATATAATTATGGCGAATTACGCTATGAAAGTTCGAAAAATATTTTTTCGCCTTGATGATGAATCAATTTTAAAAATTTTCAATTTCATTATCCAAAGCGGATGAAAATTTGCTCCTAGTTCCTAAATGCAGAGTATGCAATGTAGCCTTACTGACAGTGACTTCGTACATAAATTATGGATTATCGACTCTGCTAATCTCCATATTAAAATGGAAAATACTTTGAGGCATCAAACTAAAGATTGAAATCGTAACTGCGATTACGTAAACCGAATACTTAAATAAACCGAATTTCGGTTTTTTTTTCATTCGCGGAGACGAAGACACGACAGTTCATAAATTCAGGACATCAACTGAATGTTTACAACCTTCCTTACCCCTTTCTCTAAGAATTCAAAGTTTTCGAAATTTCAAACTAATTTATTCCAGAAAAATTACATTTTTTTGCGCTCAAAAATCATATTTTAAAAATTTTTCCAAAGCGTCATGCGCAGTTCAAATATTGACAAAAAATTTACGAGCTATATATTTTTTTTTTTTTTTGAATAAATTTCTAAAATGAGAGATAAGATAGGTATAATTTATTAGTTACGTACACATTACGCAATACAAGTTTGATTTTGGCTCTTTACCACACAGGAAAGAAAATATACTTGATTTTAATCTCATAAGGTTTCCCACAGTATCGCATTCTTCAAAATGGCATCATTTAGATGTTTTCCCATCAAAAAAACTTGGATATTGGAATCCCCTTTGAAGCGAAAATCAAGTGTATTTTGCTTCTAGAATTCAAAAAGTCTATATTAAACTAGTATTGTGCACAAAAACGAGAAATTACTTATCTGCCATTAGTGTTTGAAAACAGCCAAGATTATCGACTAAAATTTGTTTCAGTCTTTGAGTGACAACAGCGAAAAATTTTTAATTTTCATGAAATAAATTTTTTTGAAAGTACTGACTTAAAGAAAAGGGAGGAGTTAAAATTGGAATATAAATGAAATTTTTATGGTATCATTTTACGATCATTTGTCAACTCGGATGATCTTGCTCTTATACATTTCGAGTAAAAAAAAAAAGGGATTCGGACCACCTATGCTTGATTGGGAACCTTTTGAACTAAGTACGTTAAACACGGAACGAAATTTTTAGCTGAGTTTTTAATAAAAACGATAGCTATTACAGCCTACCTGATTTGGGAAGGGAAGGTCGGGGGAGGGTGGGGTCTTCAAATCTTTGCGTTTCAGACCATTTGTAATCATCTGGCAAATGTCCAACTTTTTGGTATATATATATATTTTTCCCCCACGCGTAGCGCCGGCGAGTATTCATAAAATTCGCTCAAAATTTGGTGAGGAACTCTTCTTGAAAATGCGCAGAAGTGCTTTTTTTGTTTTTTCGAAAAATTTCAAAATGGCGGATCACTCAAATTTTGAGGGGGCTGGAGAAGAGGCAAATAGCTCAAATTTTTCGTTTTTGATCTCATATGAAAGAGTGAGTCACGGACACCAACATATTTAAATTTCAGCTTCCTAAGTGCATTTTGAGGAGAGTTAGCAAAAACCTGTTTTTGAGGAAATTGCGTTTTTTGTGTCACTCGCCTTGCGCAGGCGGGTGTGGATAAAATTCGCTCAAAATTCGGTGAGGAACTCTTCTTGAAAATACGCAAAAATAGTTTTTTTGTTTTTTCGATAAATTTCAAAATGGCGGATCACTCAAATTTTGAGGGGGCTGGAGAAGGGGCAAATAGCTCAAATTTTTCGTTTTTGATTTCATATGAAAGAGTGAGTCACGGATACTAACATATCCAAATTTCAGCTTCCTAAGTGCATATTGAGAGGAGTTAGATCAAAAAACGGCTTTTTGAGGAAGTTTTGAGTCATGAAATTTCTTGAATCTTCCATATCTCCCCACCAAATCAAGTTAAAGAGGTCAAATTTTGTGTGTGAGGTTAGTTGGTGACCACAATATGACCTCTTGAATTTGGATCAAAATGGATCAAAATGGCGGATTATCAAAATTTTGAGTAGAGCTTGAGGAGCCTCAAGTTGGTAAAAATGTAATTAATATGAATTCATATGGTTATTGGGGATAAGTTGTATACTATATCCCGAATTCACTTCCATACATGATGTTGGAGGGGGAAGGCGGGGTTATCAACCTAAAATAGTGGTGGGGTACAGGAGGGGTCGAAAATTTTTTATTGCTGTGTCATATGATAAAATGAGCCCAAGTGACAAACGTATTTTGATTTTAGCTTCCTCAGTGATTTTGGAGGGGAGTTAGAGCAAAAAACGGCTTTTGGAGGGGAAATTGCTGCAGGAAATTTCATGAATCTTCCATATCTCATCACCAAATCGGCCTAGAATGGTCAAACTTTGTGTGTAGGATTAGTTTGTGACCAGAATATAACCTCTTAAATTTGAGTCAAAATGGATCCAAAATGGCGGATTATCAAAATTTGAATTTGAAGATAATTTGAGGACCCTCAAATAGTTATAATTTGAGAAATATGTGTTCACATGATTATTTCATGGCAAGAAATACTACATTTGTGCCAAATTCAACTTCTTAAGTGTTTTTGGAAAGGATAGGGTCGGGGTTTTCAGACTTGGTATTGGGTGTGGCCTGTAGTCATGAAGGGTTAAGCAAGGTTATTAGTAAATCAAAACAACTCAGCTCCAGAAATGCGGCATGGCTGCTTACGTTTTTTTTTTTAAATTTAATACCTTAAAGTACTCCATTTCTATAAAGTCAGAAGATGGTGAAAAATAGAGTGGCAGTACACGTATGCATTATAAGTAGGTATGTTTTATTCAACATCAATTTTAATTCGAGGATTTTTTCTATTTTTCACTTTTTTCTCAAACGAAAAAAAATATGATCTCTCCGAGCTTACAGACTCACTTTGAAAAAAGATAGATACGCGGTAATCCACCTCAATTAATCCTTCGTACTGACGACCTTGATGAAAATGCAAATTCACAATTACTTACACTTTAAATAGGACGTCTCCGGATAACATATTCATATTTATATTGATCCTGAGCATAGAATTATCTTGTCTGTGCTTCGAGTCATAGCCCTCCAGTAAGCACCTTCTGGTAGTTTCACCGCAACCGGCGAATTCAGCTAAATTCAAATCGGTAAATCCCAACTTTTGAAATGATTTACCACCTTTTAATTCCTGCGAATTAAAATACATCCGGTTAATATTTGTGCTTTGGGAAAATACAACTCGATTAATCTTACTGGTAACGTTTACCAGGAAATAAAAGAAAGAGGAAAACGTAAAGCGATTACTTTTTTATTGGTATCGTGACTTGGTTATTCGATGAAATATACGTAAATATTTATATTTTCAAAAACCCCTCTTAAGAATAATCATATAAGAATTCTAGCAAAAAGAAAAAAAAAGTGTCGTCAATTCGTTAATTGGTCTCAGCTCGCTTTCATCATTATCTCCTCGGAATTTAATCATACCAGTCGAACATGTGGTGTGTGAACTTAATGATACGGAGAATGATTCACGTTGCGCAATGAAAAATACTAAATAAAAAACATTCGTTCGCAGTTGAACGAATAGAAGGAATATCAGAAAGAAAAATTATTTCAGCATCTTCAGTTTTGTTATGTACTCGTTGAATGAGTAAGTAAACCAACAACTCGACCGCATTTGAAGGTTTTACCTCATAGATAAAACGTGAAGGAAAATCTTCGATATATTTTGTCGTTAGTCATATTGTATCGTTTGATCGACGTAAAGTGGGATTTTACGATTGATGATGAACGATTAACGATGCAATAAAAAATACACTGCGACGTCAAAATTGACTAATCTGTTAAGAAATTGTTTTCATTGCATCAATTTCACAATTATGCGAGTACAATGAACTATATTTTTCTACAATCGACGCATAATGGCGTGGACATAAGTATTTAGATTTCAAGATAAATACAGTGATACAGTAATGCAGCCAAACTGAAATTTTGTATATAGCATCCCAAATCTTCACGATGCGTTGCCCTAAATTGTGGATCAAAGATTAAAACTTTTCGAAAACACTTTGGAAATCATAACAAGGGTTCCAAAATATTACACCATAAATCGCCATGGTTTACAACTTCAAAAGAAATGTACTTTGGCGCCTTTGTAGGAAAATTTCGGTTTCTAGCGTATTAGGTTCACTTTTAAATGAACACAAATTTAATAAAAATGTACTTAGATGGGTAAAAGAATTTTAATCCTCCTCGCTTCCTAACAAAGCTAGGAATGAAACATGGAGACTACGGCCATACTGACAAAGTTTTACAAGAATTGTGAAAATAATTTTCATTTGCTTACATTTTTTATTTCAATTTTTTTTCAAGCTACGAATAATTATAAAATGAACTTCTCCTTCCAATTCCAACATTACGGGACAATTAATGAAAAAATGAATAAAATGTTTTTTCTAGGGAAATTTCATGATTTTCTTTTTCATCTTTTTTTTTTACTGTTGTATCGTTTGAATGTTCCATTTGCGAGTAATATTTTTCGCCTCTAATGCAGACTTCAGAGGCAACGCATAACGAGAACTTCGAAAGATTTTTCAAGGTATTTTAAGTATGGCATCTAGATGCTGTATGTGAAGTTTCAGCTTGGTACCAATTATTTCCATTTCAAAAGCTTTAACGCTTGGATTGCTAATTGCGCGAGACTTCATCCAGTCGGAAGTGAGCGAAATATTTCGGCATTTACGAATAATTATTTTCGACGCAATTTTCGAATCCGATTCATGTAGCAGAAGCGTGGAACATGGACGTTTTAATATCCACGTTACCAAGGTATTCGTACAATATCGGTAACTCACGCGAATATAACGAAAGAGCTATAATTTTGGTTGTGAAAACGCAATATTTTTCACGTAACGCGAACATTGCCAAGCGGGGCTAGGGAGGGAGGGAATTTTCGGCATACGAATACAAAATATTTGTCACGACATTGCGAAGGCGTATCCGACTCGTACCGGTTTATATAAATGGTCCTCTAATCGAAAAATTATTCGCTATTGAAAGAATGTAGGTATTGTTACGACTAAACGGCGAATAAACGAAGGCGTTGCAAATAAGCAAAAATTTCAATTACTCACTTTTCGAACCGATATTCTTAAAATACAAGGTTCAAGAACACCGGTTGAAGCGTTGGCGCTCATTTTACAAACGAATTCGAACTTAGCTTCCCATCTAACCATATGTTCACGAACTTCTTCCCTGTAACAAAATTAAAAGATGCGTGCTTTCTATCAAATATATATTGTAGTTTTTCGAAGGCTTCGTAGCTGAATCACTGTCCATATGATGATACTAAAACAGGACTGAATTTTAACAAAAATTAGTTTGGAATGTTTTCATGTAATTTAAGCATCCATATGACATAAGATATGCATAATTTAAATGGATGGGTAAATAATTTCACGTAACTGTGATCTGAATTAAAATGAATCGCCACAAAATGACTATGTCGTATGTCGGGAACAAGTTTTCACTATTCACTTACTATACACCCACCTTAATTCTATTTGGCATTAATTTAATTTAAATATCTCGTAGATAAGAGTAATTATACGCATTTTAAGTCGATTCGCGGTGTGTATCAGTGGTAAATTATAATTAACATGATCACAATTATAATTGCTTTACATTCTTGTATAATTATCTTTCTCGTTAACTGTGTACAAACTGAATTCTGGATTGATACAAAATTCATTTCATTTGCTTTGCGATTATTAGATAATAATTAAAAATTTATGAGAAAGAAAACGACGAATTATTATTCAATAACCTAATGTTACGACCATTACTGCTGCCCGAGAAAAGCAGATCACAATCGTTATTAGATACTTAATGATCGACTGAATACCAATAAGAAAATAGATAAATGTTCGAATAACTCACCTAGAAGATGTTTCGCTAAAATTACCACCATCTAATAATCTAACTTTGACAAATAGTACAGCGTTTACAAAAGGTACTGCGGTTAGATCTTCAACACAAAGTTGTACTATGAATTTATAACGTTTCTTTTTCATCATAAATGCCATATTGATTGTGAGCGATGTTGAATTATTAGAAATGATTTTTATGAATTTTCATAGTTTCATTGGGAATTTACAACTCTAAAACACAAAAACATCGAGGATACAGAAGCAAGTTTGTTTTGTTATACAGCCATCAAAAATAAAATATTACCTTTGCGTTCTCAGGAGGATAATTAAAGTAGAAGATGAAATCAAGTACGGAACATCCTGCGATATAATTAAGCTCAACTTTAATCATTTAAGCATCTCATTGAATTTGTAAAAGACACACACAAGAAATGGACTGACGACAGAGTAATCATACATAAATGAACAACGAATTCGAACTTCAGTGCAGTTAATAACACAAGAATCTCTCGAACGAATACTTACAATTTCCAACAAACTGCTTCCAACTGATTGAAATTTCGTATTCGAGAAATTTTCACTTCATTTTGATGTTGTGTGATATGATAAAATTACCAAACAATAAGCACAGCCAGCTCATTACTTTTGAACTAGTAAGCGAAATCGCTAAATCGGCTCCCAAGAAATTCGATTTTAATTTGCACTATGTCTCTAAAAATTCCTACACATGAAATACAATTCACGTGACTTTAAATCAGTTTTCTTTGTGACATTTTTTAGGAATAACCAGGTTTTTTCAGAATCACTCTTATCCGAGGGAGGTAAGTGAAAAGTTTTAAAAATAATTCACTTGAAGCGCTAAATACGGAATATAATTTAAGCATTTTACAAAACATGTTTTACCTTGGTTTTACCACTTTTACTTTAGTTTTACCCAGTTTTACCTGTTTTCAATGGTTTTCAATTTCACCAAAATTAAATAAAAACTTCCGAATTTCAATGAAGTTAGTGGGAGTGGGGTAGAAGTTGGGTATGTATTTCGCCACGTTGAAATTTGCACGTGCTTGTAAAAATAGGCGTTGATTGTTATTTGTTAGGAGAGTGCTGAGCGTATTGAATACGTATTTTCTACTTATTAGAAATGATAGAAATTAATTCTTTCAAGCTTCGTAAACTATTCATTCATATTCGATCTCTTTTGTGAAACAATCGTACCTATATACTTTAACGCACGGCTAACTAGTAGTAATTTTGGGTTCACACATACTGTATAAAGCATGATAATATATATGTCTACATCACATTTCACTAAGACGTTCATTTATTCATAAAGCAAACGTCTTTCAATGATTTAATACTAACATACAATATAGATAATATTTTAAATGAAATAATGTTACAGGGAAGATGATATTTCTAACACTATTCTAAACGATGATTTAATTATCATTTTTCAAAAATTATAAGATAAGTTAATATTTTATAAATTTATTGTTTCATTCTTTTCTTTTTCAAGATGAAAAAAAATAATGCCTTCTAAGAAAAATAGTTCACTCGTTCGTGGTATTGAATTATGTGTAATTAAAATACATTTTCACACAAAAATCAATTCATTTGTTCAGACGAAAAGTTACGCATTACCAGCTCTTCTTTTGCATTATATGTTGTTATAACTTACTTTCATTTACATCAAAGTTTTAGCTTATTTTTCATTTTTTTTTTAAATTTCATTTCTGTAAGTATATTAAAAAATTGACTTTTTTCCATGGAATTTCCTAAGAATCTGATTTTTCATGTTCAACTGAAGAGTTTACTGGATGTAAAATTCTTTTTACGTACAATATATATCTACCGAAGCTTTTAATTTTGTAGCGCATTCGAAGAATGATGACGAATTTGTTGTGAAAATAGTGAAATTAGGAAAAAAATGAGAAACAAACTGAACCATGCAAAAATTTTTCACGGAGTAGAAATGTAAATTCTTTCATGAAGTTTTCCCACGATACCAATGAATCATGAAAAGGTGATACAAATAAAAGCCTAATATGAATGACTAATAAATTACTGCAACTATTCATTTATATCCTTTAATCTTAAACATATTTCTTAAATTTATGATGATAATTATATATTTTTTAATTTATTATTTTCATTGAATTTTTTTCAAGGTGATGAAAATGTGACTGCCTTATCACAAAAACAGCCCATTCGTTCGTATAAGTATATTGTTATGTAATTATGAATTTTCACCCAATAATAGTTTTATTACTTCATATGAAAATTATGCATCACTTTTACTATTATTTGGCATCACCTGATATATCACTAATACAATATACTAGGTACCTGGCATAGTTTATTTGTATCGAACTTTTAATTTATTTCACTACTAGTTCTTCTGTCCTAAATGTTAACAAAATTTAATGATCTCAAATCCACCAAGAGGAATTACAAAATGCTGACCTTCCTATTAGAAATGTGAAATTAGATATGTGTCGTAAAAGATTCGCATGCGGTGATTCCTAGTAAGGAAGTTAATCGATCAAGTATTAAATGTACTCTTCGCAATATTCATAAAGGACATCGAAAAATATATAATAATTTTCACCAAAGAAATAAAGTCATTTTTAATGGGATACTATCTTTAATTTTTAAAAGTTATAATAGGTGTATCAGATTTTACGTTGTTTTTATTTGATAATTTTATAACTATACTTAGTTACCGTATTATTTTTAGTCGAGTTCACTACCTTTTTCTCTATTATTTACTCTTCTCCCTAACGCATATTATATTCAGTTATAGTAACATAATTTGAGTTAATTTTCGTTTGTCATAATTTTATTGCTTGTAAGTTCCATATTATAATTTTTGAGACGTATTTCGATTAATGTTTATATTAAAATCAATTTGTTTGCAATTATTTTATGTTTTAATGTAATTGTAGATTGAATTGAAATTCTTTTAATGACTTCATTTTACCCGCAAGTTTTTCTTTTTAATTTTGTAATTTTATTGTTTTATATGTATTTTATACTTTATAGGATAGGTTTTTTAGAGCATTTTTGCATTCGAAGCAATTTTCTTTCATCATGTTCGTTAACACTTTAAATAATTACTTTTAATACCTTTTGGGAAGTATTTTGAATTTATAAAATAAAAATTTGTTCTACAATACTTTTCTGGTTTTTCTGAACAACGAATAAGGATTTCATAGTGAAACATTCATATGTCTTTTGTTTTCTGCAAATGTTAATATCCTTTTCAAAAATAATGATGTTATTTAAAAATAACCAGCAGTGAGAGTCACACGGTATACCTTCTTATGTATTTATTCCCTTAATATACAATGTTTATTCACATACAAATATAAATAAGTATACATAGTTAAATCATGACGATCACACAGCGCTGATGAAATATTGTATATTTTCATTAGGTACCTACTATAGAATACCTTAATTACAAAAGAACAAAAAATAGAAAGTTCACATTATTATAAAATAACTTTATAAAACACAGCCACAAAAAGATTTACAATAAAACATTAAAACCTTTCTTCTCTTGTAGACTTTCACTTATTAGAAATTAAAAATTGAAACATAATAAAATTAATACACAATCTATATAAAAAGGAGGCGCTGCTTCAGACTTAACGAATATATGGTGAACTGGAAAATTAAACGATCTAAAATACATAAAAATTTACAAATACGCTGGTCGAGTAGGCAATTTTGGTGGTAACGAAGGAACAGGTCTCCTGTAACAGAAAGTTGAAAACGAATTACCCAACTGCAAACAGAATATAACATAATTATATTGATGACACTCCATTTTATATACACCTAAGGATTTTTCATTTTCCAACGGTTAGCATAACGTTATTGAAGAAACTCAATCCTAAACCATGGTATGAATATGAATTATTCACACTGTAGTATCTGTACAAAATTGAAGCTCTTCATTCGTAAAGATTGTAATTTACAAAATGCGAAAAAAGCGTAATGCCAATTTATTCATGCACGTATTGTACCATTTCACGCATATCTTGTCACTCTTAATACACAATAAAATAAGAAACTACGGCTATAAAAAAAAGCAGAACACTTAATTTTCAGCTTCGATTTCACATAGTACGAATTATTTACATTACTAACAGGGGCGTAACGAAGACATTCTTCAGGGGGGGGGGGGGAGAAAACCAAAAATTGCCAACTAATATCATGAAATTTTCCTTTTTTTTTTTTTTTTTTTTTTTAGTCTTCAAAAATTTTAAAATAGTTGTAATAATACTGCTACGCTAAAACTCCAAATTTACCAACTTTACAAAAGCCAAGGGGGCTACGTCTCTGGTTGTGTGCTATACATGATACAAGTTGGCATCAGTTCGAATTTATTCGAGTTCTTATTTTCCCAAAAGAAATTCCAAGTTCCCAATTTCAACGTTGAACAATTATAAAATTCCCAACTTTTCAAAACACCTGGGGGGGAAGCTCCCCCCCATCCCCCCCCTCAGTTACGCTCCTGATTACTAATAATATTTGCCTGAAAATTAAAATTACATGCTGCTAGTTGTTTCATTTATAGTGCTCTCAAATAGATATTATTATAGTTGGTGTTTTCGAGACTGCTTTTCCAATGTATTTCTTGACTTGGAATGATATAACAATAAATACCTTATAGGCATAATAAGAAAAATTATTTTAGCGTATGTTGAAATGTCCGAAGATCGTTTTGTTGATGTAAGATGTATGTACAATGTTCCAGTGCCTTATATACATAATATGGATACCTAAATTAAAAATAAATTTCCCTTTAAGGGTATATTTCACATACACGGTTCTTTTTTTTAGTATAACTAAACTTCGCAGGCACTATATGTTATCTGTATGGGAACCAAAATTGATAACGCTAAAAAAGAGACATTTTTGAGAGTAAAATTCTTCGTGAGTTTCTCATGAAAACTTTTGAATTTGTTCGAAACGAAAAATTCAAATTCCAATTTATAAGAAAGTTATAAGCAGTGAAATATGGCCTCCTCAAAAACCAATTTATTTTGGCGTTTTTCTCGGCAAATAATCACTTAATCAAAAAAACCTTCTGTGAAGTTTCTCAAATTTTTATTATTGGTGTATATTTCAAATTTTAAGTGAAACAGATTAGTAGTATTTGAGAATCAAAGTGCACGAAAATGGGCATTTGGCAGGCAAACCAGCATGCAATCGTGTATGTAGAATAGACCCTTAATTTCGCAAGCATAAGCATTGCAATAAAATAACATTCCAAGTAATCTAATCTTATAATAACGTAGCGTTAATTTCAGCACTTATTCTTAATTTTGATGGAATATTGGTAAATTATTGATGAGAACCGAGTATGATAAAACAACTTAATTTTAACATAATATATATCACGTTAGTGAAAATGATCTATTCATCCCTCGTGATGGATTCGTAGGGGCAGGTCTCCTGTAACAAAAAGTACAAAAAGAATTGAGTTTCAAGTTGGCTAAATTGAAAACAGGGTATAAAAATAATATTAAAATTCAACACTTTCTCTTTCTTTTATTATCGAAAAAAATCAATAGAACATAACGCAATAAAAAAAAATCTGTAATTTTTACCGTCTTCGCGTTACTTCATGTATTACCATTACCTACCTCATTTATAAAAACCAGCAAATGTGCGTTTATGGATCTCAGAATATGTAACAAATATTTAATTTATGAAAAATTTAGGGTACCTAGCATTTGTACTTTTTTTTTCATATTTATTCTTGAAATTATCGAAAACGAAATATTGCAATGAAAAAATTTCAAACATTTTTGTATTGAAAAAATTATTGTTTTCGAATTAAAAATCTTAAAAATTTTCAAAAAGTGATTAAAAAAAGAGATAAATTTAAAAATTAATTTAAAAAAAAAAAAATAAAAGAATGATCGTTAAATTTTTTTTTGAAAAATAATTTTCAGAGGTAGTAGGTAATTAACTAGGTTTGTTCTTTTTGAATAAAAAAAACTGATGAGTATGCAAAAAAAAATAGAAGTTTTTGAAGAAGTATAATCATTTAATTTGCACTGATTTTTAGCTAATCATAAATAAAGTTGGGTAGAAAAAATTATTTTCGATGAAGTACAAAGAAATATATATTCTAAGAGTTCAGTTCTCAGAATAACTTGAAACGGATGATTCCCTACTAACTGGATCAATAATCCACTGAAATAAAATCAGTAGGTATATATTTACATATAAAAATGCATACGTTTGCGCGTCTTATTTTATTACAATAACATAATAGGTATATAGATTGAAGTATCACCATCACGAAAGGCAATTTGTTTCGTTTGTTACATAATATTATTATGATATACCTATATGCAATGAAACTGTAATGATATATTAATGCGGGTTAAAAAATGAATATAGATACCTACAGATTAGTAGGTATGAACCCAATTTTGAATTTAGTTCTTTTTTTTTGTTAATGAAGTATGGACCCGTATGGAGCGTGTGAAATTTTTCATGATGAAGTAATTACTTCTCATTTACGAAGATGACGATTTATGAAAAAATATGATAATTTTAAAAGAAATGAGTAGGTACCTACTACTTACCGTTAACTTAATATCAACGAAAACTGTTGGTACTATCTTCTGTTAAGTTTGCCTCAAAAAGTAAGCAATGAAATGAATTGAAATTCGAATTTTCCAATGTTTTCTTTTTCATCAATACTCTTAGCTAAATTACCATCAACTTCTAGTTAACAAAATATGACAATAGATAGCATCGCGCAATTTTGAAAATTACCCAATCCTTCGATTCTTCAAGTTTTCATTCATATAAGCTTCATTGATGAACATGTTTCATAAAGCAGATTAATGAAATAACTCTAAAATCCACATCTACAAAATGCTTCACTAAGTAAGGTGATGTAGACATGTGTTACACTCCAACTCAAAATTACCATAAAAAACAGCAACATTTTTTTTCCACTACGTAATATCAAAATTGCGGCTGTTTGTCCTTAGAACATGTGTATTGTGTACATGTACTGATATACTTATTATGAGGTTAAAAATGGAGTTCCACTAATTTTACCCTGAAGGTACTACGTATCAAAATTTTCAAAATCGAAAAATTACTTTGAAGATTTTCGCCAAAGTCACTCTCCAACTCAACGTACTTTAAAGCCTCTCCACCTTTGCATGATAGTCCTCTGAAGTTAACCACCTCAGTGCTCAGATTACTACTTTCACGCCCTCTAAATCATCGTAATGATTTCCTTTGAGATGGATCTTCATTTTCGGGTATGAAACAAAATTCTCAGTGGATTAAATCTGAAATGTTAGGGGTGAGGGTTGGGGCTAGCACTGGCATTTATTTTTGTACAAATAACAGTTGATTTTGAGTGAGACGTTGCCCTAATGGAGGATCCATTGATTTTCTGCTAAATCTAGCCTTGTGCGTTACACATAGCAATCGACGCTTGAAACGTTTCCGAAATTGAAACGTTTCACAGACCCCTAGGAAATTCATTTTTTTTTTTTTTACTTTTGCATTATTTAACCAATCTGAACTGTGTAATTGTTCATCTTTTCGTCTGTGGTACAAATAAGTAATATATTACACAGAATATGCAATTTTAATTAATGGGAGAACATTATTTAAAAAAAAATAGCGAAAATCGTTGATAAAATGATACCATTTTGTAAATTACTGATAACAGTGATAACATTGTTGTGAAACGATTGTTTGAAACGTTTCCGAAACGTTTCATGCTCGAAATCGTTTCATGAAATTGCCGATTGCTAGTTACACAGGAACCTATTCACGATGAGTCACGCCTCTGATATCGAAGAAAACAACAAGAGTTTACATCTTTAACTTCGATATGCTGGCCTTTTTTGGTGAGGTATCCACTTTCTTCCACACACTACATGCTTCATCTTCTCAGGTCTCAAAAATATCATATGTAAGGCTCTAACGCTTTCATTTCCTTGTAAAAGATCGAAACAAATCGACGAATGCAAGTGTTTTTGTTCTGCGCCAACTTATACCTAAATTATCGCAATTTAATTGCTTCATCTCCAACAATTTCTTCATTATCTCCAAGTACTTCCTGCTATTATTTCAAATCAAAAAACACTATAGTTATACAGTCACCTTGGAAATGCTTAGAATGTTTTGGTGGTGAACTGAAGACTAATTAAATCAGATAGAAAAACAGGATTTTACTTCTCAGACAAAAGTAATAATCAAAGCATATCTATACATGAAATCGAAGATGAAGTGTGCCCCTTTTTAAGGAGGCAAACTCAATGCATCTTCCTTATTCTACAGTAAAATGATACGACGATTAAACGTGTAAAATGAGTATACTCGCATCATTTTTCGCACATTTGTAAATTAACATTTTCACAAATGACGGGAGGTTCAATTTTGTTCACTTCATGCAAGTATCATTAAGAAACATGTTGAAAGATGAAAAATCCTCACAGGTGTGTAAAATGGTACCATCACCTAATATACAAGTATACCAGTGAATTTCGTCACACATACTATAAGGTAATGCGTTAATTACAACAACCCTTAGCGATCAAACATGATTATTTCAATATAATTATGTAAAAATGCGCAAAAATATATTAAATGGTATTAGTCGTTAAATCGCCCATATGCAAAATGTAAACCCACTTCTGTTCACACGTTAGTATTCAAATACCAAACACTCAAGCGTTTTTGTTAGAAATAAAAAACAAATGCACGCACGCGCACGAAAAAACGTTAAATATGCAATTTTATTAGTATCTATAAACAGCAACAATCAATAACAATAAAAATAATTGCTTACACTATAGTAAATAAAATTGGTAGAGTGAGTTTAAATAAATATAAATAATCATATAATCGATAAATACTACTCTACTGTACACATACATTTCAGCGCTACACTGTAGGGGTTTTTATATGTATTATTTACGTTAATTTACTCTTTTTTCCTCCTCTTATTTATAAATGTATATCCCGTACACTAATTATACGCGAAAGAATAAGCCGTTTAATTGACAAATAAGCGAAAGTGAAAACATTACTATAAAATAATCCATATTGTAATTAACCTTCCTCTTTTAAACATCGACGAGAATAACACACGAAGCGAGGTATCGCACTAAAATTCATGAAACAAGGCTACTTTTTGCCTCGTGTGCAACAAGTGTTGGTTATATCGTTCGAAAAAAAAATGCAAAACCGTGCAAACGAATTGCTACACAGATTACCTACCACATCTATATAAATAATATAATGATAAAATTCCAACTAATAAATTATAATTAGTTAATGTTCATTTTTTCCGTTTTTCTTGTTATTCTACAAAGCCAACTTCCCCTCGCACCTATATCATCGATATGAACAAGCAACAATCAACGAAACGCTCAACCTTTCACTCGTTTCAACGCACCTCAACTTTACGGCCTGATTTCTCATAATATTAAGTTTTACTCTTCGTAAAATTTTCCTTACAAAATATTTCACATACGTAAAAACAAACAAGGCAATTAGTTTTTCAATGCTCATCAAATGGTAACTACTGAAGTATCGTCGTAAATGTGGATACATTTAGCTACGCATTTCGCATAGTAATACTGGTTTTTTTTTTTCCATAAAATATGTATATTACAAAATGAACGAAAACAATAATTATTGAATTACTTAATACAAGACAACAAAATTTAAAGCTGAAGGCCAGTTTCATAATATATGCTTAGGGCTGAATCTAATAATCAATATTACGTATCAATCGAATAAATATAATCTTTTTATTTACGACAGTATTTCATTTTACAAGAAAAAAAGTTTTAACAGTTTGTTCCTAAAATTAAAAGATTGCTTTTTCTTTTTTTTTTCTTGATTTTATATATAGAAATATTTTTTATTTCAATTCGCGAAGTAGACCTTTTTTTTAAACAAATATATAATTATTATTGTTATCATTATTATATGTATTTTTTTTTTTTTTTTTACTTAACAGCATGATTTGAAAATTTCAAATTTTATATCATATTGCATACGGCTTATTCTATAGGAATGATCGATAAATTCTTCGCAGCTGATCGAACCGAATAATTTACTAACAACAAGAGGACGACTGTTTTAGTTATTCGATTACGATAATCGATGCTAATTCATCAACTATCGTATGTACTTCACGTGACCTCTTAAAGATGATTTTTATGATTCCAATATACACACGCATAATCGTTTTCATCATCCATATTTAATTAAATTGAATTCGAAATATGAGACGATTTTCAAACAGAAAAAAAGCCACTCTCCACTTCTATCATGTTATTCGTGAAATTATACAGTTCGATCGGTGAAACGCGTACTAAAAATTTTTATTCAAAATTATTTAAAAACTTCATCTGCTTTACTTCAACGTAAATACCAAAAAAAATATATATATATTGTTTCACAGAAACTATAAAAAATTTTCAATCTACCCTAATTTCAAACATAAAATTGTACAACTTACCACAGTAATAATTTAAACAAAACAAAAAAAAAAAAGAAAAAAAAAGATAAACGAGATAAATGAATAAATAAGCTTATAAATGATAGAAGCGAATGCACGAACAGATATTATGTGACGATGGATGACACGTGTAAAGTACACCATACGATACACGATACAAGCTATAGCCGTATTAATTTACCTTAATTAAGCACGTATATGTCTTACACCGTAATTTTGATAGTATAGCATGAATAGAGAGAAAGAGTAATAAAAGATAGGGTGGGAGGGAAGATTACTTTATAATTATGCATATAGAGATGATGTTTTTAATAATGAAATGATTACTTAAAGCGACTAGAAAACGCGTTAGCCAATTCGTTGACAGCGGCTTGGGTGACTGCTTGACCAACCGCTTGCTGGACTTTCTGCGAAACGTGTGGCGGCACCGTGATTCCTCCCCGACTGACCAACATACATTATTTTATCATAGCGAAAGTGATCGTATAAATATTATAAAAACGATTTAACGTCACGCAACAACCACGTAAAAGCCAATTAGGTCGCTTTTCATTTCGCCAGCTTCGTTTGAAGACGCCAAAATACCTCGCGCTAGTTTGCACATTTAAGGTTTCGAGTGCAATTTTCGTCTCGGTTGTAGCGCTTGCTTTGTGCGCTTTTTTTTATTCGTGCCAAATAAGGATCGCATAGCGATTTCCGAAAGCGAGAAACTAGATTTACCAGTCATTGCGTAACTATCAATAGTGCCCGTTACCAATCTACAATTAACTCGGCCCGTGTAATCGTTAATAACCAGAAAAGAAAAAAACAACAGCCAAAAAAATAACACACATAAAAATAAAGAACACTATTCCGGAATATAGACGGGTGATACCATTCCTTGTCACACAGCTCGCATGCGTATCGGCCATTTCACGTAATTAAATGAGGAAACCAAAATTTTCGACGCTTTTTCAAAAACCTACAAAATACGCAAGGTTACGCTAACACCCGCCTAAATTCGTCGACAAAAGAATTACAACAAATCATTCGCCATATGGAGTTCTCGAGGCGTTACTCGTTTTCAATACTGATCTCGACAACAGAATACAACGAATGTTGCTAAATAAATGCTATAATAGATTATTACGATATTAGTTTAAAATGTACGTTATGTGGTGCTAGTAGCAAGGAATAGCACTTCACCCGTTACGACAATGCGTATCAAAGATGTTAATTACGGCGCCTGTAATGTACATATACACAACATCACCAATGAATTAGATTTCTGTGACGAAATTTTTCAATTATAAATCGTATAAAAGCGTTAGGACCATCGAGTCGATGGTATTCGAATTCGATACAACGAAATTAGTTGAAATCAAGATTCTCTCTCTATACCATCTACCAGTATAGTGCATCAAGAGTCAAATTCGAATACCATCGTAGCGTAAAAAAAAAAAAAACCATCGATAAATAAAATCAAAGTCCCAAGCAAATGAAATGTGAAATGAAATCACATTATAACACTCACGTTGGTATAAGAGGCGGAGCTAACCCTTGACCTCCCGGTCGACCGGGAGGAATTGGCGGTTGTCTTTGTTGCTGATCGGCAGGTCGGTTTGGAACCGCTGGAGCCGGACGGCCTGCCGCTGGTGGCGGAGGAGGCGCTCTAGAAGCGACCGACGATTGCTGCGGCGTAGGTCGTCTTCCGGCACCACCGGGACTCGGCGGAGATATTCTGAAAAGATCGACAGTCGTGTAATACTTATTCGTAACAGATTTTAGCGTATACACGATACCCGGTACCGGTCGGTCGTGGTAACTTACCCTGAATTCTCTGCATTCGAGATCAACCAATCGTTTTTAACAGGTGGAGGTACGGGTGTAGTAACAGTAACCATAGATACGTCGCCGATGATACGCAAGGCTTCTTTACAAGCGTGGTACATTCTCATCATTTCTTCGCGTTTCATCGCTTCTTCGGGACTTTCTTCCATCATTTGAGCCTGTAAATTTCGTTATCAAGTATAAAAAATAAGTTTTTATACAGGAAATCGAATGCGGCTATTTCACCGTAAAATATAAAATAATTATGCCACGTATATTTTTACTTGTTAATTTCGATTACAAATTTGCAATTACGAATTATAATAATTTTTATTTTTAGTCGCTCGACTCCTTAAGCCATTTGTGACGTAATAACTACAAATGATAATACTTCATAATTTTATAATGCGCAGTATACATTATTTATGATCAAGTAATTAATAATTATATTATTAGCCTCTTTATTGTACTGAGTTAAATTTAAAGAATGAAAGTATAAGATTACTATTCGTAATATTCTTCTATGATGTGTATAACGTTTAAGAGCACACTGCATAAGGAGCAGAATGAGGGGGGGGGTATTTTTTCAAATAGATCTTTATGAGCAAGTATAATACGGCCAGTTCTGATTTTTGTTACTACAACTATTCCATAAAATTTAATTATTTAAATTCCAAACTGAATTAATTAAATCAGTTGTTCAGCTCATTTCTTTTATATGTATTTTAAATACGGTGCGTCCAAGTGATTCGGGTACAATCAGCGCAAAAATCTCAGTTTGTTGAAAACATAATGAGAATTAAACTACAATTTTTAAATTAGAAATCTTTTTAAAATTATTTCAATGAATTTTAAAGCTGATAAATTCATTTCAACTGCATTACAATTTCTTTGCATTTGAAAAAATCAATTTTAAATAATTGGAAAAGAGATGAATCACTTGGACGCACAGTATACGAATAACTTAAATTTTACGCAATTTTTACTCAATTCATTTACTAAGTACCATTAAAAATGTAAAATTTCACAAACACTGAAATGCGTAACTCAGAGAAGTTGCCAAATTTCGAGTACAAACACAAACACAACTTTACCTGGTCACCGGAAGCATACAAATGAGCCAGCAATTCGCTGTTGATGAAATCTTTCGAGTTATTTATAATAAGGAACATAATAGTTTTCGGGACAAGATCGCGACAAGTTTTCGTCACTATTTTCATATACGAGTCCACCAAATTTCTGATCGTCTCCACCTGGCGTTCCAACTGTGGATCCATTGATGAGGTACCTTCGCCAGCTCCCTGTACAGAAATTGGGTTATTAATTACAAAAGAGTTCGCTTCTTTTTTCCTTTTTTTTTTTTCGTCTTCGTCTTTCTTAATCTACTCATGCACGAAATAAATAAGTTCGTTGTGATGAGAAAAAATTAATATAAATGAAAAATATGTACAGGGTAGAACCTCGTTAATCCGCCCGATCGGATTATTAAATACAGATGTTTTCAAAAAATACGATTAAATAATTTTATTTTACCCACAAGAGATTTATTATGTTAGCGTCTGAAAAATTATAATTCTTAGAAACTAAAAATCCATTTCAATGATCAATATCGCTCGAAGATATGCTTCTTTTAGAATGAACGGATTTGAAAATGTGACTAATATTTTATTTTGTTTCACTTCAATATACATACGCTACGCTATTACCGGAACTATAGATTCAGGCTGTTCATTTGATTTTCATGAAAATGTAGTTGACTTCAGTAACCATGTAGGAGGAAAAAAGTAATCAATTTCCTCAGTTATTTCGATCATTACACAATAATTAGAGCGCAATGATAATTTTAAAACACACCCACAACTGAAAATAATTCTTTTCAATAAAAGAACAGTGAATTACTATAGCATGTCATCAAACAAACCAAAATCAACTTTATGAAAAACTGTTTGCGATCGCCCAATATTCGAGATTACCACGCCCTCCCTTCCCCACTTCAAAACTTTTTCATTATACGAAAATAAGTTATTTTTCCAACATAAAAAAAAAATCTTAACATCGACGCTAGATTTTCCATTGATTCTTATTAGATGAGACAATCGAGGTTCTACCGCAATCGATGAATAATAATTAATCACGGTCAATAATAACTTATGTGACAATTAATCGTAAACAATTTCGAAGCAAATATAAATGGTTAAAGCGAAATAATCGCACGCAATAAAATTTCCACAATAATTTCCATATTGGAACATGCATTATTGAAGAGAAATACAAAAATTTTTTGGAAGGAAAAAAAAAATGCTAACAATATTTACGGTGGAAAAAGGTTCCACAATACCAACAATCATTAATCTCTAACCATTACCAGGTAAATAACTACAAACCTCATAAGCATCCTTGATAGCAGAAATAAAACGTATTTTGATTAATAAAAGTAAAAAAAAATCAAATACCTAACAAACGTTTTTTTTTTACACTTCCGAGTTCAATACGTTTAAAAGCTTTGGAAGTAATAAGTCACTGCAATAGGTTAACAGAAAATGCACATCGAGGATCAATGATTCATGATTTATGAATATTGTGAAGTAGGTTCATGTAATAAAAATATTATAGTTTTCGAAACAGTAAGTGCGATAGAAGGAAGTAGAGTGTTGAACTAGGAAACATAAACGACTAAATGGTTTGTTTTTTCATCTCAAATTCAAATTTTACAAAAAATAAATGCATAACACTTTTGAATGATATTTTCACGATGGGATGTTCGATTTTCTATCACCTTTTCTCAACTGCCATATAAATGTGTCAATTAAAAAGCGGATATTTCGACCTCGCCACTTACATCCTCTCCGTTGGCCTGATCAGTCGCCTTTTCCGGATAAACTCCTGCTCTCAAAAATGAAGCTTTCCACGAATCCACGTCGTCTTGAGTTTCGCAACTAAGCTCGAGTTGTTTGTAATCCTATAGTTAAACGTCGAAACACAACAAAATAATCAAAATCCCCTGATATGGAAATACGTACGAAAGATTAAAATCACGATACTCGCCGATCGTACCTTATACACATTTCTTCCTTCTGGATTAAACAACGCGAACGTATGCCTCCGAGACATAAATCCTTGTTCGACGTCTCTCAATTTCAAACCGTCCAAAGGTAACATGTATTTTTTATCGCGTTCCTGTATTCAAAATCTCGATTAGAATTCGAAAGGAAAACCAAATTATCGATACTTAAAATATATACATCATAATTATATCGAAATAAAATGTATAAACATTAGGAAGCAATTCACTCACTTCTTCGTCTTTGTACCAGGAAATACTCTCCGACGTCAAAACGAACCAATAATCGCGAGATCCGCCTTTCATAATGCCCAAATTATGAATACACATCCAGCCTTTTCTGATGACTTGATTGCCGAGCTTATGACCAGCTTTATTGGTATTTTCGGACGTTTGCTGGGCGCTACGAATATTAGCAGAGAAATAAACACGCGCGAAAGTTAGTAAGGCCGATTGTTAAGAAAAAAATTTTTCAATAATCAATTTTACGCCAAACCATTCACCACATCCCATCTATCTATTCATCTATCTATCGATCTATTGGCTGATGTACGTTACAGGCTGTCCACTCGAAACCTCACAAGAGAAAGAAAACGGTCGAATTCTCCCATTTTTTTCCTCTGCTCAATCCAACGCGATTTTTTCGAGAATTCAAAATACATTTTCAAAAGTTGGAAAATGACTTTACACATTATTCGCAAAATGATTTTCGAAATCGCCTATTATTCTGAGATTTCTACATCATACTCGCAAAAAAAAAATCCGGCGCGAGGACCAATAAACATAGATTTATTCCATTTCATTTTTTTTTATCTCACAAAATAAAGACACGAAACACTCATTTCAAAAATTAAAGCGAACTTTGCCCATGAAAAAAATCGCAATAAAGGTTAAAAGCCAATTTCTTCATTTAGCACATCGAAATTCGTAATGAGAACTCGTTCAAATTTGTACACAATGTAGTTAACCTCTTCATATGATCACATGCAGTAACGAGACTGAAAACTCCCACTCATCCGCTCTAAGAACACCTACGAAGTTGAATTCCACACTTGCATGAACCCATATTCATCAAGTTTCACCCATTAGAGTCTCTTCAAGCAGACTTAAAATTTTGCTTGCCAATCGACTTTTGAACCATATTAAATATATAATGATCTAGTCCGAACAAATACCGCATACGAAGTTTCAACTTTCCAAGAACATTTAATGAGGAGATGAGAAAACCTCTTCAAAAAGGCTGTTTTGCTTCAGCTCCCCTTCAAGTTCATTTAGACAGCAGAAATTAGAATATGTTGGTGTCGCCACATTACTCAATCATATGACGTTGAGTCCAGCCTGCTTCAAAATTTGAGTGAATCCCAATTTTGAGGTAAATCAAAATTCAAAAAAAAAATTGTCTACTATATTTTCATGAATAATGTCTTGTCGAATTTTGAGAAATTTTTAAAAATTTTCTCCATACCCGCCAGCGTTAGGAGCAACGAGGAGACTATAATATCAAAAAAAATGTAAGCAGCCATGCCGCATTACTGGAGCTGAGTTTTTAATTGGAGCTTGTTTTGATTTACTAATAACCTTGCTTAACCGTTCATGACTACAGGCCACACCCAATACCAAGTCTGAAAACCCCTACCCTATCCTTTCCAAAAACACTTAAGAAGTTGAATTTGGCACAAATGTAGTATTTCTTGCCATGAAATAATCATGTGAACACATATTTCTCAAATTACAACTATTTGAGGGTGCTCAAATTATCTTCAAATCTTGATAATCCGCCATTTTGGATCCATTTTGACTCAAATTTAAGAGGTTATATTCTGGTCACAAACTAATCCTACACACAAAGTTTGACCATTCTAGGCCGATTTGGTGATGAGATATGGAAGATTCATGAAATTTCCTGCAGCAATTTCCCCTCCAAAAGCCGTTTTTTGCTCTAACTCCCCTCCAAAATCACTGAGGAAGCTAAAATCAAAATACGTTTGTCACTTGGGCTCATTTTATCATATGACACAGCAATAAAAAATTTTCGACCCCTCCTGTACCCCCACCACTATTTTAGGTTGATAACCCCGCCTTCCCCCTCCAACATCATGTATGGAAGTGAATTCGGGATATAGTATACAACTTATCCCCAATAACCATATGAATTCATATTAATTACATTTTTACCAACTTGAGGCTCCTCAAGCTCTACTCAAAATTTTGATAATCCGCCATTTTGAATCCATTTTGATCCAAATTCAAGAGGTCATATTGTGGTCACCAACTAACCTCACACACAAAATTTGACCTCTTTAACTTGATTTGGTGGGGAGATATGGAAGATTCAAGAAATTTCATGACTCAAAACTTCCTCAAAAAGCCGTTTTTTGATCTAACTCCTCTCAATATGCACTTAGGAAGCTGAAATTTGGATATGTTAGTATCCGTGACTCACTCTTTCATATGAAATCAAAAACGAAAAATTTGAGCTATTTGCCCTTCTCCAGCCCCCTCAAAATTTGAGTGATCCGCCATTTTGAAATTTATCGAAAAAACAAAAAAACTATTTTTGCGTATTTTCAAGAAGAGTTCCTCACCGAATTTTGAGCGAATTTTATCCACACCCGCCTGCGCAAGGCGAGTGACACAAAAAACGCAATTTTCTCAAAAACAGGTTTTTGCTAACTCTCCTCAAAATGCACTTAGGAAGCTGAAATTTAAATATGTTGGTGTCCGTGACTCACTCCTTCATATGAGATCAAAAACGAAAAATTTGAGCTATTTGCCCCTTCTCCAGCCCACCTCAAAATTTGAGTGATCCGCCATTTTGAAATTTTTCGAAAAAACAAAAAAAGCACTTCTGCGCATTTTCAAGAAGAGTTCCTCACCAAATTTTGAGCGAATTTTATGAATACTCGCCGGCGCTACGCGTGGGGGGAAAAATATATATCTCTCTATATATTAAAATCAAGATGAAATCGGTTTTGAGATGCGCGCGCATCCTTGTTTTGAATAGCAGGTATAAAAGGTATATAGAGGATATCACGTATACAAAGGAAAAAAAGGTTGTAAATGTTAATAAAAGCTTTTTACATGTACAATGGTAAGGTTATAAAATTGTTTAAAATGGCAGGTATACAAAGGGAAAAAAAAGGTGATAAATTTCAATAAAAGCTTCGTACATAGGCAAGAGCTAGGGTAAAGTTGTAAAATTGTTTAAAATGGCAGGTATACGAAGGTATAAAGAGGCGAGCTCATCCTGAAAGGAAGAAATTTTGGTGGGGGATAACAAATACGTAAGAATAAATTGGATTGTGCAGTTTGGAATGTAGCAGTACTTATCTGATAAAATAATTCTTTTTTCTTTATTTAATTTTTATTGCGAGCCCCGAAGGGGCGAGTAGGCAGGCTAGGCACTAGTATATATATATATATATATACACCAAAAAAATGGACATTTGCCAGATGATTACAAATGGTCTGAAACGCAAAGATTTCAACACCCCCCCCTCCCCCGACCTTCCCTTCCCAAATCAGGTAGGCTGTAATAGCTATCGTTTTTATTAAAAACTCAGCTAAAAATATGGACATTTGCAATGTGATTACGAATGGTCGGAAAGCTGAAACACAACTTGAAGACTTTCGTCGAGTTATTCTTCCTTTCAATGAAAAAAGTAACAAATAATAAGTTTTTGAAAAAATAATAACAAAAGTAATCTAGTGGACAGCCTGAGTCGTTACGGCGAAAGAGTCAATACATTACGAGTAATATCGTGATTCAGGTCGCACAAGGTACTAACATTAAAGCAACTTAATGATACCACATAATAGTGTTGAATTCATTTAAATACTACATATACATATAGGTGTTTTCCCTAATCATCGGTGTATGCATACATATAATTACATATACTGGGTAGAATGAACGAAAAACGATAATTTTCGTCCAGTGTTGATCGATGAAAAAATTTATACGTGGATTCAACATATCTCAGCGTCTTCTAGGTTGTTGCGAAACAAATAAAAAAAAAAAAAAGAAAATAAAAAAAAACAAAACAAAACCGAAAAAAACAAGACAAAAAAGAAAGAAAAAAAGGGTAAAACACACACGCACACAGGATGAAAAAATACAGGACGGAATAGAGAACAATCTCTCACACAATGAATACACACAGAATATGTTAGTATCGATAACTAACTCTTAGGATGGCACAAAACAGAAATAAAAGAAATCGGTTAGTAAATTACCGGTACACATGATTTTCTTCCTTAGCGGACCACAAGCTGTAACAACGAAGTATAACGACAGTAATACAGAAGGTGTATTCGCGTTCGCGTTTTGGGAGAATAATGACGGGGATCCACGATTATGCCGTGATTGTCGATTCGAATGTACGTTTCATCGAGAAAAAAAAAAGGAAAAAAAACACAAACGAAACGCATATTCCGCTCGTTCTAGTACTCACTTAGCGAATCCGATGAAATCTTCGTGATTGGTGTTCTGATAGGCTAACTCGCAATCGATCAGCATTATTAATTGTTCTTTGCACAACTGCTCGCGTTCGCGAATATGCGTCGTGATTATTCTTTCGGTTTCTTCTCTTAAACGCGGATACCGACACATCTACGTTGTACGTATTCAAATGAGTAGGGTAATTTTTTCAACTAGTTATAATACTCTTCTGTTGTTATTGTTTTTTTTTTCCACTCTCTACTTACTTTGTCCGTGCATACGCGTACCACGTTACATAATTCTGAGACCACCAAATCAACGCATTTCAAACTAGGTTCTTTGAGTCTTGAAATCTGCTTTTTGACTATAGCTTCGAAGGCCATATCGGGCGTGAATAAACCAACTCTGATTCCTGCCGGTAGTGCAATACGGTATCAATTACAGTACGTACATACCTAATAACCAGCACTGTATAAGGAACGTACCGTGTATATTTCGAATTGCGAACGCGATTTCTCGTCGCAATTCTTTTTCGTCGAATTCCATTTTCACTATTTCAAATGGGAACCTTTCGTGGAATATTCGGTTAATTTTTGCGCCGCCAGAAAGTTCATTAGTGTTGATTTGCGCCGAGCCCGAACCTTCGATTGTTCTTTCGAAATCCGATTGCAGTTGTTGAATCATCCTAGCGAGGAGAAAAAATTATTTAAAAAGAAATAAAGAGAAAATAACCTCGTCAGAGTAAACGAAAAGCTCGTTACATCTTTCATTCCGTTCCTTTCTACGATCAAAATGGCTCAACTTGGTCAAAAAATAACGCACACTTCGTTGCTTTATTAAGTAACAATAAACTCAAAAAATATCACCCGTACGCTAGCTCACCGAAAAAAACTGATAAAAGGGTTCGTTTGTCGAGTTACGATAATAGTGTTATCACTATCACTTTCAGTGAACAGCATTATAAATCGAGAATTTTTCAGATTTCCATACCAAACTAAAATTATCAACAAATTTTTTCAACCATATGGGCCCTTGGGGTAGTGAATTTCAATCCAGAAAATTTGAGAATTTTTCACGAAGTACTAAACGTAGAATTCAGAGAGTGATCATTTTCATCAATTAAAAAAAAAATAAAATAAAAAACTGTTTTCGAAAAATAGTCGCAAAATATTACCTTCAAGTCAATGATTGCTTTCTTACGTCACTCTTTGGGATCCATATCTATAAAAACGTGATACATAAGGTAAAAATTCCATCTTCCGCTAATTTCAACCGATCGACTTCAAACTTGATATGTGAGCAGAGGCATCTTATGAGTATTCTAGCAAATTTTTTCAGATTTCTTTACCAGAAATACATACGACCTTTAAATTGATTCCGAAGACTTCAATTTGCTCTCTCCGTTTTCAGGAGATGTCAGAAAGAACCATGTGTGGTTTTCAACATAATATTTGAGAATTTTTTAGATTTTTTCGACCTGTTGGCACTGCATTCAGTTAATAAAAACAATTACGAAATGCATTACTCTTCACTTTTCGTTTTCTCATCACAAACCATTTTTTTTGCCAAGTTCTCAATTTAAAATGATAGCCACTACATTAAGTCGTGAAATATATCTCCTCACCAAATCTACCTGGAAAGATCAAGCTTCGTATGTGGAGTTAGTTAAGAACCAGATTTTGACCGTTGATGTAAGGTTCAAAATAGATGCAAAATGGCGGATGGACAAAATTTGAGAAAAGCTTTAAAAGCCTGAAATGGCTCAGATCTGATGGATTTGGACTCATGTGATTACTTCACCTCCACACATAGTTTTGGAGAGGAGAAGTAGGGGTTATTATCCTTAAAATATGATGGGAGTAAACGTAAGGTCAAAAATATTTGATTGTGGTGTCAGATAACAGAGGTGAGGTCAACTGACAAATACATTTCAATTTTAGCCTCTCAAGTTAATAAGGAGGAGAGTAGAAATTTTATGAATCTCGCATATTTTTTTACTAAATTTACTTAAGAAGTCCTAACTTTAAATGCGCAGTTAGCTGGAGATCAGAATACGACTTCTTGAATGCAGGTAGCCTCAAATAACTGAAATTTGAAAAATATAAGTTTTTGTGATTCTTGTGAACAAAAAGTACTACATATTTTGAATTAAACTTTACGAGTGTTTTCAAGAGGGAAGAGTCATGTGTTTTGGACTTTGGTATTAGATGTGGCTTTGCAGGCTTGAAGAAGTTTACTTGATGATATTACTGTAATAAAATAGGCGAATATCTAACAAATGTTTGGATAATATTCATAAAATTTTAAGAAGACAAATTACAAAAACTTTTTCCGCATTCTTCCAACAATCATTTCTTCTTTCAATTTGTAAGAATGACTTCTTGTAATCGTGCAGTATACTTTGATCGTACGTAGAATACAAAGATAGTAAAAGCAGAGTGATGCGTACATACTAATTACTAAATTTAAAAAAAAATCACGTATCGATTATTCTCCAAAGTTCATAAAATGAATTATCGCCAAAGGAGAAAAAAAAAATAGTATTGTGCGTAAATTCCTCTTTAAATCAATTTACAGTTTTACACGTTTCGTACAAAATGAAAAATAATGCGTTTCACAATAGTTTTTAAAGGCTAAATCTAGTGTATCAAATTCGAAAAACTTCTATACATTTATAAAATACGTTGAAAACCACAAATAAATTTTTCGTCATTTACAGAGCAATTTGCAGGTTTAAAAATTAATGTGAAGGTCATATTTTTGAGTAAACATTAGAAAAAATTGGGTGAGAATGGTGCGATACTCAATGGGTACTGCGACCTACATCTTAAATTTGGTATCGATCGGATGAAATTGGTCGAAGATAAAATGTTTACAGCGTAAATCACGTTTTTCTTGATATTAAACCTCAGCAGTACTGGTATAAAAAAACAATTATTGGCTTAAAGGGCCTTCCCCCCCCCCCATTAAGTAGGTAAAGTCGGCCCTTGACGCAAATTTGGTCAAAAGTGGTTCCAAATGTTACTTGGGACCTAAAAACATTCCATCTAAATTTTTGACCCCCTCACCCTTTCTGGAATTCTCGCGCATTATATGCAAAAAATTCAATTCGCGATATTTCCAGTAAAAACGAGAGAAAATTTTTGAAATTTTCACAGATCATACATAGTACATGTATGTTCGTACGATAATTTTTTGAGATTTTTTTTGAAATTCCTCATTTTTGGGGGGGTTGAAAATTTCAAAAAAAAATTTCAAAAAATTTTGGGTGGGTGCCTTTGCTGAATTTTTTTTCATAACTTCGTCATACCCTTAGGTACAACATATAATTTTTTCAAAGTCCCTTTAGTGGGTGCAACATGCTGAAAAAAAATGAATGGGGGTAGGGGGTCAAAAAATTAGGTGGAATGTTTTTAGGTCTTAAGTAACATTTGGAACCACTTTTGACGAAATTTGCGTTAAGGGCCGACTTTACCTACTTAATGGGGGAGGCCCTTTATACTTCGATAATATCATCAGAAAATACAGTGAAAATGAAAATTCTAGCCAGCGGCCTTTTCACCACACACGATAGACTAGAACTACTAATATGTAAATAATTCACGATAATAACGAAGAACAATTTCTTCCTAATTTATATCATCTGTAAATGTAAAATATTCTAAATTTCCCGCTTCTAGGGACAATTTTAACCTTCTTAAGGTACAGCACAAAAATTACACAAATGGTACACTGTGATGAATTTCACCACCATGTAAAAAAGGACTGCTGTCATTAACTCGCGATAGGTAATATAATGGAGATAACGAGGTTAGTATTAACATGAAGCTCGAGCTTCCCTGAACACACTGGACCATCTATGACCCCCCTCCCCCTCTACCTTTTTCCTCATACATGAAAATTATGATTTAAAACTTCCTCAAAAAGCCATGTTTTGCTTTAACTACTCTCAGTATGCACTTAGGAAGCTGAAATTTGGATATGTTAGTGTCCGTGACTTCTTTTTTCATATGAGATCAAAAACAAAAAATTTGAACTATTTGCCGCTTCTCCAGTCCCTCTCAAAAGTTGAATGATCCGCCATTTTGAAATTTATCGAAGAAACAAAAAAAGCACTTTTGCGCATTTTCAAGGAGAGTCCCTCACCAAATTTTGAGCGAATTTCATTGATATGCGCTAGCGCAGCGCGTGGGGAAAAATATATTCCAAAAAGTTGGACATTTACCAGATGATTACAAATGGTCTGAAATGCAAAAATTTTTCAACAGATAAATAAAAACTAAAAAACACTTCATAAAACTGAAACTGCTAGAGAAATTTCATCCCTATGGTAATAAAAAATAAATAAATAAATTCATAGTAAATTTGTAATTACCGAAAAATTATTTTTATTTATAGATGTAATGTAAAAAAATGGCCCCTACATAGGTTTATATAGGCAACTATTCATGCATCGTTGAATAGCCTAATAAAAGGCCTACTAAGCGCCCCCAACCATTAGACCCGAACAACAACATGCTTCGCGAGCGTAACCAAAACTAGTACTGGTGGTGAAATTCACCAAGTGTACCCTTAGGGGGTTAATTTCAGTTCAACTGATGCGTATTACCCACGCACATTACTTGACAAGTATACTCACTGAAGCATAGCTTTTGTCTTGACTGCCGGGTCATCGGGTCTGAAATATTTGAACTGATCCACATCTTTTTCTAGGGTTAATAATTGTTTCTGAAAAACGCCAAGAATAAAAACTATATTCTTGCCCAGTTTATGAATGAACAGAGAAAACAAATACAAAAGCTACGAATAAATGAATCATTAAAAAAACATTTATTCTTCGATGTTCAATTGCCTACACTTTTTTTTTTTTTTTGTTACTTTCTAATCACCATAATGTGCATATTTGTTTTAATCTCTTGAATGAGCATTCATCAAAAACCGAGAAAATGATTAAAGAAATATCAGCTGGCGTAGCACAGTGTGGTCATAAAATACTGTGAGGTTTATTTTCAGGAATTTCTGCGAATGCAGTCCGCGCCGTCGTAAAACCATAAATTAATAACTCACTTGTAACTTATCTCGAAGACCGGGTAACGTATCTCGAATGTGATTGGTTAACTGCTGGTTTAGCACTCTTTGCAGATACGGTGTGCCTAATTTATCGGCCATGTGTCGGTACGCCGGATGACTGCAATACAAAGAACATACGTTACACATATCGTATGAATTGAATTCGTAGGAAAAAAAAAAAAAGATCTCGACAACTTCGCTTTCACGTACCTAAGGAAAAATTTTCGTTCGGCCGCCAAAGCGGCTTTGATATCTTTACGTCCTTCGATATCTTTCTGACTTCTATTCACTACGCCTACATATCCTCTACGTAAAGGTAACAGTTTATTTTCTAAAATTTCACGAGCGTCCGTTCCTTCGTCCATTAAATCTAATTTGGTGATAACTCCGATCGTTCGAACGCCTGTTAATCGTTCGTAAAATGACCAATGTTAGAATTATCTTCCATTTTTCAGTGCAACTCGACGTATACGCGATATAGAAGTAAAAATATATTTAAAAAAAAGCTAGCTCAGCGAGTGTTTTTCTACGCATCATGTTTGAGTCTCATGCACAGTGCATATGGTTAAATCGTGATTTGGTGAATATATTGAGATTTTTTTTTCTCTCAAATTTTTATTGCAGCTTGGAAAAACGAACTACGAGACGTTTTCGTAATGAAAATTTCAATTCAGCAAATTCAAGCAACTCTAAGTGCAATTTAAAGCCACCAATACGATGAGCTTCACTTTTAATATGCAGCACAACGACTCGATTTAAAATATGAAAAGTACATCGAAAGAAACGTTCAGCATTTTTCATAATTCCAGCGTGCTTTTTAAATTTATATTCAAAGCGATCGAAAACAACGTGCCATTCGATCACTTCAAGAATATCGCGCAGATGACCGCGAATTTCGCTGGAAACGCATTAACAATCGTCTTCGGTAACCGTTTCCGAACGATCGATCGCGCAATCAACTGACCACATCTTCGGAATTAATTAAATAAACAAGCGTGTACGCACTACTCAATAGCGTACGCAATAACACAATAATGAAAAAACTCGTCAGATGAGATCAAAGCGAAAAAAAAAAAAAACAAATTAGGAACTGAGAATTTTCCTATACGATTAATACGAGTGGTATAGTCGCAATTTGAATTTCGCTCAGAAACAATCAGTTAGACCAGTTGACATTTTTTTAACCCCCTCTTCCAACT
Organism: Phenacoccus solenopsis; assembly: GCA_009761765.1. Taxonomy (NCBI): domain Eukaryota; kingdom Metazoa; phylum Arthropoda; class Insecta; order Hemiptera; family Pseudococcidae; genus Phenacoccus; species Phenacoccus solenopsis. The sequence continues at coordinate 2,511,970 of CM019754.1, forward strand.
CCTCAGAATTCTCTGCCTCTTTTCAATCGTTTAGGCCCAGATTTCTTGTCAAATTTTTCCTCCGGAAAACTTATTTTCAACATTTTCAAGACAGGAAAATCGTTCGACTTATTTTTCACAAACGCTATAAAAAATAAAATTTTACAAAAATTTTTGCATACTTTTGGGAATTTACGAGATGGTAGATAACCACGTAAGCACCCGTGCCGCATATGTAGAGCTGAGTTTTTAACTGCAATTTGTTCAGGTTTACAAAATAACGATGATAACCACATCGTGTCTATAGGCCACATCAAGTATCAAATCTGAAAACCCCGACCATATCCCTTCCAAAACCACTAAAGAAGACGAATTTAGAATAAATGCAGTATGTCTTGCCACGCAATAATTATATGAACCTAATGTATAGCAACTCGAGACTTCTCAAGTTATCCTCAAATTTTGACGATCCGCCATTTTGGATTCATTTTGACTCCGATTTAGGAGGTCATATTCCGGTCATCAACTAACCTCACTGGAAGATTGACAAAATTTCCTGCAGCTATTTCCCCTTAAAAAATCTTTTTTATTTCAACCCATCACTAAATTCGCTCGAAAAGCAAAAGTCAGAACAGGTTAATCACTCGGGCTCATTTTATCACATGGCGCCACAATGAGAGGTCATATTCCGGAGCCAAATTAACCCCACTCACAAAGTTCACCTTTCCAGAGTGATTTAGCGAGGAGATATGGAGGATTCAAGAAATTTCACGACTCAAAACTTCCTCACAGAATCGATCTTTGCTCTCACTCTTCTTCGAATGTATTTGAGAAAGCTTAAATTTCGATACGTTAGTGTTCGTGACTCACTTTTTCGTATGAGATCAACGACGAAAATTTTGAGTTATTTCCCTACCTCCGGTCTTTTTCAAAATTTGAGTGATCCGCCATTTTGAAGTGTATCGAATAGACGAAAAAAGTGTCATTATCTCATTTTACAGAAGAATCTCGAAAAATTTTGAACGATTTTCATCCATACACGGCGGCGCTATGCGTGTGATACCAAAAAGTTGGACATTTGCCAGATGATTACAAATGGCCTGAAACGTAAAAATTTTAAAAACCACCACCCTCATTCCCTGACCCCCCCCCCCCGTAAAAACTACCGTTTCTATTCAAACGCAGATACAAAATTTGATGAGATGAACAATACTGAAAGGAATAATTAAAAAGCATATAGAGGTTGGCATAGCTATGGGGGAAGGCGCCTTATTTAAAATCGATTCCTTTTGCTATATAAGTAATTTTAATTACAACGTATTCCAACGTATTCCGCTTACTTTTCATGTGAATCGAGAGAAATGGAAATTTGAACGTGCTTGTTGACGACTTCGTTTCCCAAAATTTTCATAACAAATATAAACGTTTAGAACTTCTTTAAACTACCATTCAGACTGAAAAAAAATTGAAATCGCATGGATGGAACCGTGTTATGGCAGTTCAAAATAAAGATCGGTCTACAGGAGGGGAGGGGTGGAAGAGAGGGTTAAAAATTGACATCCAAGCTAAATTCGTTGTTAATAGGGTGGTGAGGGGGGAAGAGAGGGTAAAAAAAATTACATCCAAGGTAAATTAGTTTCTAATAGGCTATAGAGTGAAGTTCAATTATCTGGCCCACTGATCGCTTTCAACACTCCGATTGAGCGGAAACCTTTTCCTTGCAAATTGCGACTATGACCCGTGATTTTGGTAAATTCTTGACATTTCTTTCGTTTACTTCGTTTCGCGTTTGCCATTGGGTGTAACGTTAGTACCTGGTTTCTGGCTTTACCTCGCGTTTTAAACCAAACCCAACACCGAGAGAAGTCAAAACTTAACAAAAGAAAATAGCCTACAAACCTTGCGGATCGACTTCCTTAGCTATTTTTAAAGCGTCGCTATTCGCTAAATCAGAATTAGCCGGAGTTATAGCGAGTACGATGCAATTATCACGTTTCACGAATTGCATAATCATATTTCTAATTTGCATTTCGATGTCAGGTGGTTGATCACCTATAGGAACTTTAGTTAAACCTGGTAGATCTATTAGGGTTAAATTCAGTACTGAAACAAAAATGTACCGCAACTACTTATTTACTATCGCAAGCGTATAAATTACAAAATAATAAACACATGTTATAATTACTATACAAAAGAAAAGAATGGAGAGTATTAAAAAAAAAACAACAACAACAAAACAATAATAATAATAATAATAATAATAATAATATAATAAAGTGCGTCGATGGAATATTTTACCTGTTTGGTTGCGACAAAAAATATTGCCTATAAGTTAAATCGCTGACGCACTAACGTATCATTACGAGTACATTACATAATGGCACACACATTGGCATGCTATACATTGTACAATGGTAGTCGTACATGTTGTAGCGAAACGCGAATCGTAGCGTCTACAATTCTACACATACGGTCTACTAAAATATTCGATATTCGTTCGACAGGAGGATGGTGCTGACGAATGGGAGAGGGGCTAAGCGCTACAAAAAACGATCGTACACGTCTAGCCATCTACGTAGGGCGAAGCCAAAATGAAAAGTACCAGCGCAAAAAATAACCAAATGAAATAGAAATGCCGCCGGACGAAACTGTACCGTCGGGGTCGACTTGTTTGGCGATTTGCAGAGCGTCCGAAGTAGCCAAATCTGTATTGGCCGGTGTAACCGCCAATATCAGACACGTCTCTTTGGTGATGAATTGATACAGCATGTCTTTGATTTGTGCCTCGATGTCCGGCGGTTGGTCACCGACCGGTACTTTCGTCAATCCGGGTAAGTCGATCAACGTTATGTTCAATACTAGAGACGCATAAAAACAGCAAACGTGAATTTTACAAATATTGCAAAATTTACGCACATTTTTCGACGGGCATGATCGATACACAATGGGTACAATTCAATCGAAAAACATTCGTAATCGTAACTCGGATGATTTCGTTCGCGAACGATTTCCACAAAATCGCGTCCTTCAGTCAACCAATGTGAACTCTAGCAAAACAACTTAGGGATTCAAAATTAGCAGTCTACAATTTCGTTCGCGAACGATTCAGTCAGAACGGAGTGCTTGAATATCACAATCGGACAAGGCATCGTATCATATTTTCATAGTTCTATTATCATGAAAATCTCCTGTCTACCCATTCAATCATTCTCACTCACATTATACACGAATCACTCTGCAATCTGCCAACTATCCTCCTATAGCGAGAACCTAAGTCGACAGTGTGCTGGCTTGATGCTAGAGCAACATCTAAAGTATGAAGAAACGTAGTCTAAATTTTCGATAGGAGATAAAACGAAAAAGAAAAAACTGTAACACTAAAAATAATTATCTTTCGTATAATTCATGTTTCATGTAGTGGAGAAGGCATCATAGACCTCAAATAACAATGAAAATTTTGTTTTTTTTTTAAATAAAATCAGATACTTCATTCCTTCTCTCAGAAATTTAGTAAGTAATTAAAATCATATCTACTATACCTGTACTCATGCCCAGATTAAAGAGACGAGTGGGTAAAAATTAGTGGCTCGAAGACCTGTATTAGCATACAAGAATTTTCCGCTTTATCAAAACCTTGATTAAACATAAAGTTTCAGAAAAATGGTCTAAACTCCGGTCACGTACTCCTACGTCTAATAAATTGCTATATGTTAAAGCAGATACGCTTCCCTGGCGTACTTCAATACACGAATCCAGAAGAGAGGAGGTCCTCCTCTGTAGACTGAGAATAGGTCACAATCATCTCACTCATTCTTACCTGCTTTCACGCACTCTACCTTCATCATGCTACCAGTGCATACTTCCACTATCTGTGAGCCATATTCTACAGGATTGCCCCCAATACATCTCTTTACGTCGCTAATTTAAACTTCCACCAACTCTTCCTAAACTTTCTCGTAGATAAAAAAGTGACTGTTTCTCTACTTCTTCAATTTATTGAAGAAGCCGGCCTGAACCGATCTCGTGCCTCTAGCCAAGTTGCTGTAAATGGTACGTTAATTAATGAATAAAAAAAATCAAAAAAAAATCATTATGATAGGTCACCTCAATATTTTTGCATTTCGACAAGGAAATGGAGGGAGGGGGGGAGCCAACAATTTTTCAGATTGCATTTTAACAAATTCATGAAAAATCAGTTACTTCAATGTGATATATGAAATTCACATTTATTCTCATTAGATATGCGCAATTATTCCGTTTCTTCTTTTAATTCAATTCGTTAGGTAAAACTCTGACCGTGAGTGGCTCATAAAATTTTTGAATTTAACATGAAATTCCAAGGTATTTTGGTAGGTAACACGAGTGCTATTAGAAAATAATTTCAAAAAAATTTCTTGAGGGTGGAGCCTTATATCGTCACCATGTGGTTATTCCTTGGCACTGAAAATCTGAATTAGAAATCACTCCGTTGGCTACTAAACGCAGTGGCAGCAAGAGAACTTTTTAGATATGAAAAATAATAATAAACGCGTAAAAACTGCATTCAAAGTGAAATAAAATTCGTGCACGCTCTTGGAAGGAATGATCAAATATTTAGTATCAGAAAAAAGCCTACTTTATAATCCGGTTGAATTTGATTGGTTTCAGTGCAATCCCCAAAACGGCCCTTTTGGGCAAAATCAGTTTGTATGTTTGTATGTACACTCATTTCATCTTTTTGGTTGCCAAAAAAATTCAAGTAAAATTAGTTTCTAGATTATATGGACCGCGGGTTATGAAGCGTCTGAGCACGAGGCTGGACAGCAATCGACGCGTGTCCGCCTGCCGGCAGGACGTCCCGCTGACACGCCAGGAACAATCACCTGGACCGCGGATATAATTCAACAGGCACTCGGTGGTCCGACGTCGCGAGGACACAGATCCGACTACGAGCTTTTTAACCGAAAACTCATGTTCCATTTTAAGGAAAGTGAAAAAAACCTTTGAGCTCAACACTGATGTGCCAATGGCCTAATGCTTCCATATCTATGCTCGTAAGGATAAGGCAAGTTACATACACCAGAAACCATTATTTGATAGTAATTTTATCAATCGTAAGGACATTAGGCAAATTGTATTTGCTCGGTAAAATTCACTTTTTATTTTGACCTCATCACTGATTTTCACTTCACAAGTCCTGCAACATGATACACACATCGCTTGTTTCAGAAGGGAGGAAGAGTAAATTTGTAATCAAACATGGGATCAAAATACTTCATATCTGAGTAATAAATATTTGAAGAAAGTATGCGTCTTTTATAAAGGGTCAGTAGGGAAATTTTGAGTATACTTTTCCAGAGCTTGGGAGGTCTTTTTAATGAATCTCCGTAGAGAGAGATAAGCGAAAAGGAAGTAAAGAGTTCAGTGAGCTCAGTACCGAACACCAATACGAGCCACCGAAACATGTTCTTGCACACAGAAGGTGTTTGCAAAATTCATCACCATCAGAGAACTATACAATCAGAGGAAAACACCTCTACGTCACCTATCTGGTGTAACGTCGTTGCTCCATAATCAACATTATCACGAAAATAACATTCATACAACGCTCAAGAATTATTTTTTAGTCCTGTATATTATACCCATGCGTATTTATAATCAGAGTCCATTCACAGATAGATAAAGGAATGATGACTTCAACACTTTATATTAATTTCAAAAGCTCACTTCACATTGGATGAATTCATGTTCTCTTTAGTTTTATAGTAAAGTACCTTCATCACTCGTCATCCAGGTTAGGGCTATTTCAAGATCTAATCATAAGGGATTTCAACTTCAACACACTATCAGTTGGTCACTGATTAGTCAATTATCATACCGTTCATAATGAGGAGTAATTATTAAAAATATATTTTTACGACACAAACAAAGACTCACCATTTGGCGAATAAACTCTTAAATTGATGGGAATATTGGATATTCCTTTATTACCACCGGTAACTCTGTCCGTTTCCGCTTCAATTTCTCTTCTAATTTCTTCGAAATCGGTGAATTTTTTTCCTTTACAATGTAAAAATTCGCCATATTCTGCAACCATACGACACAAACAAAGACTCACCATTTGGCGAATAAACTCTTAAATTGATGGGAATATTGGATATTCCTTTATTACCACCGGTAACTCTGTCCGTTTCCGCTTCAATTTCTCTTCTAATTTCTTCGAAATCGGTGAATTTTTTTCCTTTACAATGTAAAAATTCGCCATATTCTGCAACCATAATCGACGTAATTATGCATAATGGACAATGGATCGAGGCGATAAATTACATTTATTTGCCTAACAGGTGACAGATATGAGAAGCTATTTAGCAATAAAGCCTACGAAGGTATTACAATTCAATACTCGTAGAAGAACGTTATTATTCTCAGTATTATTTCTTAAATAGACGCGCAATAGAAGACCAACGGCCACCCTAAACAAGGCGCGAAGATGTTCAAAACTCTACGCAGAAATTAATTACGCTCACTCTACGTATCTCAATTAACCCCACAGCCAGAAGGAACGCGCCCACCTTTGAACTTCGAATAACGTAATTCATAAATGAGCTCTTTCTCGCTCCTTTCGTATAGCGAGTACGAATTACAAACCTAACAACTAACGTAATACAAAATGAGACGTAACAACATAGGTATAGTGAGAAAAAAAAGTACAAAAGTAACGTCGATTTATGTTGATGGCTTGATAAAATGAGTACTCCACATTGATTGATGAACGATAAGAGATGGGTTGTCGTAGGCTCGTAATGCTCGCATTTGTCTAATGCTTTGATTTTTTTATCTTTGGTATTTTATTCCCGTCATTATCATTAATATTGATATTTCTTTAATAATAGAAATGTACGACTTTCCCTCAGGTCACAACCATGAAGAAGTTTTCGAGAACACTGAATATTAGGTGAATCATGCCCAACGATTCGACATGGTAAACTTGTTTTAAATGATTAAGAATCACAATTTATGCTCAATTTATATTATTTTTAACATATCCTTCACTATGTAGGAGTGGAAATTACAAAAACGTACCCATAGTACTATTGATGAGTTGCAAAATCAACGGTCTTCTTGTTACAATTCCAGAACCACGAGGAAGAAAATCCCTGAAAAATAAAAAATAAATCAAAAATCTGTTCTAGAGATACTTTACCTAATTTACAAACCGCCACGTTTTAATTTATTAGGCGTTTGAATAAAAATAATGCAATGTTATTTATCATCACTTATATTGTCAAGAGAAAATAAATGCAGTAGAAAACATTTCCTCCCTACACGACAATAACTGCTTATCGTAACTTGATAACGAGAAAAATACAGACGCAGCAGAGTTATATCTAAAATCGCCTACGAAATTGTAAGATTGAAATTCTCTTTCACAATAGGAGAAGCTTTGTCGATTTAATGTAATTTTTATTTATTTTATTTTAAGGTGCATCAGTTTTAGTTGACCTAGTTCCTCTATACTGAGAACGACACGGAATGAAGTGGATATAATTCATTCAAGAGGTGATGACTCAGTAGGTGAAATTGTACAACTCAGATATTACATATGTCATTATTTTCGTGGAATTAATCAATTAAATAACTTTTGGTAGCATAAAATTAAAGCCTAGCTAACCAACGAATATTTATGGTTTAATTTTTCGACTACTGGTAATATTTAGCTGAAACTTGTAAATAAATTCACATGAATAGAGAATAACATGAACGAGAAATATTGAGCATTAGCTATAACGAAACAACATATGCGTTACGCATCGGATCAATCAATTATTAGTAAATAGAACGAAATCAGTTTTATGAAAAGAACAAAAAATTTCAACGAAAAGACTCATAATCAATGTATGCGGTATTGAAAATTGCACTTGAATAATAAGGGAAAAATAATTACACATACAAATTTTTCAAGGATAACTCCTCATCATCAACGAATACGCGCGTGCAGCTTCAAATAAGTAAATAAAAAATATAACTGCTGGTTTCAATGGCACAGAGATTTGAATTAATGATTTCTTATAATGGGAGATTTATCTCAATTCCGAAAAAATGAAAATGTAAATTCGGAATTAAGGTTACCAACGTATTGTATAAAACGTACACACCTGCCAACAAAATTCTCTAGGACGGAGCTTTTTCCAGCACTTTGGCCACCCACGACTGCGATCTGAGGAAGATCCAATTGCATATGCACCCCAAGCTGAGTGAATGCATCTTGCAGTTTGTTGACAATTGGAATTAACGACTCCAAACCTGGATTTCCAGCCATGTTAAAGGCGGGTAGTTGCGACGATTATTTCAATTCATTCGAATCAATAATGCACTAAACTGTTCAAAGTAACATGACTAATTAACGTACAAGACCGAGTACGAATATAAATCAAATGAATTCAACAATTTTCAAATTAAAATGCAACCCAACTACGCGAAATACAAAGAACCAAACTTTACTTTCTTCATTTGGAACACTACAGAAACAAATAAGACAAACACAACGACAACGTACAGTGAGAAGTGAATCTTGACTAATGTTATGACGATTTTAGCCTCACAGATCGTTAATGAAAGAAGGGAAAGTGAATCTTGAGGGGCTTCATTGGTTGCAGTAGCAACAAACGCCTTTTGCACGAGTGAAGTAGAAAGAAGTGCGAATAAAAATAAAAATAAGGTCTTGTAATATAAAAACTAAGCAATTCAGAGTTAGAGCCTACTTATTTACAATTTTATTTACTTTTCAAAATGCTGAATGAACGGAACTGCTCGTTATAATAATACCTATTATTTTGAATTACTTCAATCGCAAAATTCGCAACAGTGGAAGCGCGAAACTACAAATGGGTAAAAGGCAAGTGTTGCGTAGCAGCAAACGCATATTGTGCTGCAACGCAAGACAGCGCCACCTTGTAATTTTTATTGAAACAGTACTAATAGGTACCTACTTACTCAAGTGAGGTCATTCATCAATTCAACAATGACGTCATATAAAGAAAATTCATTGATCAATTTTTCCATATGACGTCAGGACTCCTGTAGTTTTTCTTCGCCTGATGGCTGTTAAACATGATTTGATTTCGATGTGTTTCAAAGCAGGGAAATTATGTTGGAGATTTTGTGAGCTCTGAATTTGATGTAAAATGTAGATTATGGCATATTAAAAAACTTCCGAATTAATTATTACATACCTATTTCACAAAAAAAGTCCAGAAGGAGTTGGAAATAGCGATCGAAAATTCGAGGTATATAAATATGACAATTAATTGATGATAGTACTCAAGAAAGTACATAATTATTACGTCCTATTAGACGTTTCACTCGAATACTTAGCGTTTATCTACTTTCTTTCAGTTAATTTCCATGCATCTACATGCAAATTGTTTGATTTTTGGCATTTTATATTAAGACGTGTTTCATGCTAAAGATCCAAATTTACAATATTCCAATTTCCCTTTAAAATATTATTGAGAATTTAGAATGCCCACATAACTATAAAGTGACAAGAGATGAAAGACACTCAAAGAATGAACTGAAAAATAAATAATACCTATATAAATACTAAACCAGTTTTCAGCAGGATAAAAAATGAATTATTCTTTTTTTGTCTCATCTTGGTTCTGTTGTATGTACTTATTGTAATCCAATTGAATTTTATCTATGCACTTCGTATATATTGTTACTAATATTATTTTCACGAATGAGTATTAAATTTCTGCTGATAAAAATAATAAGAATTTTATTGAACCTTTATTTTCACATCATGCTCTTCGCAAAAACTTTAAAAAAAACGAATTATTAGATTGACCTAATTACTCATGGACATGATTCAGCGTCATAGAAATATATATTGATGAAAATTAAAAATCATCGAAATAGATAAAAATAATATTAAATTTGCAGATACAATTATTTATTCTTTGAATTTAATTATAGCTATTTCATATATCTCTTAAATTCATTATTTTTCATGCATGCATCTTAAATATGCATCCATTTTCATTTCATTTTTACTACTATGTACTCCAAATACTTAAAATTTAAATGCAGAAAATTTTCACGTCATCAACTGAAATACGGCGTGTGAAACAATAAGAGTTATGATTTTCCTGTTCCTAGTGGAGAGTTGAATTGCTGTTTGATTTTTATTTAACCTTGACCTTACGATTTTGTTTATAACTTACTGAGAGAAAGATATGATGTGCATTTTATACAACCTATTTCACAGTTAAACAAATCACCTATTCCTTTTTCCTAAACTTCTTCAGCCAAGTGTACTCTTTGAAACGCTAGTATCCTATTGAACTTTTTTCAGCCGACAGATCAATAATTAGAAGTAGGTAACGCGGGTGTTGAAAAAGAGCATGCCATAATTCTAAACAAAATTGACCTTTTCATTGCGAATCGGCTAGCAACAAATAGCGGAATTTTTTTCTCCTTCAATTTTCAAATACTAATATTTATGTTTAGCAATTTTTTCCTATTAACTTGAGCACTGATTAAAAGAATTTGCAAATATTCATATCATTCATAAAGTAGCAAAATTTCAATTTATTGATTTCGTTGCCTTTTTTGTATTAATCATATTAATTTAAAATAAAATGTTTCATTGAAAACTTTCGGGAGTCTTGAAATTTTTAAATAAAAAATGTTGCCAGAGATAATAAAAGCAAACAGGTTTTATCAACTAAGATTTTAAGAATTCATTAACCCATATAAAACACAATAAAACTAAGCGTAGGAAAATAATTAAATAAAATGTCAAATTTTTTGAATTTTTGTAAGGAATGCAAAAAAGTAACAAGACCAGAAGAAAATTATGTTTGCCTATGTTTTTTCAAAAAGGAGCAAATCATAGATTAATCTTCTTTTAAAAAGTTCACCACATTTGTCAAGTGACTACGATAGCATGGAAGAAGTTGAAGAGGTTAAAGTATAAGTATGACAAAAAGGAAATTAACAGGAGAAATTAATTTCATTGTAACCTTAATTCAATACAAAATACAATAACACTACAACAACAGTAATAAAATAATGTTTCGAAAATTTTTTATAATTAATTTTTAATTATGATAATACACAAGTGATAAAATACATAAAAAAGTAACTTTTCGAACAGCATCACAGACATATAATGAAAGTACATATTTTTATCACGATTACGAACATTCTTCATGTTAAGCGAAGACAATTCAAAAATGATTAATTAAGATTTGAATCTGTTTGTATTACTACGTTTTCATTTGAAATAAAATATACATTTTTTCTACACCACACAAAACTTTATGATCTTTCATAAGAATGAAAAATCATAATTATTAATTTGAAAAAAAATTTACTTCAGTTTTTTTAAATGAAATATTATGAAGTATTTTCATCTTATATTTCAATTCATATGACCAGAAAAATACCTAGAAAAATATAGATTAGCAGATCACACTTACATTTAAAAGAAAAAGGTATAACAAATAAATCAAACATTAATGACTTAGGACTTTGAATCTTGTTTTTAAAACGTAAAATTCAACTGATTTTCCAGTCTATTAAAATATCTTACAACAGATACAAATTTACACAAAAATATTAAATACATATAACCATGAAGTAAAAACCTTACAAAAAATAAGGTGTTTTTGTTTTCTCCGGTATAACGCGATTCGCGTTGGGAACTGCATTGAATATTAAAGGTTCCTTCTGATCTACTGAAGTGAATGCTAATATGGAAGCAACATTACCGCAACGATAACAGTAATTTGGAGCAGACCAAACAGTCACCAATTTTTCATTGAACATATATTTGTAACCTAAAATTAAATAAATTTTATATCCCAATAGCATATTTCACTTCGTTACAAAGTATTTGTTCACTTAAACAATAACTTTTACCTTCATGAACCAACTGATGAGCTCTGCAAATTAATTTTAAATTATTAATTTCCATAAACTTTTGAGTAACAGATTCACCAAATAACCAACCGGCACCTCTTGGACTAACAGCGAAGTTTTCAACTTCTTCCGGGTCTGACCATACAAGATCACAAAAAGCACCTGATGAAAAAAGTCGGGATTCGATTACATGCAGTTTTTGCCAAGAATACTTACGTACATATTTCACAGGAATCTCACCCTTATAAGGAATTTCCTGATTCCGTTCAATACTTCTTATTTGATCCAAGGTTTGCAAATCTGGAGATAAGCCACCATGAACACAAAAAACTTGGTTGTCAATAATCTAAAAAGTCACAAATTAAAGTTTCCATATGCCATCATTTATAGATGAAATTATCTTGATTGAATTATATACTTACAGCAGCTAACGCTAAAAAATCAAATACTTTGCAACAATATTTCCAAGCGTTTATATTCCCATATTTCGTTTGACATTCATCTGTTTGAAACAAAAGGAACAAGTCATGGGTACTTCCAGACTAAGATAAACTTCTTTAAAAGCAAAATGGAAAATGATGATGTTATTTTACCGTAAAACCCATACACCTGAGTAATTTGCCTGGATTCGTGATTTCCCCTCAATAATGTAATTCTGTCGGGCCACTTCACTTTCAATGTAAGTAGTCTAGTAAATGATTCTAAACTAAAATACCCTCGATCGACGAAATCTCCCATAAATATGTAATTTGTGTTGGGTACTTGACCTCCGGTCCGAAATAATTCTTCAAGATCATAGAACTGCAAATATATGGTTTATATTTTTGAATTAACTAGAAACATCAATATCTCAATGTACTTACCTGTCCATGAATGTCACCACAAACAGTAACAGGAGTCGACACAGGTTGAATATTGGACTCTTCCAATAGCAGCTCTATCACCATATTACATAATTTCTGAAAATTCAGTTGAAATTTACAGGTGCTTCATGTAAAGTTGAATTACTTCTCGAAAATGATAAAAGATTCTTACTTTCAAATCATTTTCGGGCAAATATTTGCATTGTTTGGCAATTTCTATCCACTTGTCCACTTCGGACATGATGTTTTTCAACTGTATTACTTATTATTAAAAACACCACATATAGCCTCATTTAACGTAGCAAAGTCGAAAAAATCTTATGTTCCCCATCAATTTTTGCAGAAGTCAAAATTTTTTGGAGTTCTAAACTTTTAATAAATTGGTGATTTGAACAAAAATTTGTAATTTTATTCACCAGCAAATTTTTTTTTTGACTTTTGATAGTAGGCATCCAGGATTTGATTGACTGTTTGAACCACGAACGAACATGCGCCGAAATGACTCATCTTGTCATCTTCATTTCATCAAGTTTCTTTCGACAAATTTTCTTTCTGTGATTTTTATCAATATGTCGAAATCAAAACAATGTGAAATTGAAGGAAGATGTCAGTTATTTCGCGGTTACTATTTATCTGACAATTACGTAATAATTCGCCTGCGTGAAAACTGCATCATCTCCATGAAAAGTTCATTTTCCGTTGCTATGGTCCTAGCAATAGTTGAAGCGTTCGAACTGCACGTAACAGGCCATACCAAATGATCACATCCGAAGCATTATGTAAGTTACTTCCAACTTACCGTTGCATTCTTTTGCATTAACACCACCAACCGTTTGAACGATTATTTCAGTCTACCGTAGTTGTCAAAATGGTTTTACAATTCATTGCCCAAGCGTTGAGGTATGCTATTGCTTCAATTACATTTTACCCTATTCTTGAATATCATCTAATTTGCCATTTCATTGCAGGGACGCTGAACAGCTGAAACAGAAAATTTTATGCTCAACTGATTTACTCGCTGATGATGAAGCTTTAGTAGCAAGACTACAATTACAGGTATTTACCTGTAAATGCGGATGATGCTTGCATTTTCCTTATGAATATCGTTTCTATTTGTATTGTTGAAAACGAAACCTATTCTTTCTATTTACAGAAAATTTACCAACAAGTTTTGATATTAGATTTGGAGTATGCTATAAATAAAAAAATAGAACAAGACTTATGGAACTTGGGGTTCAAGAATTACATCGATGCCTTGCAAAAACTTGTAAAGGATAGAAAGGTTTCTATTTTCTCTGCGCGAACTAATTTTTGCGACGACATGTTATTAATTATTTATTTTCATTTTATGTAGAACCCTAAGCGAAACGAATACCAAGGATTATTAAATGTATGCCTCGAGTCGGCGAGCGGATTTTACCTGATTTTATTAGAAGAAATTTGCGTCGCCTTTAATGTTAGTTTGCCATTTCCAAGGTGAGTATATGAAATCAATTTTACTTTTAACAGTGATCAGATAAAAGGATAACACTTATATTTTCTTTCAGTTACCGAAAACATACTTACCTCCAATCTAATGCCAGAAAATCACAAATCGAATACCTCGTTAAGCAACCTCAGAAGAGTTCGTGTTATTATATATGTCAACATTGTTTAGTACATTTGGGTGATATTGCTCGTTATAAGTTAAGATGTAAACAAGCTGAAATATTTTATAGGTGAATATATCTGTGTACATTTAATATATATACTTACTTCTTTTACAAAACATTATGAAGTCAAATAGTTGAACTGTTTTGAGTTATGTGCATATTTTTTCTAGAAATGCGATTGTTCTCAGTCCTTCTAGCGGGCAACCATATAACCAATTGGCGCTGTTAGAAACTAGTCGAGGAGATAAGCTAGCCACGGTGTTCTACTATGTTCGTAGTATAGCGGTGAGAAACCCCTTCCCAGCCGCCACTTCAAATCTCGCTTTAACATTAAATAAAGCCAATGTAAATGGAGAGTAAGTATTGAATGAAGAGCTTTTGAGGTACAAAATTTTTTCTTGAATAATGTAAGATTTGATTTCTTTCAATTAGCTGGAATACGGAAAATAAAACGGTTTTATCTTCTTCCGAATTCATCACTTTGTTTTTGAAAACCCACGCATTATTGCATTTGACGTCGGATATTTTACCTTGTACGATGTACGTTCGTTTGTTGTCAACTTCTTTGACCGCTCATGTCGCCACGGAATCATTTACATCTGTACATTTGGTTCAGGTTAGAAATTTTATTTCTTAATAAATGAATCGATTGATCGATTTGTTACATTGAACGAAGATTTATACGTATTTTTTCTCGCTTTCAAGATGATGGTGATCAACATGTTCGCTTTTTATAATGTCAACACTGAAACGGGAAATGAAATTGACGATAATCAGTTGTCCACTGATGAAAAATTTACTAAAGCGCTACTTGTAGAATTGATCGCAGGTTCCTTGAATGCTTTCTTATTGCCGATTTATACCTACAAACAAGAAGATAATTTGTTGCAGTATTTCGCGTTACCAGCCAGTGAGTATCGGTGACTTTATATTTCATCTTTGAGTTCAATTCAAAGCATCATATTGAAAAACTCTTTTCCTGTTTTAGTCAAAATAACGCTAGACTGGTTGCGACTTAATTCTAACGTTCTTGAAGAACCTGGTTTCGTTAACAGACTACAAATATGGCCAGCTTTTTGTAAACTTATCAACGAACTAGAACCCTTATTGAAGTCGTTTCCTCACGAAAAATGTAAGAATTATTTTGTGCTAGAAGATGGCGCGAAATATTTGTACTTTTTTCTCGATAGTCACTAATTGTGTAATGTTTTCATCAGATAAAAATGTTACTTTACCAGAAGATCAAGACTTACAAGGATTTATACCGCTACAAAATGCTATTCCGGAATTTAGGTAATGAGGAATTTAACGCTGTAAGCATCAGCGTGTTTCCGATTTGATTATTTATATTCACCTCGTTTCTTATCGCAGATATTTTGACAATGAAGTTGACCTTGATAATCTGAACAAGTTACGTGCATACAGAATTCGAAATTTCGCTACATGGTTGGCGGGCGAAACGCGTTTTTCTCTGATAAAAATAAAGTTCGTTGGTTGAGATTTCAATTTAAAGATACCTTTTTTTTTCTAGCCTTATATGATTTTAACTTTACTTGTATAGTAAAAAAGAAAATGGAATGAAGTTCGAAGCTACCATTAGCGGTGTACAGTCGTCCAATGAGATGATTATTCAGCAATTGGAAGAATTACTAAAGAACGACTGTAATATTGCCGAAACCTCGGCAAACAACTCTGCAAATGAATATACCAAAAGTGTCGGAAAATGCGCAGATGTTGCATCGTTGGATACTGCTACTGTTATGAATTTAGCATTTAACGCTGCCACAGGTGTGTAGAAGAATGAGAACGTAAGCAGCCATCTTGCATTAGTGTGACTGAGTTTTCTTCAAATTTGCAGATAGTGTTGTTAACCTCTTTAGGCCCACAATCGGTGTCTAAGCTGAAAGTCTCCCGCCTATTCTTTCTAAAATCATTTAAGAAGTTGAATTTGGAATATATAATACTTCTTACACGTAGGCCCATATTTATCGAATTTTAGTCATTTGATACTCACCAAGCTGTCTTCACATTATGACGATCTGTCATCTTGAGCCCATTTTCATCTAAATTCAAGGGGTCATATTCTGCTCTACAAATAACTCCGCATTCAAAGTTTGAGCAATTTATGTCTATCTCGTGAGAAGGTGAGTCATAGAAGATTCAAAAGTTTTATAACTCTTAACTTCTTCAAACGACTATTTTTGCTTTAACTCCCCTCCAAATTCACTTGGGAAGTTGAAATTTAGTCATGTTGGTATCTGCAACTCACTCTTTCATATCACACTATAAAATAAAATTTTGAAGCAGTTACTCTCCTACTTCACCTCTCAGATTGGAATGAGTCATTTATTGTTTGAGCACGTCATATATTTTTATATCTGCCAAAATAATTATTACGATTCCTGCAAGAATTAAAATCTTTAGATTACTTATAACTTTGAATAGAGGGAAAAACGACCCCCTCCTTCTCGAATTAAGCTATCGTTTTTAATTGAAAACTCAGGAAATGAAGGAATGGGTGATAACATAAATAATGAATCATTATTTAACAACTTTATAATTTAACTAGACAATGGAAAGAAAAACAAAAAAACTGGCATTTTGAAAACACATAGCTTTTTGGACAAGAAAAAGGAAGACGCGGTCAACGACAGTAAAAAACATCCTAGACAAAATGTCGCCTTACAAACAATATTGAAAAGAAATCAAGAACAAGAGCATAAACAAGTAAACGAAATCCTTCTCCAAATTTAGCTTTATAATGAAACAAATAAATTGGTACAACTAATCGCGTGTTTTTAATATTTTAGGTCACTTTCAAAACACCATCCCCAAGTCTATCGACTTGTAGCGATAATCAAGATTCCGTATCGCCTTCCGTTAATCATTCACAATTGTGGCCATCTAGTATGACTGCTAATAACCAACATTTGCAACAACCTGCTCATTCAATGTTCATATCTTCATTTTCCTCCTTTTCCGATTCGTTTAGAAATGCGCCTTCTCATAGTTCGAATAACCTTCATACTCCTATGAATACGAATTTGAATTTTAATAATAAAACCACGCAATTTTATCCTCAAACTCTTAATTCCGAAATTCAACGTAATTTCTCAACTCTCACTTATCAAAAACCATTTGGAAACATGTCCAATGAAAGAATGATAGACCCTTATAACGTCGGAATTGTGAACGATAACAGAAATCCGAACCAGGTCGAATCTAATTTAATGAATCAGATCAACGATCGACATATTCAGCGAAATCAGTACGCTAATCAAAACATGAATTTTTTGCCGCCTTGGAAACAGGAATCGAATCCTTGGTGGGCTGATGATAAAACGAAAATGATGAATTCCAACCCTTTGCCTAATACACCGCTTATGGATGATCAGTCGCATTCGTATTTTCATTACAGGTGAGCGTAGTAGATGACGATTTTAATCTTTTGAGAAAAATCAAATTTTTACGTTGTTCAAATGTTTATAGAAATCCAGCGCCGCCGCCGATACCTCAGTCTTCTAATTCTTCATACAGTACCAACAATCAAATGCCATTTCAAAGTCAACAAATACCGCACCAGCTACGTCAGATAGCGCCACAACAGCCCCCTCAATCGGCTTTACGTACGCAAAATTCGTCACAGAATTTATTAAATCTGTCTGGCGGCTTATGGCCAAGTACCTATAAACCAGCGCAACCGCAGAATAACATTAATTCGGCATTCAATTCGAACGTAATCAACAAACCTATTTTCGATCCGTTGCCCTCGTATAATCAAGTAAGATGGACAGTAATGTTGTTTCGCTGATATCGAGTATACGAGTAATTAATATAATTATTTCTAGAGCGCCATTTCGAATTCCGATGAGAAAAATAATTTCGGACAATCTCATCAGCTATCCGACAACACGTACTCGTTATTCAACCCAATGTGGAGCAACACCGCTCGTACCGAAGATCAGCTCACATCAGCAATTAATAGTAACCCTTTAGCTGTCCTAACGCAACAGGTATGATCTTCACTAGCTTCTAGCTACCCTTAATTTTATCTCAAAGTAATCGATTATTTTCAAATTTTTTTTTCAAGTCTATATGGTCCGAAGGAATATCGCCATTACAACGACTCCTCGAGCAACAGAAACACAATAGAGAAGGATCGAGTTATCATAATCCTCAATCTTCGAATGAATAGTTTAAATTCTAAGGGTTGTTTAAAAATTCATTTTGATTTCGTTTTCTCTTATTACTTTTTTTTTTTTAATGTTAAAATTTCATAACGAATTTATATTCTTTGTTTTTAATAAAAGTTTGTCGTCATTTCTTCCCATAAATTGAGTTTGTTCTTTTCAAAGAGTGGCTCCTTTGACGAATTCATAATTAACTACAACAACGAGTAATGTTATATAATAATATGTATTATGTAAACATCGATTAACGCGTAACAAAAAATATTTAAAAATGAATTCAACAAAAACTGAGCATAATATTTATACTCGAAATGAAACGTAAAATTCGTACATTACTTCGCAGAACCCTACTTTCGGTTAAACATTCTCATAAAAATATTTCACTCGATTAAAAAAATCATAAATGCATAACACAAAAATCAGAATAGTTCGCCGAAATATTTACAAAATGAATGTAAAAAAAAGCACAACGAAAAATAATAACAATTACATGAGATTGCACATCACATTCTTATCACAAAGCTTCGTAAGCGGAAATATCATCTGTGTTTAAAAAATTTTCTAAATCTTCTTCTTTCGTTGATTTCGATTTTTTCTTGGAACTTTTTTTCTTCTTAGATGATTTCTCTTCGCTTTGCTTGAGTTTTTTAGATTCTCGCTAAAATGATTTCAAAAATATTATTCGTTACTTCAGGGTATAAAAACGAGCGATCAGTGTACGAGGTGTCTTAACAATTCTATTGAAGGGAAATTCATCATTTTTTCATTACTTTATGAAAGACCAACATTACTACTACAAGGGATGGGCCCGAGGTACGACACTTCGATTTCAACCATACAAATATGGCGTGGTAAAAAAAGGTTCGAAAATTTTCTTATTATAGTTTCGCATGGCAGAGTGAACCGAAGTGTGTAACAAATTTGAATTTCAGTTTCTAAAATGGGCTTCGAGAAGAATTAGAAAGGAAAATGACTTTTTAACAGTAAATCATTTCATGCATTGTTTTCATTTTTTCACTAAATGTACCTAGAGGTTGAAATTTTGTATGAAGCTTTTGTTGGGACTTGAATATTATGAATTCTTCAATTTGGATCAGAACAGCGGATCGTCAAGATTTGGCGAGGGCTTAAATTCTCATTTTTGAGTTAAAATCACAATTTCTGCAGCATTTCAATCACGAAACAAATTTAATCAATTTTTCATCATCTGTTAAACACCTTAACGTGACACAATTTGATATACAGTATGCATATTCACCGTAGAAACTTGATTATCAACACTCTTTGAGATATCATCTACTCCGTCAGGACTTCCTCTACGTTCGCTAGATAGCATCCATTCGCCTAAATTATTTACCGAAGTGAACTCCGTACCGCTTTCCTTTCGCGATTTCGAAAAATTAAAAAATTCAAATTATTAGCATCAGAAAATGGCGAACATTCGTTCGTAAATTGACAAAAATACGTAAATGCAAAATTACTTGATTATCCTTCGATAAAAATTCGTCATCCGGATCTAAATCATCTTGAAATCCGGAAACAAGAGGATTTCCATTCATTTCACATTCACTAAAAGCAAAAAAATAAAATAAAAAATGGAAAATTCGAACGATTTAACGGTATACGAAAATTCAAGGGAGAAAAAGCTCGCCTATCGGATTCGTTGGTCGCAGTTTTTTGAACAGTGGCAGTTGCAGTTGTAACGCTTTCATCTAAGAATGATTTATCCAAATAATCGTCCGGAATGAACTCTTCGATATCATTCAACGACGGAGTGATTTTTGACAAAGTATCCCACATTTCGACTACGTCTATAGAACACCATCGTCGACAATTAATAAAATCTAAACTATTATATTGACGAGTACACTGAACACCGAGACTACTCACTTTTATCATTTTTCATTTCCTTTAGTGCAGGTTTCTTAACGACATCGACTTTATCAACGGTAACTGGTGCAGCAGGAGCCTCAGTAGGGGTTAAATCTTCTCGTTCTATTTGGATGGCTTTCGTATCGATTTTAGGAACTGCGGAGGAGGGGAAACTATGCTGAGTTTGTATCACAATCGACGAAGACGGAATAACTGAATGAGACTCGGCGACTTTTCGTCGATGAGCGGTTAATCTTTCTAAAAACCTGAGAGAAAAGAAGTATCGTTACTTCGAAAATATCGTATGGCAACCGAAACCTATGCTTTTAGAAGTGAAAAAGTTAGATTACGTACACTTTGTAATTGGAATCGTCGGTTTGTTGATATAAATCTAATTCTTGCGTCGTAATAACGATTTCGTTTTCATTGGTTTCCAACTGCGCCAGCAAAGTTTGTCTTTGTAACTGCAAAAATGGTAAGTTAAACCATTTATGTAAAAACTTCAAGCCGAATCCATTGGACATCGAACTTTCAGCGTATCGAGCTGGAGCTGACCTAAAATTATCAAGTCTTACAATCCGAGCAATGAACAAAGAAGCGAAACGAAGCATAGACGAACCTTTGAAGAGTTTCTAGATAAAATAAAACGTGATCAGGAGTAACGACACGATGATGCGACATATCGCAATGATTTCCCAACACTAATACTGGAATGGAATCGGGAATTTTTTGTAATTCGCGTTGCACATATTCGAACGTCCTATGCGAAATTATTTCCACGATAAATTTGCGAACGCTTATAAAGCAAATTCGAGCTCGTAACGGACGTACCAATTTTTGGTAATATCCATCATTAATATTACTCCATTGGTGCCTTTGTAGACATTCAAAAATTCAGCATCCAAAGCCGGAACAATATTATCCGATGCACCGTTACCAATTTCCAATTTCAAATTATCCGATAAAACTCGCTTTTTACCTTTATCAACGACGTCCCATACCTCCACTTTCACAATGTCATCCGTCGCTTTATAATTCCACTGAATACTGGTGACCTGAACAAAACTACAGCGGTTAACTCATGACCAGCAAGAAATAACACCTCAGCTTATTCTATCTCTATTGAAACTCAAATCGTACTTGAATTTCTTCGGTTTGTGTATAAGTTTCGGTAAAGCCACGACCTTGCAATCGATTGAACAGACAACTTTTACCAACATTTCTATCCCCTTTTATGATGATTTTCACTGAACATTGGAGGGAAAAATTAGAACATTTTTTTATATAAAAGCAAAAGCAAGGATTATTTCGAAGATAACTCACTATTATATTGCACGCCTTTGGAAAATTTATTCTGCAGGACTTTAGACATGGTTTGAAGACCAGGAGGAGTGATTACCTCGCCTTCGTGTCTAACTCCTCCGACAGTTAATTTTTTTAATGCTGACAACATTTCTGAAATGAATAAAATAGAGGTTCGGCAGTTCGAATTAAAAAAAAGCGAGACAAGCATTATTCAGGCTACAAGAATATTAGGCAGAATCTTAGAAATACGTCATCAGATAGGAGCGAAAGACAATTTAATAGTATTGTAATCATGCAATCTCATTTGAACTATAATATCATCATGAAACGTTACACTGAAGTATAAAAAACAACTTATCAGATAGAGCTAATATTTGAGAAATTATCATCGAAATCAATCCCTTCTTTATCATCATACGAAAAAAAATATATATATTTATTGTTACAGAACATAAGTTGACATTTCACATACCGTGCGACCCATTGAAATGGAGACAGACGAAGTGTCAAATACCCTACTCTCAAAAATGGAGTAAATAAACCATAATACTAACACCGATTTTCACTAAATTAATATGTCAAAAATAAAATTAAAATTGATTTGGCAAAAAAAAACTCCAATGAAGCAGTGATGCAAAATTAATGAACTCGAAAAGAAATTAATTTCTCATCGTACACTCCATCATGAACAAATCATGCTTGAATTCATTTTTTTTCAACGTAAAAAAAAAATAAATCAAAGAAATGAAAACTTTTAACTTAACTTACAAATTTTATATTTTAAAAGGAAATTTGGTGCTTTGTCTGTCTGGATATCAATAGGTCGCACAGTATATAGTAATAGTCTCATTTGATCTTGAAAATGCATCATCAGATAGGAGCGAAAGACAATTAAATAGTATCGTAATCATACAATCTCATTTGAACTATAATATCATCATCGAATTGCTGAAGTACTTATAAAATAAATCATCAGATAGAGCTAATATTTGAAAAATTATCATCAAAATCACATTCTTTTTTAATCATCATCATTTCCACTTTATAAAAAAAATTTAATGAAGGAGTGAAAGCAAAATATTTATTCATTTTAAATAATAATATATTTTCATCATCACTATTTCAATAAATAAATAAAAAAAAATAAAAAAAAAAAATAATAAAAAAACGAGGCATAGAGCAATAAAACCATAAAATCTCCAACCGTGTGGTTTATCATATAGGCAGGTGACTCAACCATAAATTTACTCACAATTATCGGGAAAATTATACGGTTTTAAATCATGGCGTGACTGTGTTCACATTATACGACCAATATAACTTAAGAAGTTCGCCTGATACGTAGTACAAGCAAAAACCGGTACAATGCACTGATTCTTAAAACGATTTCAAACATTAAACAGAATGTTATGATTCTCAGCATTTTTGGTTTTCGCTTTTCATTTTGTTAATTAAATATTCAAGAAGTATAATAAAACATTAGTAATCATTTCAATACAATACTTTATTATACAACTAAAATATCTTTCTCAAATTGAGAAATCTTGTAACTTTTTTTGCCTATTCTGTAATAGGCGGACTACTCAATTTACATTGATTCGAAATATTTTCGTCATCTTGATAAAAACTAATTTCAGAAATCTTTATTTCATCATCTAGGTTAGATATAAACATACTGTTTGCGCAAATAAGTAATTTAGCAGTACTGATCAAAAATTGGTAGCGGTGAAGCGGATAGGAGTAGAGAAATAATTGAAATACATTAAACAACAAAAAATTGGCAACTTTTTCTTATTTTTTATAGATAACTTTGCAAAATGCTCTACTGACACTATTAATAAAAAAGTATAATTGACATTACGGATAAATATTAGTCATTTAATAAAAAAATGTTTGCACATAATATCGATAGGAGTTCTATTAACCATAGGTAGGTTTGAATAATTATGACGCCCTCACTCCTCCTCACCCAACATATTCCGACAAGAAAAACGATAAAGAATAATATTTTTATGTCTTTCAGACTACGAAGGAGGCGCAAAGCATATTTTATCCCACTTAGATAATGAAATGAAGACTTTCAAAACTTTTTAGTTATTATCAATGTGAAAAAAATGTGAAGTTTGGTATCTCAGCCCCTTGTTATATAGAAGAGGCAAACTATATGTGGAATGAAGGAGCTCATATTTAAGTTGAACATTACTTGAACTACTATAACATCATCAAGCATCGTAAACACTTCAAGTATAAGTACGTACATGTACAATGTACACTATCAGATAGGAGCGAAAGACAATTTAGCATTATTGTAATCATACAATTTCATTTGAACTATAATGTCATCATGAAGCAAAAATAAAATAAAAAGTTCTAAAAGTACAACATCAGATAGGAGCGAAAGACAATTTAGCATTATTGTAATCATACAATTTCATTTGAACTATAATGTCATCATGAAGCAAAAATAAAATAAAAAGTTCTAAAAGTACAACATCAGATAGGAGCGAAAGACAATTTTCCAGTATTGTAATCATACAATCTCATTTGAACTATAATTTCATCATGAAAATTATTATAAAATCTTAAAAGTACGTCATCAGATAGGAGCGAAAGACAATTTAATAGTATTGTAATCATGCAATTTCATTTGAACTATAATGTCATCATTAAACGTTGCAAAAATTCTAGCATTATCTTCAGATAGGAGCGAAAGACAATTGAGCAGTATTGTAATCATACAATCTCATTTGAACTATAATATCATCATGAAACTGTTACGCTGAAGTATAAAAAAAAAAAAAAACATCAGATAGAGCTAATATTGGAAAAAAATTATCATCGAAATCAATTCCTTTTTAATCATCATTATTTACACCATGTCAAAAAAAAATGAAAGAGATTCTCATTATCTCAGATAGGAGCTAATGACAATTGAGCATATGTAATCATACAATCATCATTTGAATAAATATCATCATGAAACTGTTACGCTGAAGTATAAAAAAAAAAAAAAAACATCAGATAGAGCTAATATTGGAAAAAAATTATCATCGAAATCAATTCCTTTTTAATCATCATTATTTACACCATGTCAAAAAAAACATGAAAGAGATCTCATTATGAAAAATAGGCTAATGCATCAGATAGAGCTAATATGTAAACATATCATCATGATCAATTCAATAAGTATCATCATTTTTTTTCTGCGAAAGAATGCAAAATTATACTTACTAAAAGAATAACTTCACTTCAGACTTTACGAAACTTGGCTTGAACAAATGTTCTGGGCACGTCTATACCTTTTTTTTTATTTACAGTGCGTCTTTGAACATATACAGTTTCAATTTCAACGAAACCATTTCCACAAAATAATTTGTTTACAAAATCTACTGAGAAGAAGTAAGACCTATAAATAAAATTTCCATCATTAGAATGGCGAAAACATGAAATAATATTTTTTGTTTTAAATTACAACCTCGTTCCATCTTGCCGCATATAAAAATTTTCGAATATCTTGTGTCCTTCAGTGGTGATATCACACACAAAAGCTTTGATATAATTTTCATCGTAAGATGGGTTCAACTTTACAAGTTCGACAGCTCGAGGCGAAAAATCACAAGCGTAAATGAAAAACGAAGAACGATCTTCGGAGAGCAATGGATAGACGAAATTACCAACTCCACAGCCGATTTCGAGTAAAATTCTCTTTTCTTGTGATTTGGCAACGAGTTCCTCAAATTCTCGAATAGTCCAATGGCGATCTTTGAAAAAACGATCTTCGTTTCTTTTGTAGAATAGATCCCAGTGCTTTTTAGAATCTTTTTCAATCTGATTTGCCTTAAAATTTGAAACTAGTCTGGATTCCTGATTTTTTAATACGAGACGATCCGGTTCGGATAATACAATTTCTTTCAATTTCGCTTCCTCAGGAAAATCCTCCATACTGTTGGAACATAGATAAATTAACATGTAAATATTCAAACATCAAAGTAAAGAATCATTGTGATTATGTAGGCTCATCATACACCTGTTTCTACATCTAAGTAAAAAAGGAGGGCACGTATTAAAAGTTCATGTTTTGACACTCATGAGTAAAAAATCATCACAACTGCAAAAGTTTAAAATTTGACACACAAACATGCGGAAAATTTCCAAAAAATTAATAACATTTATGTAAGATACGTACATTACGATAGATACAAAAACAGTTACCAAAATTGATAAACTTCTCTATACCGACTAGGTTTATGAATTAGATATACCACATACCATTAAACACACGAGTGAATAAATTTCTACGTCCACGTGTTTGAATTATTATAAATTTATAAGAAGCTATGAACACATGAAGAAACAAAATTCTTTATGTAATAATGTGGTTTTATGATTTTTGGTCTGTCAACTCAACGAGTACGCGACATCACATTGGAATTCTTTATTTTCAAGAAGTTCCGGCATCAAACACCAAAACGCAAAAAATACAAAACTGGCAAATTCATGATTGATCGAAGTGATAAATAAACGAAAAAAAAAAATTATTAACTTTTCTTCAATAAATTAACGGAGTGTCTCTCAAAAATTCAGATAAAAGTAATTAAAAGAACGGCAGTTTAAACTTTCATTTGAAATATTTTCGCAAGAAACTAAAAAAAAAGAATTGTTGAAAAATTTCTCACTGCTCCAGAATTCAGATTTTGTTTTGCTGACCTTGACCAATGACCCTTTTGAAACCACTTCTGTGATTAGTATTGTGAATTTGTGAAAGCCTTCAGCCTTGTTATGATTACTCCCGCCGAAAATTTATCAGTTATGAAATCATGAATAAAAGACTAAACAATTTTTGAATCTGATCTGAACTTTTTTCCCCAGTAGGAAAAGATTACGTGATGTTGGAGTCATGAAAAATTTATCAAATTTCACACTGCGGTTACGTTACATCATACAAGCTATTAAGATATCTTCGCTATGTTGAGATTACTAAATAATTATCGTTATCAACACCTAAGCAAGAAATTGAGTTATTCGGTGGAAGATGATTATAAGGTAAATTGAATTTTGAATCAAGCCAAACAGATTTGATGTACGTATTTTTATTGATTAATTTGTATATTCTAGAGAGCTGTGGCAGCCTTGAATTTATTACAAAGTAATAAACAAGCTTTAGTTGACGCTAAAACACGCCAGTTTCCCGAATCAAAGTGTAATAAAGTTATCGACTTCTTATCAATGTAAGGTTTTGTATTTTATTATCGAAGCGAAACAAGAGTAAATTATGCACTTCAATACTATTTTTCAGATGTGAACTTGATATAAACACATTGGAAAAACAATTATCGGTAATTCATGTATCTGGGACCAAAGGAAAAGGTTCCACATGTGCTTATTGCGAATCAATACTTCGACAATACGGATATAAAACCGGATTTTTTTCTTCCCCCCATCTTGTTTCAGTCCGGGAAAGAATTAGAATAAATGGCCAACCTGTTAGTCATCAAAAATTCACAAGTTATTTTTGGGATGTATATGAGAAATTGGGAAAATGTGAGGTAAAAAAAAATTATATGAAAAAAATGGATTATGTTTCGACTCTTTTCGATAGAGAATAATTGAAAATGTTGGATATTTTAGAATAATGCAGCTCGACCCGAAATGCCTCCATATTTTATGTTTCTGACAATAATGGCTTTCAAAATGTTTGTTGAAGAGAAAGTGGATGTAGCTATCATTGAAGTAGGAATAGGGGGTGAATATGACTGCACGAATATCATAGGGTATTCACTGAATTTTTTTTGCTTGTAAAATTTTGTGATTTTATTTTATCGTATTCTCATTACTTCTTTCCCACAGAAATACTGCGGTTGTGGGTATAACTTCTTTGGGATATGATCATGTTAAATTGCTCGGGAAAACTATTGAAGAAATAGCTTGGCAAAAAGCTGGTATTATGAAACCTAATTGCATTGCCATTACCGCCTCGGATCAGCCTCCAGAAGCGATAAAAATTCTGAAAGAGAGAGCTAGAGAAAGAAAAGTACCTATCACTCTGAACCATGATGAGCAGTTCTTTCCGATTCCCAGTTCTTACTTTTCTCTTTACTTTCAGTGCATTCTGTTCATCGCTCCTAAATTGGAGGAATATGCGAACCACAAAAATATTACTTTGGGTGTCGGTGGACCAGCTCAGCCTTTAAACGCGTCTCTCAGTGTACAGCTTGTCCATGCTTGGTTAAATCAAAAGCTTTATAGTAAGCATATTCTCCTGATAAGTTATTCGTGGTAGTTAACACTAACCTTAATTGTCTGATATAATTGCTTTGATAGGATTTTAATTTTGTAGGGAAATGCACCGATGAAAAAGCTCCTATTTTTCCGCTCTCCAATGAAATTTTTTTGGGATTAAAAAATTGTTCATGGCCCGGAAGAACGCAGCTTATTAAACGCTCTAATAAACTTACTTATTGTCTTGATGGTGCTCATAATCTTGAAAGTATTCAACTGTGTGTGAAATGGTTTTTGGAAAACGTTCCTTCTCAGTAAGTTGTAATTTTAAAGCAATGTAGTTTTAATAACATAAATTCGATCGTGTTTTCAACTGCAGATCGGAGAAAGCTTTGGTATTCAATATCATCGGCGATAGAGATGCAACGGTATTAATGAAATATTTGATCGAGTGCAAATTTAATTACGCTTTTTTTTGTCCCAATACGGTAGATCTTCAAAAGGAATACCTCGCCTCAGGTATGGCATTGTACATTTTCTTCATGAGTGTAACTATTTATGGGCAGTCGATTTGTTAGTAATTACATTTTTTTGAAATTAGATTTTGCGAATCTGAAAAATACTGAAGACGAGGATTATGAACAGAGTAAGCAATACTATGAACAGTGGCTGAAAATTAATCCGTCTTTCAATGAACAAAATGCTAAATTATTTCGTAGTGTTCGAGAAACATTTCAACATATTGAAACTAACTTACGTCATCAAAATTTACACGTTTTGGTTACCGGCTCATTACATTTAGTTGGAGCTGTACTTAGCATTTTAGATCCAGAATTACGATATCAAAATAAATAGAAAGTTTCTTTTTATTTCTTCATCTGGTATAGGTATTCCACTTCCTGTTTTACTATGTGTACTTCCATTGTAGTTCTGCATTTTTTTTTTCTTTTGTAATCATAATTTATCTACTTGATGTACCTAGATCTGTGATAAATGTTAATTTTATTAATTCAATATTTAAATTAAACCATGCATACATTCAATTTTTCATCACGTTACCTGTATTTTTATACTATGGTAATATCAGTTGATTTGCCTCATTTATAAATTCTTAACAAATACAATACTTTTGAAATGTTTTCTGAACGATTCCTTTATTTAATCTTTTCATCGTTTAATTTCCACTGTGTGATCATGTAATCTATAATTAGGATTGGTAACATAATCATATAATGATGTTATCCCTATCTATCTCTTTAAATGATAATAACGAACTCTGAAATTGTATTAGAATTTTTTTTATTTACTTCACGAAAACATTATTTAGTGATGTTGCGAATGAGAAACTCATTCACTTTTACTTCTTTCTTTTCAACTTCAAAAATGTTGGAAATGCCAAATACAAACACCAACCAACAAGGAAAAAATTCCGTTCACTCGGTGGAAGAAAGTTATCAGGTAATAATTGATATTTAAAAACTTCTTTCACTCGAAGAGTGATAGTTCATCCATTGAAATATTTTTGGAACATTATAGAAAGCTATTATCGCTTTAAATCGATTACCGAGTAATAAACAAGTTCTCGCTGATCCTGAATCCTGTCAATATCCTGAATCTAAACGACGCAAGGTCATCAGTTTTTTTGCCAAGTATAAAAATTTGATTTTTTTAATACACGATACATGTTTAAAATACAATGTAATTATGTACATAATTCACTGTAGCTGCTACTTCATTAATTTATGCCGGTTTATTTTTCATGTTTTGTCAAAGATGTGGTTTAAATATGGATGAAATAGAGGATAAAATATCGATAATCCATGTAGCGGGGACAAAAGGAAAAGGTTCAACTTGCGCCTATTGTGAAGCAATACTTAAGCAACACGGATACAAAACAGGATTTTACTCTTCTCCTTACCTCGTTAGTGTACGAGAGACAATTAGAATAAATGGGCAACTATTAAGTCAGCAGAAATTTAGCGATTATTTTTGGAAAATTTATAGAAAATTGTGCTCTCATGACGTTAGTAAGCAATGTATACCACTATCTATATCAATAGCTACTAGCTATCCTGAAAACTAAATCACATCATAATATTATCTAATTAAAAATCCCAACTGTAAACATTGCTATACATATAACATATGATTGGACAATGGGTTGACATTGAAATTTTCATGGGTACCCGCATATAATTAACGTTTGTTTAGAATTATAAAAATGTTCCTGAAATGCCTCCTTATTTTACTTTTCTTACTATAATGGCATTCCAAGCATTTATGGCGGAAAAAGTACACGTTGCCATAATAGAAGTTGGAATCGGCGGAGAATACGATTGTACAAACGTGTTGAGGTAGGTCAATTCGTGAAAATATAAATACACATGTATACGACGACAATGTAAATTCACACTTACATCTGCCTATGTAAGTTTTCATTACATACATTCTAATAATTAATATAAAAATATTTGATCCAAGCAATTATAAGTGTATCATAAATGATATAGGTAATTCAGGTAATTTTTAAACTTTTATAGAAAAACAGCTGTAGTTGGAATAACTTCACTCGGATTTGATCATGTAAACTTACTCGGCAACACTATCGAAGAAATAGCTTGGCAAAAAGCCGGTATTATGAAAACAAATTGTATAGCCATAACCGCACCAGATCAACCCCCAGCAGCTTTAAAAATATTAAAAGAGAGAGCTTTAGAAAAAAACGTAAATAGCCTGTAAAAATATTATATCATTTTAAAATACCTAATATAGTCGTTAAGTACTGTAAAACACATTTTTTTTTAGTGCAATTTATTCATAGCTCCAAACTTGGAAGAATATTTCCATTCAAATGGTGTTAGTCTCGGAATCTGTAGTCCTGCTCAATCATTAAATGCGTCTTTGGGCGCTCAACTCGCAAATGCTTGGCTAAATCCTCAACTTTACCATAAATTTCATACCATGTCATACGCACCCATTTTTTCACTTTCTAATGAGATGCGTTTGGGTTTAAGTAACTGTTACTGGCCAGGGAGAACACAAATATTTCCTTATTCTAATAAACTGATTTTCTATTTTGATGGTGCTCATAATTCGGAAAGTATTCAAAACTGCGTAACTTGGTTTCAACAATGTGTGCCCCAGAGGTGAGTGAAGATTAATTTCAATTATTTTTTTAAATAATTTTTAGATCTTCTGTCTACAGAAAAGTTAGCCTCTACACTGTCGTTAATGATTAGCTGTTAATTGCTCATAAGTCGGTCATCATTATTTTTACTTCATATTCACAGATCTAAAAAAGTACTCGTATTTAATATGACCGGAGGCAGAGATGGCAGTCTTCTAATGAAACATTTAATTCGGTGCCATTTTAATTACGCGTTCTTCTGTCCTAATATAATTGATTGCAATGAAAACTCGTATTTAGGTTAGTTGCATGCATTCTACCATTGTATTGATTTTTTTTATTTTATTTACTTTATAAATGTAATACGCTTTTTTGTTCAAGAGATTATTCCTGAAAACAAAAGTGAAGAAATTGAAATGAGCAAGCAATATTACTCGCAGTGGTTGAAAATGAGCACATGTGATGAAAAGCATGCTGAACTGTTTAACGATGTTGGTAGTACTTTAAAACACCTCGAAAACAATTTACCAAAGGAAGAATTACATGTATTAGTAACTGGATCTCTGCATTTAGTAGGCGCTTTTATCGCCCTCATAAATGCAAATTTAAGTGAAAACAATTATCAATGATGATTTAAAATGTACAACTGCATACAGCATTAAAACCGAACATTGAAATTACTCATAATTCTTGTTACATACTATGTAACTGTTATACCTATGTTGCTTAACGAAATCAAGATATATATTATAAGTATGCCTAGAATGTATAAAAATCTCTGAAGTATTTACAAAACCTTGATTAGGTATAATCATTAAAATAAAAGCAATGTACGAGAAAAATTTTATTGAAACATCGAGTAAAAATAGCCTAGGTGGGTACGTATATATTATGTACGTACTTATTTTAGAAATGAATTATGAAACGTGAACAACATTCCATTCACTTATGACTACTTTAAAATGATTCCCTTTTATCGAATAGCAAAACAGCGTCAAATGGCACTTTAAAAAAAAACTGAGGTACAAATACTATAATGGTAATAGAAAAAAAATTAAACTAATGGATCATTGTGCAGTGATAAGAAAAAGATCATATCACACAAAACAAAACAAATTTAACAACTTCCATTACTTTTATATGAGCTAAATGTATGATAAAAAAGCTCACATTTCTTAGAATTGAAGCGGTATCGCTTCGGCCCGCCGTCGTTGCCTGATGCAGTATTATGGTTGTTGTCATACTCGACGCGTGAGCGCGCCCTATTAGCAAAAGACACTGTCATTGTATTATCGTATATGTATCGCACAATCTGTAACCCGCGTATGTTGTAAGCTAGTTGAATATTGTACCTCATGTAATTCAGACCTCGTTATTAAAAGTTCTATGATACGTTGACTCGAGTTTTCCTTTACGACCCTTAGGTGACGCAGTTCTTCAACATAAAACTGTCGTTTCATATTGGCGCCCGAACTAAAAAATTTTAAAATTTAATTGTCCAGTCAACTTCTCAATTCATTTTCTTTCCATCTTTTCTTTTGTTCAGGATTTTCAAGTAAAGACAAAAAACAGTCAAAGTCTGACAGAGTTGCAATTTAGAACACACATATACATAGAACAAACAAAGAACAACATCTCGTACTGTTATGTTCATTTAATTTTACTAATTTTTACAAACTAATCGCAACATTGTCGTAATCTCACCTCACAATGGAAAATGACATAAATAATAGCCATGTTGATGCTATTGCCATCGTTAATGAAGGCGAAAATCGACCTAGCGATGATGATGATGGTGTTCTGTCATGCAACGAAGGCGTGGATTCTTCGCCTGAAAAACACGAAACAATTACTAATAGTGGTGTAGCTCAGGAAAATTCGACTTCAAAAAATGAAAATAAAACGAGAAAAAAAAGAATCCTACCAAATAGAGGTACAAGGGCAACGATGGATAGGCAATACCTACCACAATTACAAAATCCATCTGACTCAGAACAAGAAAACCTAGATCATACAGAGAACATTCCTAGAACAATTACAAATCCCAGTCACAATAGAACAAATCAAACCAAAAATCTCTCTTCAGAAGCTCACGAAAAATCAAATACACATCTCAACGAAATCATAAACACTGAAATAAATAAAAAATTAAAATTGTTTAAAAGTGATATTGCTCAGGAATTTAATGCTAAAATAGATCGCGTTCATAAAGAAATGGCTATTCGTGCAGAATCCCAAAAATTTGCCATCGACGCCGTGGACAATAAATTGTCCAGCGTTCTAGAGCTCCTCATGACAAGCAAAAATAATTCTAATTCCCCACCAAATTCACAAACCCACTCCGCTCCCCAAAATATAGAGATGCAGAGCAGGTCAACACGGGAAAGCGAATGTGCAACACCGTGCACAAATGCTTGTAACCTAAGGCAAAATGATCAAGTTACAGTAAATTTATTCAATAATAGTGGTATTGTTTATGATCAAACGAACAAATTTCACCCTCATGCTTTTATAAAATATTTTGAAAATGCCACAAATGAAACCAATTTAGATGAACGTGTGAAAATAATGCTCTTTTGTAACGCAATAAAAATACAGTCTCATGAGTGGAAAGGAGCTTCCCTCACCGCCAATAACTACGAAGAATTAAAAAATGTTTTTTTAAAAATATTCTGGGACACAAATGCACAATCTACAGCAAAAAAGCAATTCAAAAATCATACGATGGCATCTACATCTTCAATAAGATCAATCATCAGTGAATTAAAATTATGGAGTCAAACATTGTCTCACATTGAGGACCTAGAACAAAAAAAAATTATCAAGTATATCCATAAAAAAATACCCTATAAGTTTTCCAACAAAATTTCCTACGAAAATCTAGATTCGGTAGAAATTATATTCCAGCGTTTAGAAAAATTAATGGAAATGCTGGATGGGTCCACAAACGACATTAAACCACTAGACGCAATAAACAAATATCCAAGTTACTCCGATACGAATTTGCAACATCCAAACCATCAAAACGGCTATCGTGGGAGGCAGAATTATACTCGTCAGGGATACAATCCACACACTAATAATCGTCAGTGGAATTACAATAATTTCAATGGCCAACCTTATAATCGTGATAATGTTAATGATTCTTCCTGCCATACTATCCGTGGTCAAAGAGGCATTTTTAGAGATGGAAGATATATAAGAGGACAAAATACAAGCCAGCCTATATCGTCAACTGATAACTCAGCACAAATCAACGAACAAAAAAACGAATAGAACTCGACATGTGTCATAATGTCACGCAAATGTATAAAGCAAATTTAACTTTAAGGCAAATCTATCATTCTATTTTTACTGACTTATTACCTGAAAATAATCCAGACCAAGAAATTGTACTTTTAATCGCTACACGGGAATTAAATGACTCAGGGGTTGATCTCCGTTACATTCGCTATTGGACTACAAAAATTCTTACGAAAATCGATCAAATCATACTTCGCGACATCCATGTACTTTTTCCTGTCTTGTTTCCATATGTCGGTCATAGAAATATACGGCGTTATTTAGCTTTCCGGCGGATATTTGGGCAACTACACAAAATTTCAAAAAAAATTCATATACATTATAAACCTGCCGAACTGTTTTTACATAGAGACAGATACAATCGCATAAAAACGGACAGATATAACAACGTAATCGTCTCATCTGACAAATTTTATCGCGAGCCGCGAACAGGTATCTATTGTATTAATCATGCGATCGTTCGACGTCTTGTCACTGAGGTAAAGCATTCCATAAATCGTCCTGCCTACCGTGATTTACATGAGACCTCACAAATCGTCGAGGAAATCCAAAATAATCCACCTATAGAACAAAGCAATCCTAACAAAACTATAGAACAAATTAATAATGAAAATCTTATAGAACAAAATTGCGAAGTCAATGAGGGGGATCAGACTGCCGAGTCACCACAGTTCAGTGTTGATGCCACACAGTTGCTCAGTGAGAATATTCCCTCGGTCACAGTGGGTTCATCATCTCCTCAGATAATCGCAGAGGTAAACCAAGTCACAAATGCACTACCTAAGACAAATGAAAGAAACACTTGTGTGGTCCACCTCCACATCAATCAGTGCCCATACCCAGCACAATTGGACACAGGTGCTGATCCATCGGTCATCTCGAAATCTATGGCACTTCACCTGAAAAACAAACATCCTGAATCCATCATCTTTAAAAAAAGAAAATATCCGATTAAGGTAAAAATTGCAAACGACGACATAATCGAGACCATGCAATACGATGTCGAGTTGTCTCTGTGTTTTGGGGAAATAGGATTAAAAATGGTGTTTCATATATTAGAAAAAGCATCCAATATCTTAATCATCGGTCGTGATGCTATGTTGAAAAATGGTATCGAAATTATACTTCGCAGGGCAGTGGCGACATGCCAACCATCAAATGTCGACAAATCTGAATTGTTGAACTTTCTTACGAAACACCAATATCAAAATCACCTAGACATAAATTACATCGAGACTGTATATTATTTACAAGGGACAGAGAGCATACCCGACGAAAACACGGGTCAACGAAAATTCTGTACAAAACTTTCGAATACACTAAAAAAATTAAAAAAAGTAGGATTACTCTCTGAACACGAGATAAATTACGCATTTGATGAATTGGTACCACTCGCGGATGTTTTTCGCAGTCAACTTGGCAGGTATAATGGACCTCCAGTCAAGCTTAAATTAAATAAAACTACTCCATGGCGAGAACCTAATTTTCGTCCTTCTAATAAGATGAAAGTCGCCATTGACCAAGTGATTCCAACCATGATAAACGAAGGCATTCTAGTTCCATCCGATACCGAATATATCAATTCATCTCTACCTAGGATAAAAAAAAGTGGTGAAATACGTTTGTGCATGAATCCGAAAACTTTAAATTTATGCTTAAAAAATGATTACAATGAACCACCCTCTCTTGAACGCATTATTACCGCAGGTGAAGGAAGTAGGTGGCATACTACATTGGATTTCCGGTCAGGATTCTGGCAAATTCCCGTTCATCAAGATTCCCAAAAATATCTTGGCATTCAGGTAGATGGAGAAACTTTCGAATACACTCGCGTCCCATATGGTCTCAAAACGGCATCTGCAGAATTTATAAAAATTATAAATAGAGTCATTGACATAAAGCCAGACAATCCCGACACAATTATCACTAAATATGTCGATGATATACTCATCCAGGATAGTGATTTTATTCGACACGTCGACTGCATCAAGCAGGTTTTCGAGAAAATTTACCTGTCAGGAATGACACTGAATCCAGACAAACTCGAATTATTCGCGCAAAAAACGCATCATCTGGGATATGTGTTAGGTCCCGGTACTCTAGAAAAACAAAATGAAAAAATAGAAAAATTTAGACAATTTAAGGAGAAGCATTTAAATAAAAAAACAGGCAAAATTTATTTATCCAATATTCGTCAAGTCAGGAAACTCTTGGGAATGGTAAATCTGTATCGCAAATTCATTCCACAATACCAAAAAATACTCGAACCAATAACTTCGCTAACGCAGAAAAATCAACAATTCCAGTGGGGTCCAAAACACATCGAAGCCTTTAATACCCTGGAACGGGAGTATACGAAACCATTTACCTTAAAAAAACCAATTAATAGCCTGGATTTTTATTTGGAAACCGAAGTTAATGATAACTCCACCGATGCAGTACTCTATCAGGTTGATCCGGAGCTTGGTCCACAGGTTGTTATGTTTGTCAGCAAAACTCTGGAAAAACACGAAAAAAATTATACCAAAATCGAAAAAGAGATGCTCGCGCTAATCGTAGCATTAAAAAAACTGGAAATGTGGCTCCACGGTAGAACGGTCCATGCAAAACAGCAACTGAAATCGATAGAGGCAAAGCTCAGCGAAATGGCGCAAATACATAGGAAAGCTGCCACCTGGATCACGCGATTAAATTCATTTAACATCATTTATGATATTAAACCCAATAAAAGCTCTCCGATTTCGCTTATGGCCGATGAGCTCACACTGTTTGGCATGGACTATTCATCAGTCAATAGACTTGATGTGATGGCGATTTCCCCTCAGCTTGAGGAGGCGCTCCGTAATCTTCACGTTTGGCAGAGGCAGGAACCAAACCTAGAAAAAATTAGAACACGTATAGAACAGAGTAAACCTCACGATAAAATAAATAATATTTACGAAATCAGCGAAAATCTCCTGTGCAGAAAATTGAAGGATGGCACCACATTACCAGTAATTCCTACCGTACTTTTCAGAGATACCATAGACTATCTACATGAGTGGTCTGGGCACATGGGCGCTGCTAAATTGGCAATCATTTTTGAGCGCATATATTACTACCCAAATGCCATAAAGCACATCAAAACCGTCTCATCAGCTTGTTTAATATGCAAAATGAACAAAGTTTATGGAAATAAAATTACTTCAGAATACGCGCCAGTAAACGCAAAATCAGTAGGCGAAATTATCTCCATTGATCTCCTTGGCCCACTACCAAACCCAACAGGAAAACCAAAATCCTTAATCGTCGCCAAAGATGTCTTCAGCCACTATACTTGGTTGCACCCTATAATTCAGACCACAGCGGATGAGTGCGTCATCATAATTGACATTGTAAAAGAACACTTAGAAAAAAATAATAGAAAATGCAAAAGAATCGTCACGGACAATGGTCCTCAATTTACTAGTAGTACGTGGTTGGAGTATGGAAAAAAGAAAAAGATCACGATCACTTTTACATCACCATACAACCCACAGGCATCATCCGTTGAACGATCCATGCGCGAAATTGCTACTCTCCTGCGCATAAGTTACAATAGAATAGATCACCATGACCCAGATTATTCCCATGAAAATTGGCATATGTTGATAAAAGATATCCAGGAAACCATGAATGCCACTCCCACAGACTGCAAGCTTACTCCTAATGAGATATATGGCATCGAAATCATAGAACATCCGGGAAGTGGAGTAATGCGGGTCCATCCCCCGAACTATGCGTACATCTGGGGCAAAGCTAGAACAAAACTAGAACAATTACAGCCAAAATCAAAAGCTATTTGTGACATCACTGAAGAAGAACTCGCTGATGAAAATAATTTTCTAATTGACCTCGATGGCGATGTCAGAATCACAGTTGATGGGGCATGCCGCAATAATGGCACTGAAGATGCGGTAGCCGGTATAGGTATATGCTTTCGTCCTGAATCACCTATAAATGTCAGTCAAATAATATCTGATCCACGATTCAAAACCACAAATAACCTAGCTGAAATAGTGGCACTCAAAGAAGCAGCAAAACTAGCCAAGCGTGCTGGATTTAAAAACATAAAAATATATACTGACTCAAAATATGTCACAGATGCTATAAATGGTCACATGGAAACCTGGGTAAGGACTAACTGGAAAAAGGAGATTAAACATAAACCATTGTTTATGGAGATTACAGAAATCATTCGTGAGTTCGATAAATTTCAGCTTCACCACGAGTACGGCCACGCATATGACTATGCAAACGTACTTGCTGATAAATTGGCGAAAAAATCCGTCTATGGCGATCACATTCAGCTACTGCTCGAACTTGACGTCAATGACATGACCAAAAGAGACATCATTGAATCATACGTTTACATGCACCAAACCTTAAAAAACATAAATGATGAAGCAAAATTTAATGCAAAATACAACGAAAATTCGAATATCAGCATTGGCGACATTGTGCTACTCACTACACATGAACAGTCATCTGCCGAAAAAATGGTAATAAAAAAGTTATACCCTAGAAGAATTGGCCCATATATCATTGAAAAAAAAATTACAAAAAACTGCTACGCTGTTCGTCACTTTGATCCAGATAAAACAAATGACACAAAAATTGTCAACATACGACAAATGACATTGTATCTAACGAGCAAACAATTACAGGACTTAGAAAATGACCCGCGTCTAATATCGACTCTGAATCCTCAACCTTTAAAACAAAAATTGACCGACATGGGACAGCAACTAGCAACACTCACTGATAAATCCATACAGGAACCCATCGATATTAAATTAATGCCATACCAAAAAAAAATCAGTGAATATGAGAGGCATAAGAGAGAGATTGAGGAAATTATTCTTAAAAAACGCCATAAGCCAAACATGGAAAAAATATTATCCATACGGACACACCAACACCAAATAGACAGCAATACCATCAACCAAATTGCCCATTCCATTGGTGAATCAAATGTACAGTTACTGATGGAAATCGCTAACCGAATAGGTGAAACTAGACTTCGGCTTCTCTGTTTAGAGGCTCAAAAAATAAGTATTTTAGAATCGCCATTAATCCCTGGCTCAAAAACACCTAAATCTGTCGGTGGAATATTATTTGGTGTCGTCATGAAAAACCCCAAATTCATCGATGATACGGAATACCTTCACATCTTCAAGAAATTGCGAACCTGAAAAAAAAAAAAAAAAAACAACTCACAAAGTATCGTGTCAAACTTTTTAAATACATGATTAGGTATCGATTTAAAGATAAAATAGAGAACAGATACTTATCTAATACACACTCAAGTAACAACGTATAAGCCCATTGTGAAACACTTAGATGATGCTGTAATCTCTTCATGCGATCAATGCACCTGCAACAATATCAATCGATAAATTCATTTATTCAATACCTACTCCAACAAGTCAAATCTTGACACTACATAGTGAATGATCTATACTTCTATTCTTGTTGCTGCAGCATTTGTATTCTGTCATTGGCATAGCTCTCAGTTGCTCCCAGTCACTGTGTTTTGCTGTTTTTTCTTTCTTTCTTCCCCTTCCCAACTTTTGTTTTTTTTACACCTAGAACAATATCTTAATTAGAACAATGTCTAGAACACATAGAATTCAAGAATTAGAACAGTCAATTGAAGCTCGTAACAAGCAGATAAAGAAATTGAAAAGCGAAGTGATGAAATACAGGGCCACAGCCTACAAGAACAAAATATGCCTTATAAAGCTTAATAACGGTTCATATGTGGTGGAAACCGAGCGTGGACACCGGATGATGGGAGATGGTTTGGTGTATGCTATTATCCGGGATGCTGTATTCTTGTACGCTGGAAAACATCGGCTATCGGAGATACTGGATTCGGTGATGGGCGTTGCTCCGGCTATGTCGCTCTACGAACTTGCGGAGGCAGTGGGGTCTCATAATGGACCGATGCTCATCACCATTGCCGACTCAGAAATTCAAAACTCGAAAATATCACTAGAAACACTACAGACCAGATTAAAAAATTTCTACGATGTCGCCTCAAAAAAGGTGATATCCATAATTCCGCCAATGCGTTATCCAGAGGAAAACATCTCCCAGCGACAGAAACGCGAAATGGTCGAGCACTTAATCCATAATACGAAAAAATGGGAGCCAACTACTGCATTCCATGACTTCATGAAAAAAACTTCAGATGAGATATTCCACCACGATCACAAATTAAACAAATATACACTACACAACAAAATCATCAGGAAATTCATCGAAGACCTCCCAATAGCGAGGTCTCAGAAGGAGGACTCCCGCGGTACCTCAGCCACTTCTGGGGTTCGGTCTCCATGATGTTTTCATCACTTTTTCTATGATGGTACTCAAATTTATCTTTATTTTAATTATAAATTAACTTTGCTTACTCTGTTCGGTGTTTACAATACTTATCAGTAGTCATAATATTATTTATTTACAAATGGGCTGATTCCCCGCGGAAGGGGCAGGCACCTCCTGGCCCTCGCTCTTTTTTAACGCCGCGACTTCGATTTCGCTGTCGCGCCGGGGCAATGAAGCGGTATCGCTTCGGCCCGCCGTCGTTGCCTGATGCAGTATTATGGTTGTTGTCATACTCGACGCGTGAGCGCGCCCTATTAGCAAAAGACACTGTCATTGTATTATCGTATATGTATCGCACAATCTGTAACCCGCGTATGTTGTAAGCTAGTTGAATATTGTACCTCATGTAATTCAGACCTCGTTATTAAAAGTTCTATGATACGTTGACTCGAGTTTTCCTTTACGACCCTTAGGTGACGCAGTTCTTCAACATAAAACTGTCGTTTCAGAATTAATTTAGTTACAGTTTTATCACAGATGAATTACATTTTATTCTTAAAATATTAATTTTGGAATTGAATTCTAAAAAAAAAAAACACACACCAACAATAAAAATAAAACAAATGTTATGTGGCAACACTGCTCCTGGTAAGCTAGCGATGTAACGTTTCTCTTGTCGTGTGTATTATTAATATATAAAATAAAGCACGCCATCTTGCTATGTATTTTAACTCTTTTATTCAATAATCAATAGGTTATGGGCCCCTAAACGCTCAAAAATTACTTTTAACAATAATGATTGTTGTTTCGTTTTCAAAAAATTGATTGGTTTGAAGTTTTGTAAAGTTTGTGGTTCGTGATGAGTTTAGATTCGAATGTGTCGAATGCCTCCGGCATACCAAGGCTAAAAGGCCGTGAAAACTATGCAGTTTGGAAATTGGTAATTAATACGGTTATTGAAGCCGAAGCAAGTAATACATCCGGTAAAAAATCGGCGTATTTAGAGGCTAGAACGAAGCAGTTGATAGTAACATCTGTTTCTGAAAAAATTCTACTGTCAATATCGCAGTGTGAAAATAGCGAAAGCATGTTCGAGAAAATTGAAAAACTATATGGTAATCGAGAAAGTGATCTTGATGAACTACATACGCAGTTCCAAAATTTTACATATAAAAATGATACTTCGGCTCAAGAAAATATTACAAGATTGGAAAATATTCGTTCAAAAATAACTAGCTTAGGTGATACAATTTCCGAAAGCGCGTTTCGAAGTCGTTTATTGAATTCGCTACCGAAGAGATTCAATGGTCTTAGGAGTGCCTGCAATGTGAGTAAACGGTTAACAAACGATGATTTAATAATTGCTATTATAACAGAAGATTGCCAGTTAACTGAGGAATTTAAGAAACGTGAATCAGTCACATCACGTGGTGGCAATAAGCTAAAAATCGAAGGAGTTTGTTTTATATGCTCTAAACCTGGTCATAAGGCAAAAGACTGTCGTTCAAATATAAAAAACAATGTTGGTGCAAACGGAAAAAACAGCTCTAACTCATCGAGTGCAACTAGTTCATGGAGTTGCTTCTACTGTAAGGAAAAGGGTCATGGTATCGCTCAGTGTCCAAAACTGAAGGATATGAAATGTAACAACTGTCAACAGAATGGACATATTTCGAAATACTGTAAAAAATCTTCGTCAAAAGGTAGTTCCGATTTGGGTTCAGCTTCCGGTTCAAATTCAAACATAGTTGCATCCTGCATGGGTCTAACGTCAACTTTACAATCATCAACCTCTGCGTCTGCTCTCAACTCGTCAATCTCTATTGATAAGAATAGCTGGGTACTAGATTGTGCTTGTACACAGCATATATGTAATGATAAGTCGATTTTAAGAAATTTAGAAAATACTAATGCAAAAATTTTAGCTGCAAATAGTGCCAAAGTAGATGTAAATTTGATTGGTGTGGTCGACGCGTTGTGCAATGGTCAAAAGCTATGTTTTAACGATGTTTTGTTTAATCCTAATTCGCCTGCAAACCTGGTTTCATTGATAATGTTATTTAAAAGAGGCTGGTCGATTAATCAGTTTCATATTAACAAGGTTGTGTTGACTAAAGATTGTTTCAGGATTGAAGCTACTCGTGATGAAAATGACTTGTGGATTTTACCAATAAAAGCGATTCAGAGCAGTTCTTCGGAGTTGCTTAATTTTAATAACACTAATAAGAGTAAGCTATCTGATAACTTTGCATGTATTTCAGTTAGTGATTGGCATAGATGTTTTGCTCATCAGAATATACAATATACAAAAGAACACTTGAATCGTTTGGGAATTGTTTATGAAAAATCCAACTTTCATAAATGCGTAAGTTGTTCAAAGGGTAAGATTTGTAGAAGTACTTATCATCCAAGTTCAAGTGTAGCTAAAACAGTTGCGGAACTTACTCATGTAGATTTATTAACCTCTCCAGTTCTCTCAATTGGTGGCTCAAAGTATGCTTTGGTGTTCAAAGACGATTTCAGCTGTTATCGAACAGTGTATTTTTTAAAGACTAAAGATAACACTGTTAGTTTGTTTGAAGATTATTTTAACAGGATTGAAACTCAAACAGGAAACAAACCTAAGAGAATTCGAAGCGATAATGGTAAAGAGGAAATTAATGCTGATATAGATGAATTATGCTCGATAAGAGGTATTATTCACGAACTTACGTGCCCCTTCACTCCGGAGCAAAATGGTCGAGCTGAACGGGAAATGCGCGTCCTTTCTGAAGCAGTAACAACAATTTTGATCGACAGCAACCTAGAGAAAAAGTTTTGGGCTGAAGCAATGGCTTATGCTGCATTCACTCTTAATCGCGTAGGTAAATCGACAATTAATGGTAAGACACCTTATGAAGTTTTTTACAGCCGAGATCCTTTTGATGTTCGATTTTTACGTCCGTTTGGTTGTAAAGTTATCATTCAGATTCCTAAGGAAAAACGTAAAAAATTTGATCCTAGAGGAGAAAGCGGTATTTTCTTAGGTTATCAGCCACATACGAAAGGTTATAAGGTAATACTTGACTCCGACAATACAATTCGTGTATCATGTAACGTTCAGTTTCTAGATTTTAAACAGG
This sequence comes from Phenacoccus solenopsis, assembly GCA_009761765.1. Classification (NCBI taxonomy): domain Eukaryota; kingdom Metazoa; phylum Arthropoda; class Insecta; order Hemiptera; family Pseudococcidae; genus Phenacoccus; species Phenacoccus solenopsis. Next base: position 2,555,857 of record CM019754.1, read on the forward strand.
ACAACACTGCGGAGATGAATGAAAGCTTGCGGGATTTCAATGATTCGGATTATGAAATAACCGAAATTGAGTATGACTGGGATTCTAATGGAGATAATGATTTAGAAATGGTTGTTGGTTTGTTAGGTTTTTGCGTTCCTGAAACTTTCAAGGAAATTAGTGACTTAGAACCAAATGAAAAAAGAATTTGGCTTGAAGCGGTATCCCGTGAACTCAATTCAATGGAAAAACATCAGGTGTGGGAAGCAGTTCCGTATACAAATCAAAAAGTAATCGACACGCAATGGATTTTTCGTGTGAAAAATGCTGAAGAAGCAAAGGCTAGGCTCGTTGCAAAAGGGTTCCAATCTACAAACTACAGTAAAACTTATGCTCCAGTTGCAAACATTACATCAATACGAGTATTTCTGGCAATTGCAGTTCAAAGAAGGATGAAAATACTTCAGGCTGATGTTGAAACAGCATTCCTAAACAGCGAATTGAAGGAAGAAATATACATTCGACCTCCAGATGGGCTAGATGTAAATAAGGGTACAGTTTTACGTCTAAAAAAGGCTCTCTATGGGCTGAAACAGGCTCCAGCGAGCTGGTATTCTACAATTGATAGTATCCTTACAAATAATGGTTTTCGTAGATGCACAGTAGAATTATGTTTATACATTTTTTCATCTGATCTGTTCATAATTATTTATGTAGACGATTTTTTGATTGCAGCTATTAATCAAGAGTTAATTGATTTTGTGCTTAATTTGTTAAAAGATTCGCTTGAGATCAAAATATTCGAAAAACCGGAAAAATTTATTGGATTGTCACTAAATATTAAAGAGGATACAATAGAAATTGACCAGACTGACTATATCAAAAAATGTGTAAAACGGTTTGGACTTGGTGATTCTAAAACTGTAACCACTCCAATGGAAACAAAACTCGATTTAAGTAAGACAAATTCAAACTCTAGCTTGTGTATCTTAAAATTTCAAAAATTACTAGGTATCATCAACTATATAATGGAGAGAACGCGTCCGGATATCAATTTTTCTACTAACGTCCTAAGCCGAAAAGTCAAGGTTGCGAACGAAGAACTTTATAAGTATCTATTGCGTATTCTAAAATACTTGAAAGGTAACGCTAATATGAAGCTAATATATCGAACAAGTGAAAAATGTGAAGCTATTACAGCGTACTGTGACGCCTCATGGGCTTCAATTGAAGGTCGCTCAACGACAGGGTATCTCATAAAGGTATTTGATAATTTAGTTTGTTTTAAGTCTAGAAAACAGACGTTAGTTTCATTGTCAACTGCTGAAGCAGAATATATCTCGATGTCGGAATGTGCAAGAGATGTAACCTGGATTCGCAACATTCTCAAAGAAGTAGGTTTAGAAATAGGTCCAATCACTATATATTGTGATAATCAAGCAGCTATAAAAATTGGAGAAACCCAAGGTAACTATAATAGAACTAGACATATCAACATCAAATACCAACATATCAAAGATTTAGTAAGTAAAAATATCATACAGTTGAAATACATTGAGTCTTCTCATAACTTAGCAGATTTTTTAACTAAATGTGTTGATTCTACAAAAATCAGGTCTGCAATGGCGAAACTTGGTTTCAAAAGTGTTTAAAGTTTTTCTTGCTTTGATTGTTTACTCGTGTTGATTATACTGAGTCGTATTTTTATTGTTTTTTCTATATTTTTTTTGCTCGCTATTATTTTTGCGTTAATTTACCTTACGTGGTAACGCTCACTTACTGTTAGCGATTTTATTATTATTCTAACATAAGATTAGTCTTATATTTTCTGCATTTCGTTTCATAATTATCGTTTTTCACAAAACAATTGTAGTTACATTTATGAAAGTAAGAAATTGTTAGTGATTATTGCATATTGCCTTTAGCGTTATTTTAATTTCTTAATTTTTTTTTGTTTTCTATTTTTTTGTTCCAAAACAGTTTTGTTATCCTTATGAATAATGTTATCATTTTTGTAACATTCTCTATTAGCAGTGTTGTAGGGGAGTGTTATGTGGCAACACTGCTCCTGGTAAGCTAGCGATGTAACGTTTCTCTTGTCGTGTGTATTATTAATATATAAAATAAAGCACGCCATCTTGCTATGTATTTTAACTCTTTTATTCAATAATCAATAACAAATGCTTCACACACGCTAGCAGTCGCATGATGAAGGATTCGCCGTTTTTGTTTTCAATTTAGAGTTGATGCCTTCAATTTGTTCAACAATCACCAAAACGTTTATAATGTATAACTTACCTATTCTCATCCCTGAAAAATTATTTTATTTGAAAGTTCTGCGAGTACAAATTTACAAAAAAAATGAGTACCACAATTTTTGTATTTTGTTTTTTAAATAAAAAAAATATATTTCGAAATTTTTTGTTTTTTCTAGAAAACAATGATAATATGGAAAATTAAAAAAATACTCAAACGGTAATATGAAAAAAATGTTTAATTTCGAGTTATAGCATGAAATCTAAAATTACATTTTTTTACTAAAATACCAAGTCCATGTGGAAAATCTCTCATCGTGTGACCAGTGATCACTCAATTCATTTATGTTATACGACCCATTCAATTGGACTGCATTACGCAACAATGTTCTAAAAGTGAAATGAGGCGCCATAAACTTCAACTACATCAAGTTTCTGATGTAATGTAAATTATAACAAAGCCAGTCAATCAAACTGAACAAATTTTGCTTGTTTGTCTTTGAAATTATTTAAATATCATGAATGATTTTATTCATTACCAGTTTTTCTCATTAAAAACAAAAATAAGATCGATCAACAAGTCTATGGCGCCTCATTTCACTTAGAACATTGTTGCGTAATGCAGTCCAATTGCTTTTTAGTCAACTCCCTCATCATGCGACTATTGCTGAAATTTCAAAGCTTTGCAACTTCTGTCAGGTTAAAAATATGGAAAAATATTTTTGTGAACAAAAATTATTTACGTAAAGGTAGCATCGTTTTGTAAAACCGATCCTTCACTTTCAGATTCTAGTTCATTTTCTGATAAGGACAACGAACCGGTGTGTCGATGTCGAAGAACATTAACGTTCTGAGAAATTAAAAAAAATGTTTGAAAAAAATCATAATTATATTATATACTGAAAATACGAAAACGCATAAAATAACTCACGCTTAAAATACTACCCGAAGGTTCAGATACATATCCAACTTCATGGGTATCCTCTTCATCAGCTTCGTAGTCATCGGATGACGATTCTAAACGTGAATATAAAAATTTATTGTTATCGCATTGCAAAACCTCATTCTATTTCATCACTCACGTGAAAAATACCACTTACCCTCCACGTACATTTCACGGGGTACTTTACAAACCATTTGAGCTAAATCGGTAAACGTGTAATTCAAACACGAAGTAGACGGATGCATTTTACTGGAGGTAATTATATTGCTAAAACTACCTTTGTTAGAATTATTTTCGCCTTGTTTCAAAGTCACTTATTTATAGGAAATCAACCAGTCTGGATTAAGGATGATAATATTATATTCAAAGATGGAACGGAATTTACAGGAACTCCTGGTTTATGGGAATTGTTAACACTAGAACAACCAAATCATTATGACAGTGTTGATGAAGAAAATTATGCTGAAATATTACAAAAAACAAATAGTTATAGACATAACAATGATCCTAATGCTAGAAAAGTCAAAGCAAGTACAGGATATAAATATAATAATATTGTAAAACCTATTTTAGTGAAAAAAGGAATATTAAGATTAAAAGGACCTACTGAAGGAAGTGGACTTTTTCCTATTCATAATGATCCTATAGATTTATTAAGTAAATTAGTAGGTGTATACATGAATATTCAAAATGGAAATGTAGATCCTGAAAATATAATTAAAATTTTAAATGAAATAAAAAGTATAAATTTAAGTGCAAATCCTAAAGGAGACAAATATATTTTTTGGGATAATCTGGATGAATTACTTCAAAGACTTGTTGTCTTATACGGAGAAATGCAAAGTGGAAATACAAATCCTGCGCCGGATCAAGTCGTCATTCACTACGCTAGGCCTACCGGAGCGTGTCAGATCTGCCATCTCTTCTCGCCCTTAGTCGAATCACCTGCACCACTTTCGAACATGTTGAACGGACATTATGTTATCTCCATATACAGATTTCAATTCGCGATGGATTTCGATAGGAGAAATTTTTTTAAACTGTAAAAAACGAATTACCGAACGCACCTCCACATCGGACGCTACTTTTAAAAACTTGTTCTCGCTCATCGTATGTATTCACTTCTTAAAACAAACTAGGAATGAAAACAGGATGTCAATGTATTCTAGACCCTTTTAGCTACTGAATGAGACCACACCCAACCGGATCAGTCCATTATTACCAGAATTATAAGAGAGGGAACCTTACTTTTTGAACGCCCCTCGTATGTTGAACCAGAATTAATTACAAGTAATGTTCTTAGTTTTGACAAGAATTGGATTCCAAAAAATCCAGATTTATGTTATGCAGGAAACAAGACATTTCTATACATTCGTATTCATATTCATAATCAAGTGATAACTAAACCTAAAAAAATTAATACTTCTGCTGTTAGTGAGTTTGGAGAATATGTAAATACTACCGAGTTTGTTCTTCCATATTTTTCAATTTTTTTACATACTTTAAGAAGTAAAGATTTCAATATAAAGGAAATAACTATCCAGAAATATTTGTTATATAATATAAAAAATTCGTCTGAAACAATATCCTTTGATTATAGACACGAGATTAGTCAACTCAGGGAAACAAATGATGAACCAAATGGAAACATAACTTTCATTATTAATGATAAAATGATAACTGAATATGATACTGAGAAATTCATTAATCTTATTAATATAGCAGATGAAAATATAGGAGTTTATGTTAAAAAGAATTATAAAGATTTTTGCTTTCAATTATTACCTTCAAAGAATTTGAATTTACCATTACTGAATTTGGGTAATGAAGAATACAAACCTAAACTAAATATCATTTTAGAAGATAAAGTTTTCATCCAATCAACTGAACCATTTCCAACTGGAATTGAGAAAAAATTAGATAATGAAACAATTATGCGACTACGAAATCTGACATAACATTTAAGAAAGAAGGCGTTAAACAGAGGTGTTCCCGCTCACGCGCTCATTATGCGTGAGCGGGAGCGCGCTCACGAGCGAGAGCGCATTTCGTGAGCGGGAGCGGGAGCGCGCTCATTTTGTATGAGCGGGAGCGAGAGCGCGCTCATTTTGTATGAGTGAGAGCGAGAGCGCGCTCATTTTGTATGAGCGAGAGCGAGAGCGCGCTCATTTCATATGAGCGGAAGCGAGCTCATTTTGGCTTATGCCAAATGAGCGCGCTATTAAGTTACTAATGAGAAGAACTAGTATAGGTTATTGTTATTGACTTCTAATAAGTTATAATTTTAATTTTTAACTCCATTAAATATTGAATTGTGCTTGAAATAAAGTAAATAAACATGTTTTAAGAACATACAACATAGTAGTTTAGTAATTTTATATTTTGAGCGAGAGCGGGAGCGAAACTGCGCTCATGAGCGGGAGCGGGAGTGGAACTGCGCTCATGAGCGGGAGCGAGAGCGCGCTCATTCTTTAAGAGCGGGAGCGGGAGCGCGCTCATTCTTTAGGGGCGAGAGCGGGAGCACGCTCATTTTTTAAGAGCGGGAGCGGGAGCGCGCTCATATTTTTCGTGAGCGGGAACACCTCTGGCGTTAAATTATTTACATATACTTTAGGAAATGGTCAAACTATTATCATTTTATCAAAAATTGATTTTATTAACGAAAAATTAGATAAAATAGGATATAAATTAATTAGGAATTCATATTTCAAAGGTAAAGAAGCTAATTTATATCTTATTGATGGAGATTCTAATAAGCTGATTAATCCGGAGATATTTTTCTTTTTTAATAAACAAAAAGATATTAGGGATAAATTGAAAGAATCATTAAAATCATCATTTAATCAAATTATTAAAAATGAATTCGATATACCTATATGTAAATAATAATTCTAAAAATCGTATTTCCATTAATTCTATATAAATTTTTCTTTAATAAATGGAGGTAATATCTGATTCTGAAGATTCTTCCGAAGAGGACGAAGAAAAAAAATGTGTTCTTACTATTATAATTTTCTTTAAATTTATTTGGAGAATTCGAAAATTTTTTAAATGTAATAAATAATGGAAGAAGCTAAAGAATTACATGCTCCAATTAGAAAAAAATTTTGTCGTAGAAAAATAATAACGAAAGGTGTTGATGATTTGTGGGCTGCAGATTTATTAATTATGGATAAATATTCTAGACAAAATAAAGGTTTCAAATATCTCTTATATATTATTGATACATTTTGTAAATATGTTTGGATTGAACCTTTGAAAAACAAAACTGGTAAAAGTGTTGCAGAAGCTTTTGAAAATTGAAAATTTATTTTGAGGCTCGTAATAATTTTTATGGTATGATATTTTACCACAAGTTTTGGAAGAGTATAATACTAAAGACATTCATAGAACAATTGGGATGAGACCTATTGAAGTTGATAAAAATAATGAAGATGAAATTTTGATAAAATTGATGAAATTTAAATGTAATCTTACAAAACAAGATCCAAAATTCAAAATTGGAGACAGAGTGAGAATTTATGCTTTCAAGAAACTTTTTGGTAATAAATATAAAAATAACTGGACAAAAGAAATCTTTGTAATTGATAAGGTATTCTATACAAATCCTATAACTTATTCTATCAAAGCAGAAGACGGTGAAGAAATCCTTGGTAAATTTTATAATCAAGAACTTTTAAAAACAAAATTTTAATAATTTTTCTCTAATATAAATATATGATGGCTGACTATCGCGAGACAAGCTTGCGCCACGCAAGCGATTATAGGATAAAACTAATTGATAGGGATTTGCAACAATTTCCTAAACAAAATCATAAAAAAGGAAGTGGATTGATCAATTCTGTGATTGATAACTTACCATTTGAACTTCATTTACCTGGATATGAATATAATGGTCCAGGTACAAATTTAGATTTAAAATTATCACAAGGTGTAAAACCAATAAATAAATTTGATGAAGCGGCTATGAATCATGACATAGCTTATGCAAAGTCAAAAGATCTTGATAAACGTCATAAAGCTGATTATAAATTACAAGAAGATGCTTGGAAACGTGTGATTGCTGATGATTCAAGTTTAGGAGAAAAAGCTGCTGCATACTTAACAACAAATGCTATGAAGGTTAAAAGATGGTTGGGAGCAGGAATCAAATATCCACTTAATTTGGATGAAAAAGATCAAAAACTAATTCTTGAAGGAATAAAATTGAAGAAACCTATTACCTTAAATTTGGATCATGAGCAGTTGATTCGAACAAAAAATAGTGTAATGAATGAAACTTATTTACCTTTATCAACATACCAAATCAAACAGATTAAAAAAGGGATCAAACAAAAGAAACCAGTCAAATTACAACTGAAAATTCCTCAATTGGAATATATAAATGAAAATAATAAAACTGGTGGATTTTTACCTGCTTTAATAGGTGCTTTACCAATTATAACAACAGCTTCAACAATTGCTAAAAATCTTGTGAATGCGTATAATAATAAAAAAGCAAATGATAAATTGGTTGAAGAAAGAATCAAAAAAGGGAACACAGATAAAGAAAATTTAGGATATGGTTTAGATAAAAAAGTATCAGAGTATCATTATAAAAATGTTCAAGCAGCAGAAAAGAAACTTGGAAAAGGTTTTTATGTTAATGCGTCTAGCATGAGCAGATCTAATCCTGTGGATGTATCTAAAGCTAGAAATAAAGAAATAGAAGGACAAGGTTTCTACGTAAATTCAAAAAAAAAAAATTAAAATTACCTATTAAACCTTTATCAGATATGGAGTTGAAAAATTATGCAAAAAAATTATGTATACCATATTTCAGAGGAGTATTTATGAGAGATCAACTTCCAAATAAAATAAGAAAAAATGAAAGTATGATTATTAATTTAGATGATTCTGATGGACAAGGTACTCATTGGGTTTGTTTTTTCAAAAAAGATAAAATAATTAATTACTTTGATTCATTTGGTGTTAAACCACCTAATGAATTGATAAGATATTTTTCTATGGAAAATCAAGTATATTATAATATTGATCAAAATCAAAATTTTAAAGAAGTTATTTGTGGTCATCTTTGTTTGAAATTTTTATCTAATTTTGATTAATTTTTGTAAATTTTATATTCTTCATTATTTTTAACTCTTGGTTTATCAATTTTTCTTAATCTACTTTTTTGTTTTAATTCATTTATTTCTGCACCATTGATCTGGATAAAATCTCTGTCATAATCTTCTTGGTTTGCTAACAGATTTAAATCATCTACAGTAACTACATTAATGACAAAATTCAAAACACTCTTAGACTTTACTACTCCAACATTTTGTGAAGAAAACATTACTTTATTAAATTCTTTTACAATATTTTTTTGTAATTTCAATTTTTCATTTAAAATATTTTCATTGGATTGAGTTTGATTATTGCTTAATTCAGTGAATTTTTCTTCCATATCTTTTATTTTTCTTTCTATATTAACACCAAATTTCTTCAATTCGATTTTATCCTCCATTAATGATTTGATTTTTGTCACGCCATTTTTGACAGCAAAAAATAATACGTCTACATTAAATATCAAATAAGCAACTTTCATTGTAAAATTTACTTGAATCTTGAAATTTTCTTCATCATATATATTTTTTTCAATCATAGACTTTTTAGTCATTTCTAAATAATTTTCTGTTCTCTTAATTAATATATCATAGAATTTTTGAAGTTGAGGAATACTTTTTTTATAACTTTCTATTTGATCTATTTGATCATTTCTAAGAGGGTAAGCTTCTAGTAATTGATTTGCCATTTTATTTTTTTCTATTTATTACATAAAATTTTTAGGTATATAAATTCTATAAATTCCATGAATTCTATGAATTCCATGAATTCCATTAAAGGTAAAAAATCTGTATACTAAATGGAATATAAAAAACATAAAATGTATATTTTAAAACATTGTGAAACAGAAGAATATATAGCTTCTAAATTCAGAGGATATGGTAAATATGAACTAGCGAGTTTGAGTAAATTAAAAGATGATAAAATTTACTTTAAAGAAAATGAAAAAATTAAAAATTTGTTCTCAAAAAGTTATCATGTTCATTTCCGAGGTGGAGATATAAATATTAAATTACATGAAATTATCATTGATCAGAAAACTTCGATTTTGATTTTGAATCGAGAAAAAAGTAACAAAAGCTATGATCTAAAATCTATTAATCCAAAGGATCTTTTCAAACCACAAAATAATAATAATGAATCAGTTTTAGTAAATTGAATAGATTTAAAAATTTTTTTATTAATAAATGGGTTTCAGTATTGAATTGTCGGATAAATCTTCTAATTTAGGTTATCATTTTGAAGAACCTATAAAATTGGATACAGGTAAAGATTGGCAAATATGTTTAACTAGTTTTGTAGCTTATAATTCGATAAACAATGTAACAGAAAAAAATAATGAATTTGATTTTATAGATGATTATGCTGTTCATGAAAAAGTTAGTATTCCTCCTGGTACATACGAAGTTGCAGAAATTTTAGATCAAATTAGACTTAATGAAAAAGCTCAAGAAGCTAAATTTACTGGAATTGTACAACCAAATACTCGTAAAATTAAAATAATCCCAGTTGGGTGAAACTTCGCCTATACGCGCTTGAAAGTGGCGTTTAAACAGCGATTTTTCAGGACTAGCGTCTGCAAAGTTGCTGATAATCTCGCGTTAACCCGCGACTAGGCGATATTACACGCGTGATAAAAAGTCGCGCGTTAGAGCGATTAAAAATTCGCTCATAATGTCGCCTTACAAAAGTTCGTTACACGCGACTTTGTAAATTACGCCTAGAAATTCGCCTACCTATCTTTGTCATAAGAATTTTAACATCCCCGCGTTGGTTTGTATACACACCTCTCGCCGTCCACGAACTGATGTGTTGTGGCTGTATAGAGTTCCCTCATTCCTACATTCAGCGCATGTTGGTAGTTCTATGATAGGTATTTCGTTATTTATTTATTTATTGTTGTTTTATTTGCTCATAAGTGCATATTTAAACATTTGCAAACAATCATGTCGAAAAAACCGTAAGTAATTCTTATTTATTTATTTATTTATTTATTTATGTGTTTATTCATTTATGTGTTTATTTATTTAATTATTTATTTATTTATTTATTATGTATTTATGTATTTATTTATTTATTTATTTATTTAATAAATAAAATTTAGTCAATATTTATAGGACTAAATTTTAATGGTATGATGAGTAAAGGTATGGAAGGAAGTGGGTGAGGACTGAGGAAGAGGAGAAAATTACATTTTTTCACGTGTTTTGGCCTATTTTATACTTATTTATCTGAGGCTGCATCGATTTTAGAAAAAATAAAATACAATTTTTTTTACCTACCTGAACGTAATTACTTTTGCTTTACACTCAGCTACTTTCATTTTCGATTATGCTCAGTAACATTTTAATTCAAGAGGGGTTGCTTTAGAAAATTAGTAGGTACCAATAAGTTGAAAATTAAATCTAAGTAATTATTTTCTAAATCGCCCCATCAAATGAAATTGCCAACGTTTAGTTATTTTATAGTAATTTATATAATGGCTGTTTATTAGAACACAAGTGTTGAAGGTAGGAATAAATTGAATTATAGTTGTGGTAGAGATTATGTTCATACTGATGACGGAAATATACATAGAAAAGACAGTAGAGCTGGTGATAGTACTACTGGTATACATATGAATGTTAATTTACCTATTTCTTCCATTAATTTTTTTTTTAATTTTCTTATTTTTTAAATTTTGTTTCAGATATTACTTACCTTTCAAAAAGTTCTAACGGATACTTATACATAAACATATTATGTATAAAAACATTTTTTTTTTCAAGTTTAACGTAAAAATACATATATTTCTAATTTCTTAATGATTTTGAATATTTATAGTGATTTATTATAGCATCATATAAAAATTCACGCGTATTCACTTTTTTTAAATATGAATTCTGGATTATTATTGCGTTCATTATAATTATAATTTCACTAATAGTCTCAAATTTATGACTGAAAATAATTCAATATAATGAGCGAAATAATAATCAAAAATTCATTGAAAAAACGTTGAAAATTTTCCACAAAAACCTGCCGTGATGAAAAAAAAAAAACAAAAAAAAACCACAACAATAAATTAGGCGACATTATATGCGCAGTGGCTGTTCAAATGAAACGCGACGCGCATATGCGATTTTATAAGCGAATATAGTATATGCGCAGTCGCTATTCAAATGAAACGCGACGCGCATAAGCGATATTATAAGCGAACAAATAGGCGACTTTATGGGCGAAAAAAAAGACGCGTTTGTCCTGGAAAGTCGCCGCGATTTTAGCCGCGTATTTATAGGCGAAGTTTCACCCAACTGGGATATGTAAAAACAGAAAAGTAGATTTTACAGCACCAAATTCATTAGGACGTCTTCTAGGATTTAGTAATAAACGAATTATAGAAAAAAATACAAACGGTTATTCAGATTCAATAGTTGACATCTTTCCAGTAAATGCAATTCGCGTTAGATGTAATCTCATTGAATCGAATTATGAAAATGGAAAATCAAGAGGAAATGTTGTTTATTCATTTCCTTTAAATACACCAACTGGTGAAAAAATTGTACAAATACCTGCACAGCATCGATATTATCCATTAAATACTTATGAGATTAGGGAAATTTTTGTTCAAATTGTGGATCAAGATAATCGACCAATAAATTTTGAAGGAGAAACCATCACCTTGGAACTTTATATTAAATCTTTTTAATAAAATTTTTTATATATAAATAAGAATGGAACAAAATATTATCGAAAGCGAAGATTATATTGATTACAAACCTCCAATCTCGGTTGATATAAATCAACTTGGAGGAACAATTCCAATTCCTTTATATAATGAAGATATCAAGACTTGTCCTCATAGAAGCTATTTAATTATTAATGGAAAAGTGATCTTGAAAAAGACTGCTGATGGTACAATTTTGAATACCATATAGATACGAAAAAAGTAAATTCCATCAACAATGGAATATTGCACATGTTTAGCAGAGTTAGTTATTATATTGCTGGAAATGAAATTGATTCTATAGATAATCCTAGTATTTCAACAGCAATGAAAGGAATTGTCTCGTTCAATGATGATTTGGCTTATCACGATGCATGCTGGAGAATAAAATCAAGTTCCAACATAATTAGTAAAGAAGGGTATTTTTCCATTTTTATACCACTGAAAATAATTTTAGGATTTTGTGAAGATTATACAAATTATATATACCGTATTCATCAAGAACTGAAATTGATTAGAACAAATACAAATTGTAATAATGTACTGCTAATCGATGAAACAATAGCCAATACCTATACTGTTAGTATAAATTTATCAGAAATAATTTAGCGAATGCCTCAGTATAAATTTTCCCTCACCTATGAAGCAGGAATCAATAAAGAAATATCATCTTCTATTGAATATGAAATGTATTATAGACATTGGATGTATATTGAGAAATCATCTGTTACTGGAAAAACATTCACTTGGGACATACCTACCTCGTATTACAAACCACGATATGTCATTATTGGATTTCAAAAAAATAGAAACGATAAAATCACTGTTGATATTGGACAATTTGATCTTTGTAATCTTGAAAATGTTCAAGTTCATCTCAACAATAACATATATTACCCAAATAACAGATTAAATATTTCACTCGCTGAGAATAAATGCACTCAGCTTTATCAAATATTTAAAAATTTCAAATATTCTTATTATGGTAAAGAGAGACAACCATTAATCAATTATAATGATTTTATAAATAAATATCCAGTCATCGTTATTGATTGTTCTAAACAGTCTGAAGTAATAAAAGGGTCAACAATAAATATTAAAATTAATTTTCAATGGTGGGATTCATTTGCTGTTGATTCGGTGATAAATTGTTTAGTAATCACATCCGATCAAGCTAGATATAATCCATTGAAAAATACTGTGGTAGTTTATTAAAATTTTTTCTTTATAAATAGGTAATGTGGATTTTAAAAATAAATTTGTTACTTCTTCTTTTCGGTATATCTAAACAAGAATATGATTTATTCATGAGAACAGAGCATAGGATTGGTGAAGATGAAATTTCTTTGTTTTGTAATGTGACATTTTCGGAACAAGAATTTGTATATCGACTAGAATGGTTGAAAAACACTAATACATTCAATGTTGATAATTTTGAATATCTGAACTCTCCTACAAGAAAAAAGATTGAGGTCGTTTCACTCTTAAAAATTGCGAAAGATGAAAATTCTAAAGGTATTTATGTATGTCGAATTAGAACTAAAAAAATTGGTGATTCTTCTACGGACAATGCGTATAATAAAACTATTTCATTATTACAATCTTATAAAACTCACTTATTACCTATAACGAAAACTTGGGTAAAATTACTCATGGAAACTGAAGGATCTGATATTAAAATTCCATGCGTTTATGATCCATACAAATTTCAGAAAAATAATAAATGGTATGATTACTACAATAAATCCATCAGTTCTAATGATCGAATTCGAACTACAGATCTTTACATTGGTATAAATAATTTAATGTTGAGTGATCGAAATTTATATAAATGTGTGAATCCTAATAATGAATTTTACACGATTTTGGTCGTTACTAAAAATTATTTTAAAAAAATAAAAAATTGAATTTGAATTGAATCTTTCATAACACTCCTAGCGGACAAATTTGTAACTACTGAAGTGAAGCGCTCTATGCGGCTGTTTGTATTGATTGGTGGTCTGTGTGTTTTTAGTCTGCGATGATATTTACAATTTTGATAATATTATATTCTTGTCCAATATTTTATTTTGAAGTGAAAAATTTAGAAGTGCTTGAGCGAACCTTTGTTTTAAAATTTGTATTAAATTTCTTTAAATAATGTCGGATTTAGTCCCAAAATGTTTATTTGATGAGGAAAGAGAAAAAGTGGAACGTTTAAATCGCGAAAATGCGCAACTTCAAGAAAAGTTGGTAAGTGATTCTTCATTTTGTTCTTTTTCTTTTTGTTTTTGCAATGCATGCTGCGTGCGAACTAGTCTGAAATAGTCACTAGTCTGAAATTATTACAATTTAACAGTTTGATTGCTTTGTTCTCAATACTTACAAAGTTCGATCTATTTTATCTGATTGTTTTTGTATTTCAGATTGAACGAGATAAAGTAATACTCTTATTAAAAGTCAGATCTAGAATCGAGGAATTAGAAAAGAAGTTCTTACATCCAGGTGACCGTAATAGCACAAGGTGGCATAAGTGGGACGCAATCCTGCGCCGCAACACTCCACATTATATGAATAATATAGAGTTAAGGCAGTTCCGAAACTCTATAACATGTGATTTCGATTTGTTCATTAAAACTGTCACTGATCTTTACGGAGATTTCAGTGATGCTGCAGCGCACAAAGTCCTATTCTCTGTTCATTTCGATCGAGCTTCTATTAATCAGATGTTTGCTAACATAGGAATGGTCGCAGACGAAGCGAAAATTGTGATTGTTGAAGCTATAATGACTCCTATTCTTCTATTGCCGCCGTAGTGTTAGAAATTAGAGTATTGTCCTCAGTTCCTTTTGCTTTAAAAATAAGTTCTCTGTTATTTTGTTTTGTAATTTTTTTTCTCTCGAAGAAATCGTTTCATTTTCAAATTGTTCTCGCATATGGACTGCATTACGCAACAATGTTCTAAGTGAAATGAGGCGCCATAAACTTTAACTACATCAAGTTTCTGATGTAATGTAAATTATAACAAAGCCAGTCAATCAAACTGAACAAATTTCGCTTGTTTGTCTTTGAAATTATTTAAATAACATGAATGATTTCATTCATTACTAGTTTTTCTCATTAAAAACAAAAATAAGATCGATCAACAAGTCTATAGCGCCTCATTTCACTTAGAACATTGTTGCGTAATGCAGTCCATATAAGAATTGTTTTCTGTGTGTGTTCTGTATTTCTGTCAGTGTTGCCAGGTTGGGCGATTTTTCCCAAAATGGACGACTTCCAACCAGGGCTGCAAAAACGATACCGTAACGGAACGGAAAAACGTAACGAAATGGCATTTTCCGGTAAATAACGTAACGATACCTGTACCAGATAACGGAAAAATTAAAAAACGGTAACGAAACGATACCAGATACTAGAAAATTTGAAAACCGACACCAGAACAATATCGATACCGGAACCTTTTTCCGTTATTTTTCCGTTATTATTATTTTTTTTTTTTTCATTTTTCTTATTAATAATATGTAAAAAATAAAATTGTCAGTATTATTTGAGTAAATTATCAAGTATGTAGAAATTGTAGATGTACATCGACGCACTTAGCACCAGCTTGGGGCAGTGAGAAAAGAGCAAAAAAAAATTGAATCGTTCCCATCTCCTCTTGCTTACATCTTTTGATTTTCATTTCCTTTCATTCATATAACGCTCTTTGCTCATTCAAAGTCGTATCGTTCCCTTCGTTTCTATCCCTCAAAAATTGTTCCAATCTCTTCGTTTCCTTCCATTCTTGACGTTTTTATCACCAGCACCAGCGCTAATAACAACACAATCATTTCAAAAAAATTGACCTTCATATTTTTTTCTAAAACGAGCTTACCTATCTGTTATTAATTGTCAATTCAATTTACACCAAAATTTAAAAAGTTTATTTATTTTGAGATGTGTTGTTACTTGTTATTAATGTTATTATACCAGATAATTGGAGGTGCTGTCTGCGTTATGTTCATAATGGTGTCAACTGTCATGATCTCTTGTGGCCCTCTGACGGCTCTGACCTATTTTTGTGAATGATTTATAAAATGCTTTAAAAGAATAGTAGCAATACCGGACATAGCTGTAAGCATTTATATTTATTTAGCCATTTAATACAATTATTAAATTAATTAATAATTATTATTTGATTAACGTAATCACATGGAAAAAAATTAATAATACTGCTTACAATTTATTCATTATTATTATTAGGCTGGACCAGATTTTTTTCCAATTTTGAAAGTTGGTTTAAAACTTGGAATACATATTCAATAATTTTTGAAAAATAACGATACCAATACCAGTACCGATACCGATACCAATACCCGAACATTTCAAATAACCAAACGGTAACGATACAAAATACCGGAACATATTAAATAACGATACCAGAACGATAACGATACCGAATCCATTTGAAAAACAATACCGGATAACGTTATCGTTCCGTTTTTGCAGCCCTGCTTCCAACATGATTTTTGCGATTGAAAATATGGAATGGCGACTACTCGCAAATTGGGCGACTTCTTATTATGCCAAAATATATAACAAATTCATTCAATATCACCCTTCTGGCCAGTTTCATTTTTAGACATTTTTTGTTTTCGTGAGTTTTGTACGAATCAATGAATCATCAATTATTAATAACTCCAAAGAACTGGATTTCCCATCGTTCAATTCAAATTTAGATGATCGTAGAAATCGCTTAGGGTTCAGGGGCGTACCGAGGAGATTCTTCAGGGGGGGGAGAAAACCAAAAATTGCCAACTAATACCATGAAATTTTACCAACAACCTTTTTTTTTTTTTTTTAGTCTTCAAAAAATTTAAAAATATCTGTTGTAATAATACTGCGCAAATTGTCAAGTTTACCAACTACGCTAAAACTCCAAATTTACCAACTTTCCAAAAGCCAAGGGGGCTACGTCCCTGGTTGTGCGCTATACATGATATAAGTTGGCATCAGTTCGAATTTATTCGAGTTCTTATTTTCCTAAAAGAAATTCAAGTTCCCAATTTCAGCGTTGAACAATTATAAATTTCCCAACTTTTCAAAACACCTGGAGGGAAGCTCCCCCATCCCCCCACCCCCTTAGTTACGCCCCTGTCAGGGTTTATTTATAAGTTTGGGCGATTTGGGCGAGTTGAGTCGACGAAACTTGCGACTTCAACCATGATAAACCTGGTAACACTGATTTCTGTGTGCATCACCTCTATGAATGAAGAGAGATATACGAAATGATGTGGTAAGGAATCACTTCAACTTCAGTTTTCCAGCTATATAATTATTAGGTTTTCACGCTTCTTTAAACTGAAAATGACAACAAGATGTACTAGAAAACTATCTGCTCCGCATCAGCATACTTTTTCTGGGTTCGTAGACTCCAACAATTGAATAAAACATTCCGAAAACTCACCAAAAGTCCTCTGATGGTAAAAAGTTTATATATAGACTGAGAAATACATACGCAAAGTCTCTAGAACGTATCTCACGTCTACTCATACATAGATATATACAATCATACACTATTTTATTTATAAATATGTACTCGTTTATGCGCGTAAATATGTAGGCCTCTAGTATTCATGGTTGATTAAGCAACTAGAAATGTAGTACGAGACGAGGGTACTTACTCGAACATGTATATCGATATTTATGTACTTATATGTACTTTAATTGAGAGTGAAACAATTATAAATTTTTAGCTTATAATCTGCGTACACGCAAGTAATTCTGAGAAATATATTAAAGAAGGTCGCGTTTTTGTCTTGGCGATAAATGCTTTCGTAATGATTTCAAGTTTTACTAAAACAAAAAAAAATGAGTATAATTGTGGATATATGAGCTGCTATAGAACAGGCAACAGTTAGTAATACAATAAGAAAAATAACGTAAGCAGTCGTACCGCATTAAGTGGAGTTGAGTTTTTAAAAACAGGGCTCTTTCAGACTTGCAGATACATAATATAATACTTCATTAAGTACTAGGGCTAAAAATCCCATTTATTCTTTCCTAAACCATCCAGGATATGTGTTGCACTTCTTGCCAACTGCAATCGTATGAACCACATTTATCAACTTCATATTTTAGTTTTCATTTAATCCTGCATATAAAATCGGAGCTAATTCAAGAAATGAGCCGCAAATCTGTAGAAATGTGATTAATATGAACGTATATATGAACGTATACTACGCATTTCCAAAATTCACCTTCACACTATCACACATAATTATAATATTAAAGGAGAGAGGAAGTGATTATCGACCTCAAAATATGGTGGGAGTACGCGAGAAATAACAAATTTTTTATTGCAGTGTCATGTAATAAAATGAGCCCAAGTGAATTATTCTGATTTTAGCTTCTCAAGACAAAGGTGAGTTAGGGTGAAAAAACGTTTTTGGAGGGGAATTGGGAAATCCCTACAGGAAATTTCATGAATCTTCCATATCTTTTCATCAAATCAACCAAGGAACGTCAAATTTCATATGTACCGACGTTTTGTTGATGAGCAGAACATAACTTTTAAGCAGAGATATTTGAGATGTTTGTATCATACCTTTTCAATGACAAATGATTAGTTTTAAGTATTGCATATTACGTTTATTCCGTTAAACAGGTACATGTCAACTGAACACATTCGTTCAACATAAGTATAAACCTATCTAGCAATATCTTATCGTATACATCACGTTGCATCCTGTTATGTCTACATAGCACCATACAATATTTCCCCCCTTTACTAAAACAAATATATAAAAAAAATTATTACAATATAAAACACATTAAATCTGCATACACACAAAATTCACATACCTACATTATTGACTACAATATTCTCGTCATAATCCCTACAAAACACATAAACATTTCCGAAATTTAACAAAGCTAGAAATTGGCAATGGTTTAGTTAACACATCCGCGATTTGATCTTTAGTACATATATACTCTATCGTCACATTACCTTTATCTACCTCATCGTTAATAAACCGATAACGAACATCAATATGTTTACATCTTGATTTATTATTATCGTTATTAGTACTAAATAATATAGCATTTTTATTATCTTCGAACATTTTAATATTTTTACAATCCACATTAAAATCACGTAAAAGTTGTCTCAACCACAAACCCTCCGTCACAGCGACTGACAACGCAACATACTCCGCCTCAGCCGTAGACAATGCCACCGAAGATTGCTTGACCGATTTCCATGAGATTATATTACTACCCAAATAAAATGCAAAACCTGTGCGCGATTTCCTATCTAACGTATCAGATCCAAAATCAGAATCCGCATAACCCTTTAAAACAAAACCACTCCCACGACAGTAACTTAAAGTATAATCTATCGTACCTTTTAAATAACGTAGAATTCTTTTTGCATAATTATAAATCTCATCGGTCGCACAATCTTGATATTGACTAAGTTTATTTACGCTACAACAAATATCCGGTCGCGTCATCGCAGCTATATACGCTAAACATCCTAATAATTGACGAAAAGGCTTATCTGTATACGATTTCATATCACTACTTTTTTCGATCTTTAAGTTTAACTCCATTGGAGTGCTAACCGGGTTACAATCCGCCATATGAAATTTCCTTAAAACCGATTTAATATATTTAGACTGCGACATATTAATTTCACCTTTTTCTCTATTCCAGCTTATATCTACACCTAGAAATTTACTATCGCCGGATAAATCAGTTATTTTAAAGCGTTTAGATAATTCAGATTTTAACTTATTCAATACATGTTCATTGTCACAAGCCACGAAAATATCGTCTACATATAACAAAAGATAACTAGCGATACCATCTTCAACACGAGTGTACAAGCATAAGTCGTTCTTTGATCTTACAAAACCATTCGATAATAAATAATCATTGATACATCTATTCCACTGTCTAGAACTATCGCGAAGTCCGTAAATAGATTTCCTCAACTTACAAGTTTTACCATGTATTTCAAAACCACGAGGCATTTTCATATATATATTTTTGCCACCTTCGATTTTTCCGTACAAAAATGCGGTATTAACGTCAAAATTAGCTATTTTCATATTTCGCTCATTAGCGATACACAATAAAGTACGTAAAGTTGCTTACTTTGCGACAGGAGAATACACGTCTATTTCATTTTCCTTTAATAAATACCCTTTTGCGACTAATCTAGCTCTATATATTTTACGATTACGTTTATATTTAATAGTATATACCCAACGACAGTCAATTTCCGAACCACCATCCACGCTCCCATTATCCACCAACGTCCACACCTCATTCTCCCTCATAGCCTTCATTTCCACTTCCATAGCCTCTTTCCATCTTTCCGACTCGCTCGACTCCATCGCCTGTTCAAACGTCTCTGGAACTTCAGCATCAGCACAACTAAACAACGCACTAACCTCATAATCCTGAAACCTCTTCGGCACCTTTATTTCTCGCCTCGGCCTAGATGACACCATATTATCACAACCATCATCACGCGACTCAACGCGACCATCACCCGGCTCAGGCACCAACCCTCCACAATCGACATGCGACTCCTCCAATCCATCCTCACTGCCCGCAGTCCCATCTTCGCTCATCTCCTCAAAAAATATCTCGCCTTCATTAACCTCTTTATCCGCGAAATACTGCCAATTACTTATATTCTGCTTTTCTTGAAAAACAACATTACGAGCATCTTTAATTCTATGATCAATCGGAGACCATAACCTATAACCTGTATTAGAATAGCCTATGAAAATACATTTTTCGCTTTTTTCACTAAATTTACGTCTGAATTGTTTAGGTATGTGCCTATAAGCAATAGAACCAAAAACACGTAATTTGACAACATCTGGTTTCTTATTAGTTAAAATTTCGATAGGTGATTTTTCTAAATTTCTAGCGACTGATCTGTTTAATACGTAACACGCCGTCTCAATTGCAAATGGCCAAAATTTGGTTTTTAATTTAGACTGAAGTAACATAGCTCTCGCTTTCTCGACGATTGTTCTGTTGTTTCGTTCGGCACACGAATTAAGTTGTGGCGAATGTGGATCAACATAAGCAATGTATATACCATTATCTCTACAAAAACTTTTGAAATCGTGACCACAATACTCTTTTCCGTTATCACAGCGAATCATATTAATTTTAAAATTTGAAATAGCGTGTACATAATTAACAAATTCTTTAAAAATATTTAACGTGTCGCTTTTATTACGAATAGGATAAGCTACTTTAAACGCAGAATAATCATCAATCGCTGTGAATATATACATTTCCTGATTATATCCCTTCTGATTAACACATACCAAATCAGTATGTACCAATTGCAAAGGTCGTTCACTACGTTTTTCTATGTGCTTGTTATAAGGGAAATTGTGTTGTTTACTCAATATACATATTTCACATTTATTAAAATTATCCAAATTACGAAAATTACCTCGAATACCGTCTACAATTTGCTTATCACTTAACAGCTTAAGGTCGTAATTTAAATGACCATATCTCTGATGCCAGAGCTGTGCTACATCATCGAGATTTTCAGCAAAACAATGATTTGCATGAACATTACGTTTAAGCTCGAAAAAGATACTATATAAGCCACATTCACCACCACCATCGACGACTACTTCTCTTGTAAATTTATCACAAATTTTCACCCGACTATCACTAAAATTTACTTCTAAATCATTTTTATCGAGGCGACTAACTGACAAAAGATTACAGTTTAAATTCTTAACCCATAACACATCCTTAATGGTAATGACAGCCCCATTTCTCACCACTTCTAAATCGCCATATTTTTCAGATATCAAATTTGCCGACTGATCTGAACATTTAATTTTTAACGGCACTTCAAAACTTTCCACGTTTATAAAATTTTTAGCCATTTGTTCCATGACCATATGATCAGATGCACCGCTATCCACATAAAATTTAATCGAGCCATCATTTTGGGAATCATTAATTGATAAAAAAGCCGCGATGAAAAATGTACGCCGCCCATTACCATTAGACTGACGACAAAAACGCGCAATATGACCAGTTTTATCACATAGAAAACAACGAGCCGAATCATTCTTATTCGCTTCGCTGATGCCCATCACCAATTCCAACTGCTCTGATGACATTCTATCTACCATTATACGTCTTGCTTTGGCATCTTTCTTCTTCCATTCAGCCGTTACCGGATCTGGCTTAGCACCATCAATTTCTAATCCTTCCACTTCCAATGCGATATTTACGCGAAATCGCCATTCACGGTAGTTTGAACCATCGAACTTAAAAACTGTTGTCAACGTATTGGTCGACATTTCATTAAATTTGATTTTAAATTAAAATTTTTAAACAAGCGGACACATTTTAACCAGACGAACACAAAATTTCAAACACAAAATTAGCAAGACAATTCATGACTAGAAAACTACGCTCTGCTACCATTTTAAGTATTGCATATTACGTTTATTCCGTTAAACAGGTACATGTCAACTGAACACATTCGTTCAACATAAGTATAAACCTATCTAGCAATATCTTATCGTATACATCACGTTGCATCCTGTTATGTCTACATAGCACCATACAATAATTAGAAAACACTTGTTAAACTTTCAACTAAAACTTTATTAGAACGAGAACTTTGAACAGCAAAAACTTCAACTTAATCTTACTCATTAACGGAAAAGAACAAAACTTACGAAAAGCCACCAAGTCACAGATGTGAGCAAGTAACCTACTAAACTTAATTAAACCTATATAACTGTAACCGTAACTTAAACTCAACGAAATATTGAAAGCATTGGCTGGATTGAGATTTACCTCTCAACGCTCCCCTCCAATCCAGACAAAAACTTATCATTAACAGCTTAACTAACTAAGATAAACATAAACATAGAATCAAACAGTCTTTTTAAGTCTTGATTCATTAAATGCAACATTATAACATTATAACATTAAGCTTCCGGTGGTCATCGTTTACAGCATTCAGAGCTGGACTTCACCAAGTATCTGTAAACAGAGTAAAAAAAAAAAACAAAAAAAAATTAGAATCCGTACTTCTTATCGCTTACCAACCCCATATCGTCACAAAACTTTATGAACTTGTCTTTGGGTAGAGCTTTGGTTAACGCATCCGCTAATTGATCAACTGTACTTATCCACCTTAACTCGATATTTCGTTTAATAACTTCAAACCTTACATAGTGAAAACAGAGTTTAACTATATGTTTTAGAGACTGAGAATCTTCTGTCTTTGCCATTTTTATAGCAGACGAGTTATCTTCGTAAATAATCGGTACAATATTTAGTTGTAGTAAACGTTTAACCATTTCTTTGATACAAACTACTTCCCTACACGCCAACGAAAGAGCAATGAATTCGGCCTCAGCACTAGATAGTGCTACATGGACTTGCTTTTTGGAACGCCATGAGATCGTATCACCAAACATTTTCACTACATAACCTGTCGTAGATTTACCATTTATATCGTTTGTACCTAACGATGCATCAGCGTAGCATTATATGGTATCTTGAGAGACTGTAAATCGAATACCAACGTCTAACGTCCCTTTCAAATATCTTAAAATTCTGATTGCCTTATAATAATCGTCTATCGTATATTTATCTTGATTTCTACAGAGTAGATTTACACAAAACGTAATATCAGGCCTCGTACCATTCGCCAAATATAATAACATGCCTACAACTTCGCGAAACGGCATGATTTCTTCCAACTCTGTCAGACTACTATAGAGCCCTATAATAAGACAAGTGGTGACATACGCCATTTTCTATCCTCTCCAAAAATGTAAACATTGGAGTAGATGGAGTTGTATGCAACTTTATAACTCCATTAACTTGATACATTTCAATTTTTAAAATTTTTTAAAATTGTTCTTATGTTATTTTCCTCTGAAAAATTCAAAAATTATCATATAGTTTGTGCAACTCTTGGATTCTACATCTTTAATTATTTTGCATGACGTTTGCATTGGTTTGCATACAAAATAGACTGGATAGAAAATGACGTATGTCACCACTCGTACTGGTTATAGGGCTTTAACCCTGCTATGGTCGCATGTCAATTTTAACGTAGATAGTCGCATTATGAGGGAATCCCTCAGTTGTTACATATTTAGCCGCATTATGAGGGAATCCCTCATTTGTTACGTATTTAGTCGCATTATGAGGGAATCCCTCAGTTGTTGCATATTTAGTCGCATTATGAGGGAATCCCTCAGTTGTTGCATAGTTAGTCGCATTATGAGGGAATCCCTTAGTTGTTACATATTTGGTCATATTGTGAGGGAATCCCTTAATTTTATAAATTTTATTGTTTTATACAATATCGTGCTTGGACACTTAGGCTGCAAAATATTGACAAGCAAATATCTTATAATAATATTATATTCTGAATGCGTGGGGTTACGCTCAAGTATATCTGCAGTGAAATTAAGGTGTAGATAATTATTCATTTTTTACCTACCTATAAAGTAATTGATTTTCATTAATATTATTCATAAATTAAGGGGAATAAGTACCTCTTTAAGGGGAACCCAAAGAGAAAACTAGAAGATACTAGAGTATCTTAAAAGCGGACTTCACCTATTTATTTAACTTTTTAGACAAAACTATTCAAATTGATTAATAAATCAAAAGTGGATGATTTCGTTCGGAAACAATTCATTTGAAAAGAATCATTTCAAACAGATTTTACCTTGTCACCAAATTTCATCATCTTGTAAGAAAATATATTTTCAAATTCGTTCATGAATGATTCATATTACACGAATCGTTCACGAACGACTTCAACCAAACTGTTCAAATTTAATTATAAATCAGAAATCGATGATTTCGTTCGCGAACGATTCTTTTGAGAAGAATCATTTTGAACGAATTGATCAATAATTAACATTCATTCAAAAAACCACTAAAATAGTGATTTCGTTCGCGAACGATTCATTTGAAAGGAATTATTTTAAACGAATCAATCACCAATTAACAGTCAGAAATCGATGATTTCGTTCGCAAACGATTCATTTAAAAAGAATCATTTTGAAGAAAATACGAAATCCATCAAAAATTAACGTTTATTCAAAAAACCACTAGAATAATGATTTCGTTCGCGAACGATTCAATTGAAAAGAATCATTCCGAACGAATTGATTAAAAATTAACGTTCATTCAAAAAACTGCTAAAATAATGATTTCGTTCGCGAACGATTCATTTGAAAAGAATCATTTTGAACGAATCGATCAAAAATTAACTTTTATTTGAAAAATCACTAAAATAACGATTTCGTTTGCGAATGATTCATTTGAAAACAATCATTTCGAACGAATCGATCACAAATTAACTTTTATTCGAAAAACCACTAAAATAATGATTTCGTTCGCGAATAATTTGATTAACGTCATGTCATGCAGGCTCACGTTCGATCATCTTTACACTAGATCCGTGAAAATGTACTCCACTTATCATGCAGGAACTAAAAAACCTCCACTCACGCCCCGTCACGTCAACTCACGTTCCCTCAAATCACATACTACTCACTTAGTTCTACTCTAGTTATCGCGCGAGAACAAAAAAAACCTCAACTCACGTTGTCTCACGTCTAAAAATCTCACGTGAAGCCTCCTCACGCTACCTCACGTCCAATCACCTCCAGAAAATAATCAGTTCTGAAACTTCACTAGCTCCACTCTTTTAATAAATTTCAACTCCATCAATAAAGTTCTACTCGAGCTATCACGCGAGAACTAGAAACCTCTACTCACGCCTCCTCACGCCAATTCACGTCTCATAATGCTAGAAAATTAATCAGCTTCAAAAGTCACTGCATTTACCACTCTTCCAATTTTCAATTCTCTCCATCACATTGCCCCCTAATTACCACTCGAGAACCAAAAAAACTTCAACTCACGCTTCATCACGTCACCTCACGTTTAATCATCTCCAAAAACTAATTAGTTCTGAAGCTCCACTACTCCTACCCTTCTTCCAACTTTCAATCCGATTCATCATGTTTTACACGAGTTATCGCGCAACAACTAAAAACCTCGACTCACGCCTCCTCACGCTAACTCACGTCCGATCACCTCCAAAAACTAATCAGCTTGAGAGCTCAACTACCCCCACCGTCCATAAAACTTTCAACTCGATCCGTCATGTTTTACTCGAGTTATCGCGCGACAACCGAAAACCTCGACTCACGCCTCCTCACGCTAACTCACGTCCGATCACCTCCAAAAACTAATCAGCTCGAGAACTTAACTACCCCCACCCTTCATCCAACTTTCATTTCGATCCGTCAAGTTTTACTCAAGTTATCGCGCAACAACCAGAAAACCTTGACTCACGCCTCCTCACGCTACCTCACGTCCGATCACATCCAAAAACTAATCAGCTCGAGAACATGACTACCCTCACCCTTCCTCAAAATTTGGTTTCGATCCGATCACTTTTACTCCAGATATCGCGCGACAAAGAAAAATTTGGTGCAAGAAACAAACAAAAAAAAAAAAAATAAAATAAACATACTAAGAAACCCGAGTGAACGCAATAGCGGACATTACTTGAAAAGTAAAGTCCGCTAAAAAATGAAAATTTTGCTTAGCATTTCGAACTCGTTAAGTATATCCTATTGTAACCATCTCAAAATCGTCATTCAATCAAAAATGTTTGAAAGTGAAGTGCCGAGGAGCTACAAGATTTCTCGAGCGGATCAGAAACCAGCTTCGAAGATTCGGTAACCCCATGCATTCAGATATAATATTATTATAAGATATTTGCTTGTCAATATTTTTACAGCTTAAGTGCCCAAGCACGATATTATATAAAACAATGAAATTTATAAAGTTAAGGGATTCCCTCACAATACGACCAAATATGTAACAACTAAGGGATTCCCTCATAATGCGACTAAATATGCAACAACTGACGGATTCCCTCATAATGCGACTAAATATGCAACAACTGAGGGATTCCCTCATAATGCGACCATAGCTGGGTTAACTACTATAGTGATATGATGTAATTTTCTTTTCAGCTGATATCGTTAAACCAGGAGTATCACCAAAGTTATATATAAAGACTAGTTGGCTCACTCAAGCCGAAAATCCGTCCACCCTCGGTTAGTTACAAACACGGCCACCGCAGCAGTGCGAAGGGCTATTTTTCTCGCGACGTGCATTTAAAATACATTGGGAGCGCAAATTTTTACAACTTCAAGTCCACGTTACTCGAAATTTTCAGCGGCACCATAGGGTTTTTAAATTGCTATCTTATAGAAAATTTCACGCTCTTTCCAATGGTATATAATAAAAAATTTTTTGATCAATATTTCTACTAGATATGGAGGTTTTAAATTCAAAAAACCTATCTTAGCTACGAAAACGTGTACTTTTGGTAACTTTACATTCATGTTACTCAAAATTTTGAGCGGCACCATAGGATTTTTAAATTGTTATCTTATAGAAAATTTCACGCTCTTTCCAATGGTGTATAATAAAAAAATTTTTGATCAATATTTCTACTAGATATGGAGGTTTTAAATTCAAAAAACTCATCTTCGCTAGGAAAACGCGTACTTTTCGTAACTTCACATTCACGTTACTCAAAATTTTGAGCGGCAATATAGGTTTTTTAAATTGTTATCTTATAGAAAATTTCACCCTCTTTCCAATGGTGTATAGTAGAAATATTTTTGATAAATATTTCTAATAAATATAGGGGTTTTAATGTTGAACATTGTATTTCACCTATATAAAAACGAGTATTTTTCGTAACACGCAGTATCCTCATTACTCAAAATTTTCAGTTTCATCATGAAGAAAATTCAATGCTCTTTCCCATCGTGTATACTTGTAATCAAAATCTTCGTGATTAATAATTCGTGTTTCCTACTTTTAAAACTTGTTGAAATGAAAATCATTACCAATCAATTTTGTTCACACCCAAAAGGAGATCGTGAAATAGTAGGAAACATGAATTTTTACTTATATAAAATAAGGATTTTCAACATTGAAACCTCCATAATTAGAAGAAATATTAATCACGAAGATTTTGATTACGAGTATACACGATGGGAAAGAGCATTGAATTTTCTTCATGATGAAACTGAAAATTTTGAGTAATGAGGATACTGCGTGTTATAAAAAATACTCGTTTTTATATAGGTGAAATACAATGTTCAACATTAAAACCCCTATATTTATTAGAAATATTTATCAAAAATATTTCTACTATACACCATTGGAAAGAGCGTGAAATTTTCTATAAGATAACAATTTAAAAACCCCATGGTGCCGCTCAAAATTTTGTGTAACGTGAATGCGAAGTTACGAAAACTACGCGTTTTTATATAGGTGAAATACAATATTCAACATTAAAACCGCTATATCTATTAGAAATATTGATCAAAAAATTTTTTATTGTGCACCATTGGAAAGAGCGTGAAATTTTCTATAAGATAACAATTTAAAAACCCCATAGTGCCGCTCAAAATTTTGTGTAACTTGTATGCGAAGTTACAAAAACTACGCGTTTTTATATAGGTGAAATACAATATTCAACATTAAAACCGCTATATCTATTAGAAATATTGATCAAAAATTTTTTTATTATACACCATTGGAAAGGGCGTGAAATTTTCTATAAGATAACAATTTAAAAAACCTATGGTGCCGCTCAAAATTTTGAGTAACATGAATGTAAAGTTACCAAAAGTACACGTTTTCGTAGCTAAGATACGTTTTTTGAATTTAAAACCTCCATATCTAGTAGAAATATTGATCAAAAATTTTTTTATTATACACCATTGGAAAGAGCGTGAAATTTTCTATAAGATAACAATTTAAAAACCCTATCGTGCCGCTGAAAATTTCGAGTAACGTGGACTTGAAGTTGTAAAAATTTGCGCTCCCAATGTATTTTAAATGCACGTCGCGAGAAAAATAGCCCTTCGCACTGCTGCGGGTGGCCGCGTTTGTAACTAATCGAGGGTGGACGGATTTTACACCGTTGTTCTTATGTGAGTGAGCCAACTAGTCTTTATATATAACTTTGAGTATCACATAGAGAGCAATCTGTCATACCAAATTTTTTAAGTATTTTTTCGATTAACGTTTTCTGATGCAATAAAATGGTCTTATTGTCTTTATTTCTTTTTATTTCAAAACCTACAAACTTTTTTGGGGCACCTAAATCTTTGATTTCAAAAGCTTCACCTAATTTCTTTTTCAAATCATTTATCTTGTCAGAGCAGTTACCTATGATCATCATATCATCAACATAAAGAAGTAATAAAGTGAACTGATTATTTTTCCTCCAAACAAAAATACAGGATTGAAAAACATACGGACGAAAGCCCAATTTTGATAAAACTTCTTTTACTTTATTATACCACGTTTTTGGACTAACTTTTGAGACCATAAATAGCTTTATGAACTTGACAAACTTTTGTTTTTGATAACATTTCTCTATCTTTATAACCCTCGGGAATACCCATATAACCTTTTTTCTCTAATGTACCATGTAAAAATGCTGTAGTAACATCTAAGCTATGAATCTCTAATTCGTATTTATTTGCCACTGATAAGAAGAATCGAACGTCCATCATTCTCGCTACCGGCGAATAAATTTCGATTAGATCATATAAATTTTTGTCACCGTAACCTTTTATCACTAAACGAGCTTTAAACTTAATCGAATCATCTGGAGTTGTTTTACATTTAAAAATCCAACCTGATTTTAGAATTGGTGTATTTTTGGGTAACGTATCTTTATTGATTAGCGTCCATGATTTGTTTTTATTTTGGGATTCAAATTCGTTGTTTATGGCAATTAACCAATTATCTTTTTCTTCGCTGCACATTGCTTCTTTAAACGATCGAGATTCGATAATCTTTTTACCTTAGTAACTTTCATCTTGTTTACTTTTATCAAGTACCTGTGCATTGAAACAATTAATAAAATTTTCTCGAATAAATTCAGAATTTTCTTCCGATTTTATTTCAAAACCTGACTCAATAATCGCAATCAAACTTGAAGAATTAATTTTGGGATCGTTCACGGGATCTTTCACATAAGATTCGATTTTACCTGCTGCAACCGGTGTGTACGCAAAACCAAGACTAGCGAACCTTCGAATATACCTTACTGTGCAGTTACGTTTATGAAACAGTTCGTATGGAGATTTGAAATTAACTGAGCTTCTTGGTGTTCTGTTATAAACATCAACTGCAAAACTTAAAGCATACGCCCACATACCATCTGGGAAACCTGCACTAATTAATAAAACTCTCGTTTTATTCATTATGTTACGATTAAACTTTTCAGCTGTACCATTCAAATTAGATGAAGCTGGAGGAGTTGTTTCAATTTCGATTTTTTCCCTCTCCATAATCTGTTTCATTTCAACTGTTTCATATTCTGTACCATTATCTCTCCTTACTAAACTTATTTTTGTATTCGGTCCTCTAATTCTCCTAACCTCACGTAAATAATTTTCGAACGCTACATACACAAATTTCTTCTCAGTTAGCGGATACGAAATAGCATACCACGTAGCATCGTCAATAAAACTTACGATATATTTTGCTCCATGTTTAACAGTAGGAGGATCGATTGGACCCATTAAATCTGTATATATACAATGTAATGGCTCTTCAAATCGTTGTCGAACTGTGTTATTTGATAATTTTGTAGCCTTAGCCAGTTTACAGTCAGTACAATCAAGAATATCGTTGGTAAACTTTATATTTTTCAATTCTGGAATAATCTTTGAAGCATACTCTAAATAAACTTTTGATGCATGGCCCAATCTTAAATGCCACAGCATCCCTATTGAATCTTTCAATGTTTTGACATTTTCGTTTGAAAGCGTCTTCACATCGTAAAGATTCATTTCGGCTTCTATATTCAAATATTTACACAACGATTCAGCATCTGTAATATCTTTATATGTAAATGATTCAGTTCTACTGTAATCGTGATCATTTAACGTTGATGAAAGCTTTACATCATCCATTGTACGAAATTTTTGGTTACTTTGTTTACTTTCATCGTTTTTATTATAAGAACTTTGATCTTTATTTTTACCTTTTTTACTCCCCTCATTTTTATCATTTGCACTTCGAACTTTGTTTTTAACTCCTTTACTCCCCTCGTTTTTATCATTTATCTTTAAATTGTCCGTAAACACACTAAAATTTGCCCAAAATTTATCTGATTTCTCAAGACTTAACCACCAAAAACAACCATCATATTTACCTTGAACTATTAGATTACCTTGTTTATCAGTTATAAGAATCTTATTATTATCAAGGCTAATCTTCGCCCCTTTATTAACCATTTGTCGTAAAGAAAACAAATTTTGAAACAAATCGGCAGAATAATACACATTAGTAATTATTAAATCTTCACCATCATCTTTTTTAGCAATGATTTCGCCTACATGAGTTATTTTTAACTTAGATTTTACATCTGCATTACGAAGGCGAATAGAATCAACAGGGCGAACATTAAAAAGACCTTCTAATGAATTAACAAACTGTTCATCTGCACCTGAATCTGAAATAAATTTATAAACAACTTTACCTGGATATTTGAGACCTTCAACAACATTCGTATCACCTGTTTAAACTAAGAGCGCATTTGGCTTATCTGGTTTTTTCTGTGGAAACTTTTTCTGATCATTCAGCGCAGCGGTTTTATTTGTCGGACAATTCCAACCTTGGTGTGAATCTGTAAGCATATTACAAGCATAACATAGCCACTTTGGATTATAACACTCTTTATAGCTGTGATTCGCTTTTCCGCATCGAGTACAACGTTTTGCTGTTTGATACTGATTAAAACGTGCTCTTCCTCGAAAACTTCTGAGAGCTCGACCTGAGTTGACACGCCTTGATTGAAACCCACGACTCGGATTAACTTGATTTGTAAACTTTCCTCGCTTGAAATTTGATCCTCGATTTTGATTATTATTTGAATGTATGTTTCGTTTCAACTATAGCTGCCATTTTGTCGCCATCAGTTTTACTCATTCTATCTTCATTATCGTTAATTGTAGCTTCCTCTCCCATCAAAATTCCTTTTAACGTAGCTAATGTTTACAAAACTTACAAAAAGCCACCAAGTCACAGATATATAACTGTAACCGTAACCTAAACTCAACGAAATATTGAAAGCATTGGCTGGATTGAGATTTACCTCTCAACGCAAAATGATAAAGGAAATTCTAAACATATAGAGTATTTATAATGACTGGTCTATGTTCTAATTGGTCATATGTTACGCGCGTAATGACCAATCATAGCGCTAGAATGTGATAAAATGTAGGTAGTTTCATTTCTACCTTCCTAAATAATATCGTTCAGTTTTCAGTGAACGACAAAAATTCGTTTGTGATTTGAATCATCAGCTGATTTGTATTTTTATTTTACGAGTTAGTCGAAGTAAATTCACCACATTCCAACTTGCTGATTGGTTGTTACAGGCGTGACGTATGACCAATTAGAACCATAGACCAGTCATTATACTCTATGTAAACAGAATAGAAATAGCCAACTATCATTTTCTCATTGAATAAAAAGTTAAAGAATGATCAAGAAGACAAAGAACAGAAAGATGAAAATAAGCCGAACCCAGAAATCCCAAGTAGGTAATAATGAAAGAAAAAAAGCTAATTACTTGCGATGTTGATTTCGATGAATTAAAGAAAACTTAAAAATTTATAATAAAAACTTAAAATCATATGAATGTAAGATTTGAGGATAACTTAAGGAGTCTAAAGTTGCTAAAATTTGAAATATATGGGCCCGTATGATTATTGCAGGCAAGAAATACTTCATATTCTAAATTAAACTTTTTAAGTGGTTTTGGAAGGAATAAGGTAAGAGGTTACAACTTCACAACTTGTATATTCTGTAATCTGTATGCGACGATGAAAGCGAAGCTACTCTTAGTATCACACTATAAATGCATTATTATTCGTTTCCCTATACGAATTACGAATCACGAATATGTTAGATACCTAGACCTACGCATAAGTAATATGCATATTGTGTATATCTTTAAGACCTAAATTACATCCCTTTCTAGGAATCTACTTACTTATTTATATGCTTTAACACCATTTCAAAGCCAACGCTTCTAGTACAATGGAGTCTATCCGCTCAGGGTGACTAATGCATCATGCATCAGCGCGGTAGCAGAAAGGACCACAAGAATAATGCCTATGTTATGTTCTGAGAAATGTGCTATGTTCCGGGAAAGGCTATTTCCACCCAGGTTCGTGACTAGAACGAACGATTCACTGATTTGTAACACAACAACAAGTCAGTGAATTACCAAAGCATAAAATACCAGAAATAACGCTGAACAACAATCTATTCAAACTTGAACATTCATATTTACAAATGCCCGCTACTTTTTGCTTTTATTCATTAACAATTTCAGAAAATAATTCGTTAGTATAAGTCTATATGAAAAAAATTGGTACGCTTAAAAATTAAACTTAAAGGATTATTTTAAGTATGTAATACGTACGTATGTCGTATACATACTATACGCTTATGCGCTATCTAGAAACAAAAATGTAATAGGTAACGTTCAAAGTAAAACTTATTAAATATTAATGTACTATAATTATTATTAATTATCTAATAAAATTAATTGTTAAATGGTTTGGTTTTATTTTTTATGTTTTAAGATTAAACTCAGCAGGGCTGTTAACAATAACTAAAACTCTAAACTTTAACTCAAACTGACTCGTATTTTCACGTATTAAGAATAAAACTGAATTTAACTATAACTATAAATCCCAATATTTGTAACTGAATAAAACTTAAACTAATATTTTCAGTCCCTGAAACTGAATTAAACTTTAACTTAAACTTAAAAAAAATCGTTTTGGTTAAAGTTTCAAGCCAATTTCCAATTTTCCAACTTTGAACGAACATTCAGCAACTTGAGGTTCATTTTAGACCCTTTGCAATGCAGTCTTAAGAGTCTATTTTCTATTATTAATGATAAATGATCTTTTGTTACTGTGAAATAATTATATCAAGTAGTTTTGAAAATTAAAATTTTAAATGTGAAATTTTAAATTAAATTCATTTTATATTTTTTTAAACGCTTAATTTATTGAATTTGGAAACTCTTATGTCTCATTATTTCATCTTTTCATCGTGCATAAAAAGCGGATATGATATAATCGGTAACTATATTATTTCATTCTAACTTCAACTTCTTTAACTATTTTAAAAGAAGAATTAAACTTTAACTAACTTTAACTTTAACTTTTTTAACTATAAAGAAGAATTTAACTTTAACCTTAACTCTAAACTTTTATTTTATTCAAGTTAAAACTAGTTTACATCAACTTTAACTATAACTTAAACTTTAAAGTAAAAAGAATCGTTGTATAAGAACGATATTTACCATAGAGAGTCGGGAACCTGGGTGGAAATAGCCTTTCCCCTATGTTCCAGACCTTCCCACCTCCGTCTCGCGCATCTACATCACTTATAGTCGGCTGCATCAATCTGGCAGAGAAGCAGACGTTCGCGTCCACTCTACTCAGCCGTGATGGCTGTCTTTGGTCCTACGACTGGTCATATTGTCTTTAAACATCTAAATAATAATACCGCCTTTCAGATCTCAGATAGTTAAAGGTGGATAAAAAACTTCAGACTCGACTTCTGAACGTATTTTCATTCCCATGCAATAAAACTCTTCTTTTTTCCAATCACACAGGTCGATAAACTTTCCACTTCGAGCTTCCCAATTATTCAGCTGAAACGAAACACTGAGCATGCAGCGATTGTTCTCGATTGAGGCATTGAATTCTCTTTTCCCTACTATTATAGAATCTATGCATTTTTGTTAATGACATCTAATAATTCGGTATAGCTGTTTATGTTTGTTAGCTGAGTTTTTAACAAAACGATAGCTATTACAGCCTACCTGATTTGGGAAGGGAAGGTCGGGGGAGGGTGGGGTCTTCAAATCTTTGCGTTTCAGACCATTTGTAATCATCTGGCAAATGTCCAACTTTTTGGTATATATATATATATATTTTTTCCCCCACGCGTAGCGCTGGCGAGTATTCATAAAATTCGCTCAAAATTTGGTGAGGAACTCTTCTTGAAAATGCGCCGAACGCTTTTTTTGTTTTTTCGAAAACTTTCAAAATGGCGGATCACTCAAATTTTGAGGGGGGCTGGAGAAGAGGGAAATAGCTCAAATTTTTCGTTTTGATCTCATATGAAAGAGTGAGTCACGGACACCAACATATTTAAATTTCAGCTTCCTAAGTGCATTTGAGGCGAGTTAGCAAAAACCGTTTTTGAGAAAATTGCGTTTTTTGTGTCACTCACTTTGCGCAGGCGGTGTGGATAAAATTCGCTCAAAATTCGGTGAGGAACTCTTCTTGCAAATACGCAAAAATAGTTTTTTTTTTTTTCGATAAATTTCAAAATGGCGGATCACTCAAATTTTGAGGGGGCTGGAGAAGGGCAAATAGCTCAAATTTTTGTTTTTGATTTCATATGAAAGAGTGAGTCACGGATACTAACATATCCAAATTTCAGCTTCTTGAGTGCATATTGAGAGGAGTTAGATCAAAAAACGGCTTTTTGAGGAAGTTTTGAGTCATGAAATTTCTTGAATCTTCCATATCTCCCCACCAAATCAAGTTAAAGAGGTCAAATTTTGTGTGTGAGGTTAGTTGGTGACCACAATATGACCTCTTGAATTTGGATCAAAATGGATTCAAAATGGCGGATTATCAAAATTTTGAGTAGAGCTTGAGGAGCCTCAAGTTGGTAAAAATGTAATTAATATGAATTCATATGGTTATTGGGGATAAGTTGTATACTATATCCCGAATTCACTTCCATACATGATGTTGGGGGGGAAGGCGGGGTTACCAACCTAAAATAGTGGTGGGGGTACAGGAGGGGTCGAAAATTTTTTATTGCTGTGTCATATGATAAAATGAGCCCAAGTGACAAACGTATTTTGATTTTAGCTTCTCAGTGATTTTGGAGGGGAGTTAGAGCAAAAAACGGCTTTTGGAGGGGAAATTGCTGCAGGAAATTTCATGAATCTTCCATATCTCATCACCAAATCGGCCTAGAATGGTCAAACTTTGTGTGTAGGATTAGTTTGTGACCAGAATATAACCACTTAAATTTGAGTCAAAATGGATCCAAAATGGCGGATTTACAAAATTTGAAGATAATTTGAGCACCCTCAAATAGTTATAATTTGAGAAATATGCGTTCGCATGATTATTTCATGGCAAGAAATACTACATTTGTGTCAAATTGAACTTCTTAAGTGTTTTTGGAAAGGATAGGGTAGGGGTTTTCAGACTTGGTATTGGGTGTGGCCTGTAGTGATGAACAGTTGAGCATGGTTATTACTAAATCAAAAGAAGCCCCAGTTAAAAACTCAGCTCCAGTAATGCGGCATGGCTGCTTACGTTTTTTTACATTTTTTTAATCACATTCTTCAGTATTTCCTTTAAAATATTTTCAACAGGTATACTTGCAGTTGAATAAGAAGAATGCTGGTGTATAATTTGATTGCTTGATATGAAGAACTCGATACTGGGGTGGCCGATGTCAATCTAGCGTGATAATGCGGACTTATTGAAATTTAAAATGGACTAAAGAAGGTCAATAGGTATTCACATGATAAGAAATTTCGATTTGAAAAAAAAAGTTATCTCACTGCTATTAATCCCAAGTAAGCATAGGTATATCTATTAAATAAACTTGAAATGATTCTATTAAAATTACTTTCACGTTGTCGTTTCGTCAACTCAATTCAAAATTTTTGCGTACATTGGTATTTTGTATTTATTCGTGAGACTGTTTTGTTAATTTTCATCCTTATTTTTGAAGGGTTTACAACAAAGTGCATATCTTTGGTTTGTTTGGAAATCAGTTGTTTTTTTTTATCATGAATTTTTTCAAGGAAAATAATTACAACTTTTTTAAAATTGTTATTACTGATATATTACGTTTGCTAATTTTTTGATAAAACTATTCTTGAAAAAACGTAAGCAGTCATATCGCATTACTGGAGCTGAGTTTTTAATTGAGGCTTGCTCAGGCCATACCCAAAGTTTTAGAAAACCTAATTGCATTGCCATTACCGCCTCGGATCAGCCTCCAGAAGCGATAAAAATTCTGAAAGAGAGAGCTAGAGAAAGAAAAGTACCTATCACTCTGAACCATGATGAGCAGTTCTTTCCCATTCCCAGTTCTTACTTTTCTCTTTACTTTCAGTGCATTCTGTTCATCGCTCCTAAATTGGAGGAATATGCGAACCACGAAAATATTGCTTTGGGTGTCGGTGGACCAGCTCAGCCTTTAAACGCGTCTCTCAGTGTACAGCTTGTCCATGCTTGGTTAAATCAAAAGCTTTATAGTAAGCATATTCTCCTGATAAGTTATTCGTGGTAGTTAACACTAACCTTAATTGTCTGATATAATTGCTTTGATAGGATTTTTATTTTGTAGGGAAATGCACCGATGAAAAAGCTCCTATTTTTCCGCTCTCCAATGAAATTTTTTTGGGATTAAAAAATTGTTCATGGCCCGGAAGAACGCAGCTTATTAAACGCTCTAATAAACTTACTTATTGTCTTGATGGTGCTCATAATCTTGAAAGTATTCAACTGTGTGTGATTTGGAAAACGTTCCTTCTCAGTAAGTTGTAATTTTAAAGTAATGTAGTTTTAATAACATAAATTCGATCGTGTTTTCAACTGCAGATCAGAGAAAGCTTTGGTATTCAATATCATCGGCGATAGAGATGCAACGGTATTAATGAAATATTTGATCGAGTGCAAATTTAATTACGCTTTTTTTTGTCCCAATACGGTAGATCTTCAAAAGGAATACCTCGCCTCAGGTATGGCATTGTACATTTTCTTCATGAGTGTAACTATTTATGGGCAGCCGATGTGTTAGTAATTACAATTTTTTGAAATTAGATTTTGCGAATCTGAAAAATACTGAAGACGAGGATTATGAACAGAGTAAGCAATACTATGAACAGTGGCTGAAAATTAATCCGTCTTTCAATGAACAAAATGCTAAATTATTTCGTAGTGTTCGAGAAACATTTCAACATATTGAAACTAACTTACGTCATCAAAATTTACACGTTTTGGTTACCGGCTCATTACATTTAGTTGGAGCTGTACTTAGCATTTTAGATCCAGAATTACGATATCAAAATAAATAGAAAGTTTCTTTTTATTTCTTCATCTAGTATAGGTATTCCACTTCCTGTTTTACTATGTGTACTTCCATTGTAGTTTTGCATTTTTTTTTCTTTTGTAATCATAATTTATCTACTTGATGTACCTAGATCTGTGATAAATGTTAATTTTATTAATTCAATATTTAAATTAAACCATGCATACATTCAATTTTTTATCACGTTACCTGTATTTTTATACTATGGTAATATCAGTTCGTTTGCCTCATTTATAAATTCTTAACAAATACAATACTTTTGAAATGTTTTCTGAACGATTCCTTTATTTAATCTTTTCATCGTTTAATTTCCACTGTGTGATCATGTAATCTATAATTAGGATTGGGAACATAATCATATAATGATGTTATCCCTATCTATCTCTTTAAATGATAATAACGAACTCTGAAATTGTATTAGACTTTTTTTATTTACTTCACGAAAACATTATTTAGTGATGTTGCGAATGAGAAACTCACTCACTTTTACTTCTTTCTTTTCAACTTCAAAAATGTTGGAAATGCCAAATACAAACACCAACCAACAAGGAAAAAATTCCTTTCACTCGGTGGAAGAAAGTTATCAGGTAATATTGATATTTAAAAACTTCTTTCACTCGAAGAGTGATAGTTCATCCATTGAAATATTTTTGGAACATTATAGAAAGCTATTATCGCTTTAAATCGATTACCGAGTAATAAACAAGTTCTCGCTGATCCTGAATCCTGTCAATATCCTGAATCTAAACGACGCAAGGTCATCAGTTTTTTTGCAAAGTATAAAAATTTGATTTTTTTAATACACGATACATGTTTAAAATACAATGTAATTATGTACATAATTCACTGTAGTTGCTATTTCATTAATTTATGCCGGTTTATCTTTCATGTTTTGTCAAAGATGTGGTTTAAATATGGATGAAATAGAGGATAAAATATCGATAATCCATGTAGCGGGGACAAAAGGAAAAGGTTCAACTTGCGCCTATTGTGAAGCAATACTTAAGCAACACGGATACAAAACAGGATTTTACTCTTCTCCTTACCTCGTTAGTGTACGAGAGACAATTAGAATAAATGGGCAACTATTAAGTCAGCAGAAATTTAGCGATTATTTTTGGAAAATTTATAGAAAATTGTGCTCTCATGACGTTAGTAAGCAATATATACCACTATCTATATCAATAGCTACTAGCTATCCTGAAAACTAAACCACATCATAATATTATTTAATTAAAAATCCCAACTGTAAACATTGCTATACATATAACATATAATTGGACAATGGGTTGATATTGAAATTTTCATGGGTACCCGCATATAATTAACGTTTGTTTAGAATTATAAAAATGTTCCTGAAATGCCTCCTTACTTTACTTTTCTTACTATAATGGCATTCCAAGCATTTATGGCGGAAAAAGTAGACGTTGCCATAATAGAAGTTGGAATCGGCGGAGAATACGATTGTACAAACGTGTTGAGGTAGGTCAATTCGTGAAAATATAAATACACATGTATACGACGACAATGTAAATTCACACTTACATCTGCCTATGTAAGTTTTCATTACATACATTCTAATAATTAATATAAAAATATTTGATCCAAGCCAGCGGCGGATTTAAGGTTTTGCCGCCTACAAACCAAGTATCACCTTCCGCCCCTAAGGCCCCAAGTTATAGGAGTGATAGCAACTTTTTTTTTTTCATCTGAATAATAATTTCTGAATAATGATTTTTACTGATTTCTACGTTTCTTAGTTTTTGCCTCGCGACAGAACCAGGAATGGAAATTGAGGATGAAGAAAAATTTTTCTTTTGCACTACGTATTTTTTGTAAAAAAAAAAAATAGTAGACCTATATTCATTTCATTATGCATATCCATCTGTCTATCACTCAGTGACCTAAAATGTCAAAAATACAAAACATCTACTCATTTATAAAATTATTACAAAAGCAAAACAGAAAGAATTGAATTTTTTACATTATCTTTCTTCGACTTTTCACGGAGAGCTGTGTATATGCGCGGTTGGTGGGTTGTGCGGTGCACAGCGTATGCTACCAAAATATCTGCTATCCCAAATCACCCTGAAAGTGCGGAATGTTTAGTGTAGGCCTACAGTTTTTTTTTCTTTCTTCTTCTTCTTCTTTCTTCCTTTCTTTTCTTCCTCTTTTTTCCCTTCCTTCAAAAAATGCCGCCCCTAAAATTTTGCCGCTCCAAACCATGGCTTGGTTTGGTTTGTAGGGAAATACACCGCTGATCCAAGCAATTATAAGTGTATCATAAATGATATAGGTAATTCAGGTAATTTTTAAACTTTTATAGAAAAACAGCTGTAGTTGGAATAACTTCACTCGGATTTGATCATGTAAACTTACTCGGCAACACTATCGAAGAAATAGCTTGGCAAAAAGCCGGTATTATGAAACCAAATTGTATAGCCATAACCGCACCAGATCAACCCCCAGCAGCTTTAAAAATATTAAAAGAGAGAGCTTTAGAAAAAAACGTAAATAGCCTGTAAAAATATTATATCATTTTAAAATACCTAATATAGTCGTTAAGTACTGTAAAACACATTTTTTTTTTTTAGTGCAATTTATTCATAGCTCCAAACTTGGAAGAATATTTCCATTCAAATGGCGTTAGTCTCGGAATCTGTAGTCCTGCTCAATCATTAAATGCGTCTTTGGGCGTTCAACTTGCAAATGCTTGGCTAAATCCTCAACTTTACCATAAATTTCATACCATGACATACGCACCCATTTTTTCACTTTCTAATGAGATGCGTTTGGGTTTAAGTAACTGTTACTGGCCAGGGAGAACACAAATATTTCCTTATTCTAATAAACTGATTTTCTATTTTGATGGTGCTCATAATTCGGAAAGTATTCAAAACTGCGTAACTTGGTTTCAACAATGTGTGCCCCAGAGGTGAGTGAAGATTAATTTCAATTATTTTTTAAAATAATTTTTAGATCTTCTGTCTGCAGAAAAGTTAGCCTCTACACTGTCATTAATGATTAGCTGTTAATTGCTCATAAGTCGGTCATCATTATTTTTACTGCATATTCACAGATCTAAAAAAGTACTCGTATTTAATATGACCGGAGGCAGAGATGGCAGTCTTCTAATGAAATATTTAATTCAGTGTCATTTTAATTACGCGTTCTTCTGTCCTAATATAATTGATTGCAATGAAAACTCGTATTTAGGTTAGTTGCATGCATTCCACCATTGTATTGATTTTTTTTAATTTTATTTACGTCATAAATGTAATACGCTTTTTTGTTCAAGAGATTATTCCTGAAAACAAAAGTGAAGAAATTGAAATGAGCAAGCAATATTACTCGCAGTGGTTGAAAATGAGCACATGTGATGAAAAGCATGCTGAACTATTTAACGATGTTGGTAGTACTTTAAAACACCTCGAAAACAATTTACCAAAGGAAGAATTACATGTATTAGTAACTGGATCCCTGCATTTAGTAGGCGCTTTTATCGCCCTCATAAATGCAAATTTAAATGAAAACAATTATCAATGATGATTTTAAATGTACAACTGCATACAGCATTAAAACCGAACATTGAAATTACTCATAATTCTTGTTACGTACTATGTAACTGTTATACCTATGTTGCTTAACGAAATCAAGATATATATTATAAGTATGCCTAGAATGTATAAAAATCTCTGAAGTATTTACAAAACCTTGATTAGGTATAATCATTAAAATAAAAGAAATGTACGAAAAAAATTTTATTGAAACATCGAGTAAAAATAGCCTAGGTGGGTACGTATATATTATGTACGTACTTATTTTAGAAATGAATTATGAAACGTGAACAACATTCCATTCACTTATGACTACTTTAAAATGATTCCCTTTTATCGAATAGCAAAACAGCGTCAAATGGCACTTTAAAAAAAAACTGAGGTACAAATACATATAATGGTAATAGAAAAAAAATTAAACTAATGGATCATTGTGCAGTGATAAGAAAAAGATCATATCACACAAAACAAAACAAATTTAACAACTTCCATTACTTTTATATGAGCTAAATGTATGATAAAAAAGCTCACATTTCTTAGAATTAATTTAGTTACAGTTTTATCACAGATGAATTACATTTTATTCTTAAAATATTAATTTTGGAATTGAATTCTAAAAAAAAAAAAAAACACACACCAACAATAAAAATAAAACAAATGCTTCACACACGCTAGCAGTCGCATGATGAAGGATTCGCCGTTTTTGTTTTCAATTTAGATTTGATGCCTTCAATTTGTTCAACAATCACCAAAACGTTTATAATGTATAAATTACCTATTCTCATGCCTGAAAAATTATTTTATTTGAAAGTTCTGCGAGTACAAATTTTAAAAAAATGAGTACCCCAATTTTCGTATTTTGTTTTATAATTTAAAAAAAAAAAATATTTTGAAATTTTTCGTTTTTTCTAGAAAACAATGATAATATGAAAAATTAAAAAAATACTCAAACGGTAATATGAAAAAAATGTTTAATTTCGAGTTATAGCATGAAATCTAAAATTATATTTTTTTACTAAAATACCAAGTCAATGTGGAAAATCTCTCATCATGTGACCAGTGATCACTCAATTCATTTATGTTATACGACCCATTCAATTGCTTTTTAGTCAACTCCCTCATCATGCGACTATTGCTGAAATTTCAAAGCTTTGCAACTTCTGTCAGGTTAAAAATATGGAAAAATATTTTCGTGAACAAAAATTATTTACGTAAAGGTAGCATCGTTTTGTAAAACTGATCCTTCACTTTCAGATTCTAGTTCATTTTCTGATAAGGACAACGAACCGGTGTGTCGATGTCGAAGAACATTAACGTTCTGAGAAATTGAAAAAAATGTTTGAAAAAAATCATAATTATATTATATACCGAAAATACGAAAACGCATAAAAAAACTCACGCTTAAAATACTAGCCGAAGGTTCAGATACATATCCAACTTCATGGGTATCCTCTTCATCCGCTTCGTAGTCATCGGATGACGATTCTAAACGTGAATATAAAAATTTATTGTTATCGCATTGCAAAACCTCATTCTATTTCATCACTCACGTGAAAAATACCACTTACCCTCCACGTACATTTCACGCGGTACTTTACAAACCATTTGAGCTAAATCGGTAAACGTGTAATTCAAACACGAAGTAGACGGATGCATTTTACTGGAGGTAATTATATTGCTAAAACTACCTTTGTTAGAATTATTTTCGCCTTGTTTCAAAATAAATGGAAGTCCACCGGCTTTCATTAATCCGGTAAAATATGTTTTACCGTGATTATATCCCACTTCCTGTAAACATGTTTTTCATGACTAAATACGTAATAAGATCGTTTTTGCAATACTAATATAAACAGATAGAGTTCAACAACTGACCCTAATCTCATCAAAACTTCCAAATTGCAATGTTTTATATTTATCGATTGGTGGCCTAATATATTCGCAGTAATTACTATTTTTTACTTCCTATTAAACAAATGAAAAGAACGAATTAATAAAATAAAGTAAATATTGTTTAAATTACAATTTATAATACTACGGCTTACTTCTAATTGACGAACACAAGAAACGTATGCTAATCTGGACTGTATGTCAGGTAAATTAGGAACTTTAACCGGAGATGTGAATGGATTATATCTTTTCCATAATAGCCACCAACCGGATAATGAATCACCGTAATGTGTGTAGTCGCAATCATCCTGCGATCCAACATCAATAGCTAGGATATATTTTGCTCCTTGACTGCGCATTATGTCGGCTATGTTCAGAAAGAATTAAATTAAAAGCTCGATAAATAATGTAAAGCTGTGATTATGATATTTATGCGATTACAAAATTAAACGAGACGGTTAGATTAATCCAAAATTTTTCTACAGCGTATTCGTATATTTTTGAATAAAACATAGACTCTAAATTGTTTTGAATTAGTACGATGGAACGCTTCATTTTACTGTACTTTTCTTTCGAGTAGTTCGCTCAAAACCATTCATTATGAGTATGACCCTTACCTTC
Organism: Phenacoccus solenopsis; assembly: GCA_009761765.1. Lineage (NCBI taxonomy): Eukaryota > Metazoa > Arthropoda > Insecta > Hemiptera > Pseudococcidae > Phenacoccus > Phenacoccus solenopsis. The sequence continues at coordinate 2,600,203 of CM019754.1, forward strand.
TCGTCGTTCTCTAATTTCAGAAAAATTTTTTATCGTATTGTATAGATAAAAATACCTGGAACATTGTTCGAATAACAACCATCTAATAATAAATGACCGTCAGCAGGATCACAAAGAGGCGGAAGAACTCCCGCAATGGTCATACTACCACGCACATATCGCCATAATTCTCCTATGTCCAGAATATACCAACATTTTAAAATGATAAAAGAGCAGTTAACTAGCGCTCGAGACCTCCTCGTAGATTTTTTTGTTTTTGTTTTAGTTTTTTGTTTGTTTCATTTAATCGCTTTTTAAACTGATAATTCGCTAAAGGTCGATCCGGCGCTAATACAAACTGCCTGTGATGGCTACCTGGTAAGTTATTAACATAGCCTCCGTCCAACAGTAGATGCCCATCAATCGGGTCACACAAAGGCGGCATATAGCCGGACAATGACATGGAAGCGCGAATATATCGCCATAACGAGCCTGTAACGAAAATTATGTACACGTTCGTTATTAAATCGCACATTTTAGAACTACACAATCATTTGCCAATTCGCAGCCAGAGCAAATAAAAAAATCGCAATTCGGTAATGCAAAACGGATCAAAACAAAATGTACTGTTGTAATAAGCGTACTCATGCACTAAAAATAATAGCTTTTAATTTTCCTAAAAAAAATTAAAAAACACGTCGGAATGTTAACATTTTATCGCAGGGCCATCACAAACGGTTTGTGAGTACTTTGTAAATATATATATATAATTATACACATAAAACATACATATTTATAGAATAATGAAGAAATTATAATGATGGAAGCCTGGGATATATAGATTTTTATTTTCATGCAATGCAGAGCCGTACCGAAAGAATTTCTACGGAAGAGTAAAAAAAGAGAAATCATCGACTCATTTGGGTATACCATTTTTTCATCTTGAAAAACGAATAAACATGCGAATAGCTTGTAGGTAACTAGTAACCTACAAAAAAATTTACCCAACTCAATTTTGATTTTTTGCCAACATTTTACCGCACAACTTGCCAAGGGTCTCTCCTGATAAGAAAGTGAAAACGGCCCTTGACCCAAATTCGGTCACAAGTGTTCCTAAATATTGCCCTCGATGAAAAAACTCCCCAAAAAAATTTTTGACCCCCGCCCACCCCACCCCTTCCTGAGAAATCGACTCCCATATGTCGAAAATTCAATATTTTTTAACTCTGAATGGGATGGATGAAAAATTTTGAAAATTTCACTATTGATAGGCATTATATAAGTACATTTGTGGAAATTTTTTCAAATTTTTCGATTCATATTTTCTCGAATTTTTTAGGCTTTGAAATTTTCAAAAAATTGTAAAAATTTTTTTGAGGGGGTACATGGCTGAATTTTTTCCATAAATAGCTCGTACTCTAAGGTACAACATGATAATATTTTCAACCCCCGAAGGGGGTGGAAGTTGGTCAAAAAAATGAAATGTGTAACAAGAACGTCTAAAATTTTTTTGAACAACGCGTTTTAGAGAACGTAATAAAATTCTCATTAAATTCTCTACAAGAAAGGGTCTTATAATTTTTTCGTATACCCATTAGGGGAAGAGATAGGGGACTACAAAGTTGCTCCTAATACTAATAATTATTATGTATTACACTATCGCAAAATCTGTTAGGACTAAACAAGAAACTATCATATTCGATACTACTCATGAGTTGACAATTAATTACTATCATATCATAATTATTTTGAAACTATCAAGCGGTATACCAGATCAATTTTCGATAATAAACAAAATTCCATCATTATGTGGAATTTTATTTATTCTTATTGTGAAATTCACAGTCAGAAGTTTGCCACAATAGTCGAAAAGTAACTCGCCTTCATTCCCAATTTTAGTTTTCTATTTTTTTTCATTTTTTTTCTTGTTTAGTCCTTACTGATTTTGCGATAGTGTACATACATAATAATTAGTAGTAGGAGCAACTTTGTAGTCCCTATCTTCCCCTAATGGGTATAACGAAAAAATTATAAGACCCTTTCTTGTAGAGAATTTAATGAGAAACATTTTATTACTATACTACTTTTTCTCTAAAACGCGTTGTTCGCAAAAAAATGCAAAAAAGTGAATTTAGGAGACGTTCTTGTTACACATTTCAAATATTGAATTTTCGACATATGGGAGTCGATTTCTCAGGAAGGGGTGGGGTGGGGGGTCAAAAATTTTTTTGGGGAGTTTTTTCATCGAGGGCAATATTTTGGAACACTTGTGACCGAATTTGGGTCAAGGGCCGTTTTCACTATCTTATCAGGAGAGACCCTTTAAAACTAACATTGGCAAATTTATCAATTTTCGAGAGACCAAAAAGGAAGGAAAGCTGTGCTCTTTATTCTCCCTGCTTTCCTCAGTATAACCCTAAAGGAAATACGTTATTTTCACTTTTACACTATAGACATTTTCCAAAATAATATAAATATATTGATAAATTAACGTGTAATTAAAGATTTCCATCATTATTTTAAAGGGTAAGTAAAAATAGAGTAATAAACCAACGAAAAAATGAAAACCATACATGCAGTAATTTTTTGTTTACACCACGTTTTGTTACATAGTAGAATTTATTAGTACCGAAACCTGAAATAAAGGTTAATGCTCCAACAATGAACAATGTTAATCCCATTCACATTATAACTCTTCATTTTTCAAAAAGCTAGTCCACAATGAAATCACGTACACGTAAAAGCGAGCTCTTCACGTGACCATGATTTCCTTGTATCGATAATCATAATAAAATTATACATTTTTACTGCACGTCTCATTTTTTTTTTTTTTTTTACCAATTCTACTAATGCATAGAAGCTGCATAAAATATAAAAAAAAGCAGCTTTGCAAACTAAAATATTCACCGTGTGTGTGTATACGCATTTCACTGGCTGATATGTCTGTCGTTATGGTGAAATATGGTAACCATAAATCTTCGATTTGAGTTTCATTAAAAGTCGCCTTAATTGTGGCATTGAAATCGCGCCCAGTAAACATAGAAGTCACGGGATAAGTAAGATCTAGTAACTGTCTCCACCAATGGGTCATTTTCTGAAGAAATAACCGAATGAAATACATTAATTTTCCGAATCACCAAAGTTGACGGAATTTTATCAACTTACAAAGGCCCACTGTCTGGCTTTCTGAGTCATCGTGGTGATGTTCCTTTCCATACACCATAAGCCACCCATAAAAGCTCCGATGCTCACGCCCCCCACCATATCTATGGGTATACCAGCTTCCTAAATAATAAGAATTCAAATTTATTTCAATTTTTTCTGTTAATCAAAAAGGGGACAACGTGAAAGGTAAAGTGACTCCGTACTTGAATTGATTTAATCATACCAACGTGGGCTGCTCCTCGAGCACCACCACCACCTAAAACTAAACCCACAGATGTACCCGTTAACCAACGAGCTAATCGAGAAAAATCCGAATGAATGTTTGGTTCAGACATTAAAACTTTGCTGTACAATTCATTCTAAAAAATGAAACGATAAGGTTGAGTTTAATATCATCATTTTTGTAATGTAACAAAAAATTGACACAAACTACTCACAATTCTATACTGCGATTTAGTACTGAACACACGTTTATTGCACTGGATGTGATGGTGAGAAGACACCCAAGAGCGCATATTTAACCAGGCGACCGTGTTATCCGGTAAGCTAGCGCCTTCGTGATGTAAAAGTACCAATTCTTTTTGTGTTCTAATGGCAAGTTTTTCGATCTCCTTTTCAATCTGCGAAGAAAAGGTAAAAAATGTAAATACTTTTCAACATTTATACCTGCAAATTACGCCTTTATCTTGATCAATACACATAACTATATCCTCACTAGAGTGGGCTGAATTTCAGTTTATTATCAAAATGAATAAATGAGTAAGTTATAGGTCGTGTGTATAGTTTGGGAATAATTTAAACTCTAAACATTCAGCATTCTATACATGCGGGCTTCTCTAAGTATCATACCGTTTCTTCAAAATGACATCGTTTAGTTGCTTTACCCCAAAATAACTGATTATATGGAGACTCTGAAAGGAGAAAATGGGGTACATTTTACTTTTTGAGTCCCAGAGACTCCAAGTCAAAATAGACAAATTTTGTTACTTTTACGAAAAATTCGGTAAAACATTTAGATTATCTGAGTTAGAAAAATAATTGGTAAATAATAATATTTTCAATCTTCAGACGACAAAATTCAACGTACGAGGCATAAAAACTTGAAATTTTTTTTAACCTCATTTTTTCAGGTGTCCTCATCTACTTTTTTTCATGTTATCTGGTGTTACTTGACAAACACTTTTTCTCTGTCCGCTGCACTTTTCAAAAAAATATAAATTTGGTTCTTCCTTATCCTCATCCGTCTCCTCAAAAAATGAGAAATACAGTTCTTATAGATTTGATTGTAAATAATTCAACAAATATTTACGAAGACATTAAATGTGGAATATAAAAAAAGGTTCGAATATGTTATATCTCTCAATATGCCAAAAAACGAACTCTTCTTCACTCCGAGCAAAAAGTGAGCGGAACGTCTCGTTCTTTCGCTCTCGAGCCACTCTGCCCAACTCTGCTTTAAACATTAATCGTTTGAATCTTTCGAAAATGAGAAAACTCTTACCCTACACACGCTCGGAGGGTTCTTCCCAAGACCTACGATAAGAATGCAATCGGCTTGTCGAACACATCTCTGAGTCCATAATGTGAAAGTGCTGTCACATTGATATAGTGTTATTTTATACTGATCTTCTTGTTGGGCTAACCAAGATATCAGCCTGTACTCGTTATTTGCATCCATGATGGAAGGCCCGAAATTTTTTCTAATGATATCGGAAGTCAAACGAAGGGTAGTTCCTATAGCATCAAATATAAAGTATTTATTACCCAATCACCAGTTTATTTCTATTCGTTCGATATCTGATATTACCTATGGCTGATAACGAATGATACAATTCGTAGGTGAAAGACGTCAGAGGTACATCATCGGTAACTGGCACTATAGCAATGGTGGAAAAATTACTCTGTACGTTGCTGATATCCATATTACGCCCTAACGATGGTTTTTTCCAAGAACCTTAAACATTTCTATCATTTAGTAATGGTTATTCACGTGGTATAAACAATGATATAAAATCTACCTAAGATACGATGTCCTAAAAGATTAATTAATCTGGTAACTACGATAGGAAATCGTAATTTCATTCCGTTGAATAAACCTTCCGGCAGTTTCGCTAATTCTGAATCACGTACTGCCATCACAGTTGTGCTTCGTCTTGTCTGAGTTACCATTTCAACCTAGAATGAAAAATGTTAACCTAGTGGTAGAAATAGAAACAATTAGTAGCGTCGAGATTTTCATACGTTCCAAGACTTACAATTCCGATTAAATCCCCTTTTCCGTATTCTCCGACTAATTCCTTTCTTCCGTCCGGATGCGTAATGACAGAACGTAAACGTCCACTAAGCACTATATAAGTACTGTCTGATTCCTCATCTTGCCTACGATAGTTTTTTTTCAATGGAATAATTATTTCATAATTTATTACAAAATTTTTATCAATATTACATTTCGTTGTTCTGAGAGATTCAATCAATTGGGATATTAAATAAATCTCTTACTTGGGCGAAAAATCTTACCTATACACGGCTCTTCCGCTTTCGATGAAAACCCAATCTAAAGCAAAATCTACCTGTCGAACAAACGGTGACATACGTCGAACAACGGTATCTGCTAAATGCAATACTACTTGCGGACGTTCCCTCAATATACTGCGATTTACAAAAATGTAATAAAAATAAAAACACCAAATTCAACTTTAATGCTGGGAACATTCAAAATTTACGAACCCGTAAATGGTAGTTTTGGAAATTAAAGCAATACGCGAAAAATGTTTGGTTTTAATAGTGAAGAAACTCTGTTCGCCAGTAAGTACCGCCAAACCACCGAAAATTTCGCCTGGGAATACCGTATACAAATGTATTTCTTCTTCACTGTCCTCTAATTTCTTCTGATACACCGATAAAGTGCCAGACATGAGGTATATTAAAGCTACATCCTGAAAAAAAAGAATACGTATGCATTTTACTTCATGGTTTTCGATTTCGCCAATTTTTTACGAGATCGTCAGTTTTACCGGGGAGGAACCATATTCATTTTTGACCATCTTTAATTTTTCAGAAAACACGACCTATTTTAGCAAACGAATTCAACTAGCGAGCAAACAATTTATGCATTTCAATATAATCCCGTCAAAAGGAGATTTCAACGAATCTACGATACATTCAATAATTAAAAGATGAACTTTTGAAGTAAGAAGCTCAACTTTCACCATTTGGAAAAATGATTCAAACCTTCCTTTCAATTTGAGAAAACCAAATTTACAATAAGTTGATGTTTTTCAAGCGCAACATTTCCCAAGCGAGTATATATGCCATTTCACAGGTGTTTTAACTGGGGCTTGTTTTGATTTAGTAATAACCATGCTTAACCGTTCATCACTATAGGCCACACCCAATACCAAGTCTGAAAACCCCTACCCTATCCTTTCCAAAAACACTTAAGAAGTTCAATTTGGCACAAATGTAGTATTTCTTGCCATGAAATAATAATGCGAACACATATTTCTCAAATTATAACTATTTGAGGGTCCTCAAATTATCTTCAAATTTTGTAAATCCGCCATTTTGGATCAATTTTGACTCAAATTTAAGTGGTTATATTCTGGTCACAAACTAATCCTACACACAAAGTTTGACCATTCTAGGCCGATTTGGTGATGAGATATGGAAGATTCATGAAATTTCCTGCAGCTATTTCCCCTCCAAAAGCCGTTTTTTGCTCTAACTCCCCTCCAAAATCACTGAGGAAGCTAAAATCAAAATACGTTTGTCACTTGGGCTCATTTTATCATATGACACAGCAATAAAAAATTTTCGACCCCTCCTGTACCCCCACCACTATTTTAGGTTGGTAACCCCGCCTTCCCCCTCCAACATCATGTATGGAAGTGAATTCGGGATATAGTATACAACTTATCCCCAATAACCATATGAATTCATATTAATTACATTTTTACCAACTTGAGGCTCCTCAAGCTCTACTCAAAATTTTGATAATCCGCCATTTTGAATCCATTTTGATCCAAATTCAAGAGGTCATATTGTGGTCACCAACTAACCTCACACACAAAATTTGACCTCTTTAACTTGATTTGGTGGGGAGATATGGAAGATTCAAGAAATTTCATGACTCAAAACTTCCTCAAAAAGACGTTTTTCGATCTAACTCCTCTCAATATGCACTCAAGAAGCTGAAATTTGGATATGTTAGTATCCGTGACTCACTCTTTCATATGAAATCAAAAACGAAAAATTTGAGCTATTTGCCCCTTCTCCAGCCCCCCTCAAAATTTGAGTGATCCGCCATTTTGAAATTTATCGAAAAAACAAAAAAACTATTTTTGCGTATTTGCAAGAAGAGTTCCTCACCGAATTTTGAGCGAATTTTATCCACACCCGCCTGCGCAAGATGAGTGACACAAAAAACGCAATTTCCTCAAAAACAGGTTTTTGCTAACTCTCCTCAAAATGCACTTAGGAAAAAAGAATCAATGATAACTGGTTGTAGCCCATAACCCAAATTAAATTAAATGAATTAATGCATAAATAAATGCATTATACGCATGAAATATTTTGTTTAATGATCATTTTGTTACTCTTAAGAACTTAGGCTTCATGCCAGACTGTTTTCAAGCACTACGCGGAATCGAAGTTCATACAATGAAAAATCGTATTTTTTTGCTCGAAGTAATACAGAATGATCCGTGTATAATTACTTTATGGGATTCTTCTTGCATCAAATATGTGCCAGCAGGTATTTCGCGAATTTCCACTTTACCAGAGAGTAATTTGTCATTTTCAAGACCTAATTCTTTTACAAAAGCATCGACTGCTGTTTGAATGAGAGTGTTTTCGTCGATAGGAGTTTCTCCTGTAACAGTTTTTTTACGAGTGCTTTGCGTTTCATGATGCTGTTAAAAAAAAAAAATTACAATAACGTAGGTCGTTCAAGAAACATTACCATAATACCAAGTTAAATTGTAAGCACACCTGTTGGGAAGTTTGCGGGTCGATATCGTTAGTTAAATCAGGCTGATGGCGTACTTCGATTCCTGATTTAGATCTACGATGTTGCTTATGTCCGGTATTTGGTAATAGATTAGGAAGTCCGAGAAAATCAGGAGGTAAGGTTGTTGAAGGTTGATAAGTTAAACTACTTTCAAAATTGTTGTCAGGAAACATTTCATGATAACCTGGATAAACATTATAGTAATCGACTGCGTGTGAATTCGGACATATTAGCCAGCTATAGACTTACTGGATGACTGGGAATTATCGCTGTTAGCAAAACATTCTCGAGATCGATGTTTGGTAGGAGACGTTGAAAATAAACTGACTTTCTTTTTATGATAACTCTAAATGGAATAACAAGTCGAAATTAATTACTGAAAAAAAATATTTCATCTGAATAAAAACACGTTATACTAACAGGATTAACTAATTCCGTAGATAAACCGAGATACTGGTGAAGAGCTGTCAACGTAACTCGTTGTAAACGAACGAGGATAACCTGCATAACTCTAATCAAAGTTTCCGGGTATTCTTCAAAAATTTCTTGAAAAGCAGATACGGGTAATTTAATAATGGTGGAATCTTCTAGAGCTCGTGCGCACACTGTTTTGAAAGGTTTAGGATGACCCTTTTACCATAAAGAATCACTTATATAAGCTATAAATTAGAGACAAGGAATTTTTACGAAGGGTTGATATTACCGTAAGAACATCCGCAAAACTCAGCAGTGATATTAGAGAATCACCAGTTTGAACAATTTTCAAAGATATGGACAATCCTTCTTGATTTGTCACAAAAACGTTAACTTTTCCGCTTTGTACGATGAAAACATTTTCGTCGGGGTCCCCTGAAATAAAGGAAATTACATTTTTTTTCACATACACGTATATCGTACATCGGTATCAAAAATGAATACAATATCAACATCGTACCAATTTTAAATAAATACGATCCGGCTGGAACATTCATAATTTCAATATGTTTACATAATTTTAGAAACACGGGTTTCTCAAAATGTCCAAATACCCTGCAATATCGAGAAATGAAAAACTATCCGAAAGCAAAGAGCTTATTCACTTGGAAATCGAATCAATACCTGATACTTTGCAACATATAAAATGCATCAGGAGGAACACGTTGCTCATCTAATCTGGTGAGATCTTCTTGTAAATATTCAACCGGAGGTTCGACGACCTATAGCACCGTATCATACAGTAGTAAAAAAAGGTACAACCGATCATACTTCGTAGTCTAAAATTAATGATTCACCTTCAGCCTTTGAGGCACATCCCTTTTCATTCTAAGCAATTTATGAGCAAACTTCAACATTAATTTACGCTTTTTACCCTGGCCTCCTCGTACTTGACCGGATATTGATTTTACCTATAAAACCGATCCATGATTATCACCAAGGTTATCATAAAAATACGCGGTTACTAATGTAATACGCCCAAGTTAAAATAAAAATCTTACTTTTCGAAGCATTTTGCGTCCATAAAAAATGACTTTGTCTCGTTTTCGAAATCTTGGTTTCGTTCCAAAAGCCATTCCGGGAATGATACTTTTCGCTGCGATGTGTAAATAAGCTGAAAAAGAAATTATTAAAAATGCAATTTCATTCCAAACATAAATACAGTAAATTAACTCAAACTGTATTACTTCTTGTTCTCCATTTTCGAACAAGATAAACGATTGTGATGAGAATAATCAGGATTAATGGAATTATAATCATAGGAGTTTTCTGAAACATATCAATTTAATCATTAAACTTGTCATCAAACGAAAATATTTCACTTTGAATTTTACTTGAAATTCATTACGAAAAAAAAAATTAATAATAACAACACTAGTATTCAGTAAATAACAAAGAGACCAAGGAAATAACAACATGAAATAGGCATTGTTAGAATTGTTTTTGTTTAAAACAATAACATTAGAATATACAATATTAAGTTTAATTAAGTACCTGATGATGCCATAGAAACATTCTCATTATCCATTTACTGAGCGGTTTGACAGAATAAGTACTAAGGATTGAGCAAAAGTGATTTATAGTATCCATTTTTCAAGTAGTTAATACAATTTTTACATAATTCAATATTTTTTCAATTATGATAACGACAAACAATTTGATGTTATGATAAAATACTGTTGAAAACTTGGTGCGAACAAGTACAAAAACAAAAAATAAAACATATGTTTACCCCACTCCATAGCCTACTCTTTAAAGTTGCAAAGATTTGAACAATTTGCAAGTGATTGCACTGATTGAACTGTATAAGTAGACTTTGAGGCAACACTGTTTTAAGAACCATCCTTTCATACCTCGTACCCATCATCGTGGCTTTTATCTGAAGTAGGGCACATCAAATTTTTTTTATTAAAAAAAATAAACTTATATAATTATATTTCTCTTAATAGCTACTAAAACTTTTAAAGTATTTTATGAAAACGATAGGCTAATATAACTACTTCTTTAACGTTACAGTGGTCGCATTTTTTTGTTTCATCTAGTTTTTTTACGATTTTTCATCACTTTTAATCTTTTTTCAACGCTCTGCAAAAATTTAAAAAGTGAAAGGGAGTTTCCAAGAAGAAAATTTATCTATTTTAAAATCAAAAGTCTATAGGTAAGCACATCTCTATTCATTAAAGGAACAATAAAAAAAGCATTACCGAAAAGGTAAAAAAATGCTGGATAGACCAAAATATACATGTATTAGGGTACCCACTCATGACCATAATGCACAAAATAACAAATAAAATTTCAACGATAGCCAACATAATTCAATGCTTTTACTTCAAAGTTCATTTATACGCAGATCTACTCACAAGTTTCGAAGCATAAAGATATTTCAACGTATATATCAAGTATAGCATTTTTTATTAAATATTATTCATCATTGTTTGAATGCATAAGTGCGAATATTCAATGTTATGCCATACATGTATTAAATAGTACCTATTATCGTAATAAAATCAGCATTTTTTTCAAGGATGAAAATGATGTACCTAATAAATAATAACATACAATTTTTTATTTTTTTATTCTAGGGAAACAAAATAATCTTCAGAAATATTCCATTTCCATTATCGCAGCCCCAGTGCAACTACCTCACATCTTAAAATTTACAAAACCAACACAACTCGGAAAAATCTTTTTACTCGTTTTTTAAGAAATAAAAAATAAATTCAAATTTAATTTTTTTGCGATTCTTAATAATTCTTTACGTTCTTTCCGATGGGCACCCAGCAAACATTTTTCTGAAATTTTTATACTTGCACTATAGGCCCTCGGGATTAGAAAATCTTTATTCAAAGAATTTAGGTAAAACCTTGTCTAGAATTTTTATACTTGCTCTATAGAGTAAAAATTGTATTGCATTGCATAAATGCTTGTTTCTTAGAGGACAGTTGTCACATTATACATTTTTCCACTTTTCATAGGGTACTTTAAGAAATTTTTTGGTGAGATTTTTTACTGGATGACAATACCTATCGTCTCGTGCAAAAATTAATCCTGTACCTCTTTTTAGGATTGAGGTTTTTGAGCTGAGAAAATTGAAAAATTTTCTACCTATATTAATAATATGCTACGTACACCAACAAATAAAATATGGGTACCCTTAATACCTTTCCAAACATATTAAAACTGTTGATGCGAAAGACTTGGCTTCGTGACAATGTATTACTCAAGCTAATAATAACTCCTGCTAAAAGCGTGCGGTTCAAAATTACAACTATAAGAAAGTAAACCGCGTGTTACACAAATCTACAAAACATTAAATTATTAAGTTCTGAAAAAAAAAAAACAAAAAAACAAAAAAAAACAGGTAAAATGAGGGAAATATTACATTTACAGGCCGGTCAATGCGGAAATCAAATTGGATCTAAGGTATTTAAAAAAAGTATATGTATGGTTAATGAGTGATTAAAAAATGTGGTCTAATGTTTTAGTTTTATCCGTCAATAGTTTTGGGAAATAATATCCGAAGAACATGGAATAGACAACGTCGGTCAATACCATGGCGATAACCACTTACAACTCGACAGAATAGATGTATATTATAACGAAGCATCGAGTAAGTACATAAAATTTAATTTCTTTAAGTAACCAACATTAACTTTCAAAATGCTTACCATTTCTATTCTACTACAATTTTTGGAATTTATTTAGCTGGGAAATATGTTCCAAGAGCAATACTAGTTGATTTAGAACCAGGAACGATGGATTCTGTACGAGCCGGCCCATTTGGACAATTATTTAGACCAGATAACTACGTTTTCGGACAAAGTGGAGCAGGTATAAATCATAAAGTAGCATTAAATTGCTTACAGGTACCAATTAGTTCAAAAATTTTTTTCTTTCATTCCTTTTTAGGTAATAACTGGGCTAAAGGACATTACACGGAAGGCGCCGAATTAATTGATTCAGTCATGGATGTGTTACGAAGAGAGGCAGAAAGTTGCGACTGTTTACAAGGCTTTCAACTAGCTCATTCTTTAGGCGGTGGAACAGGCTCCGGAATGGGTACTCTATTGATTTCAAAAATTCGCGAGGAATATCCAGATCGAATAATGAATACTTTTAGCGTGGTTCCTTCGCCTAAGGTAAAATACTGCAATTATGGATTTTGCTGAAATGCTTGATTACATAAAAGATGGAATTCTGCTTCTCAGGTTTCCGATACGGTTGTGGAACCTTATAACGCCACATTATCTGTACACCAATTGGTAGAGAACACTGACGAAACATTTTGCATAGATAACGAAGCTTTGTACGATATTTGTTTTCGTACGTTGAAATTAACATCTCCTACTTATGGAGATTTAAATCACCTAGTTTCGGTAAGTATAGTAGCTAAGTAATATAAACATAATTTATCAACTTTTGATTTGAAAGTCAAAAGTAAAAACCCAAAGCATATATTATGGCAAGACTGAAAAATTTAGGTCACGATGTCAGGGGTTACAACTTGCTTGAGATTCCCTGGTCAACTGAATGCAGATCTTCGTAAATTGGCGGTAAATATGGTACCATTTCCTAGACTACATTTTTTCATGCCCGGCTTCGCTCCCCTTACAGCAAGAGGAAGTCAACAATATAGAGCTCTCACGGTTCCTGAATTAACCTTACAAGTATTTTACTACCTTAGTACTAGCGTCACATTATTTTTATTTTTTTTTTAATTAAAAAAAATCATCAATAATTTGCAGATGTTTGATGCAAAAAATATGATGACCGCTTGCGATCCTCGTCATGGACGCTATCTCACAGTTGCTGCGATTTTTCGTGGAATTATGTCGATGAAAGAGGTCGATGAGCAAATGCTCAATGTACAAAATAAAAATTCAGCGTAAGATTTTTTTCTCCTAACAAAATGAAAATGTGGTGGAATAGTACTGAATTTGTAACATGGTTTTACGAATATGATAGAAAAAATGTAGATGAAATGGGTAACTGGTAAAACCATGAAACTTAGAAAGATTTCATTATTCAACCAGATATCAATTAGATCCACAGTGCACACTTACGCTATTACAAGTATATGTACAGCAATTTCATTTTATTCCGAATAGATATTTCGTGGAGTGGATTCCGAATAACGTTAAAGTAGCAGTATGTGATATTCCACCGCGTGGTTTGAAAATGTCCGCAACCTTTATAGGAAATACTACTGCAATTCAAGAGATCTTTAAGCGAATTTCCGAACAATTTACAGCTATGTTCAGACGTAAAGCATTCCTACACTGGTATACAGGAGAAGGCATGGATGAAATGGAATTCACAGAGGCTGAATCAAACATGAACGATTTAGTTTCAGAGTATCAACAATATCAGGTGAAATTATTTACATTTTTCTACTTGAAAATTGGATCCATCAAAATTTCTTATTTTTACTTATTCTTGTGACACAGGAGGCAAGCGCAGAAGAAGCTGAATTTGAGGAGAACGAATGTGAGGGCGAAAACGAAGAAGAAGTTGAAGTGACCCAGGATGAAGTCTGATTAAAATCAGAGTACACGTGACTAATTTTTTTCTACTTAAAAGTTATAATCTATCGTGTTCATTTTTAATAATTTATAATTTATTTAATTACTAAACTCTAGTAATACGATTTAAAATTTACGTATCATTATGAAAAGTTGAACCTCACATAAAACAAATCATTAATTTTCTCTTCAAAAATTTATTTTTATAATTTCGAGGAAAAAGGGCATTGAATACTATACACAAAATTATCGAATTTAATTCTATTATAATATGCAGTGTCATCAATATAATTATAAATTATATAGAAACATAGAAATATAACGGTAGTGTTTTGTAATAAAAAATATTACTAAGAACAGTTCACAACATCAACTTCTTTCAACTCAGCAAAGTTTCAGGTAATCACAATAAAGCATACCTCATACTGAACAACTATGTAGAAAGACAGATTTCAAAATCTTTTAGTGATTTGAAAACAGTAGGATAAACACGAACTACTTGTTGATCGAAGAGATATCTTCTTCTTCTATAATATGAAATAATAAAATATGAATACAACCAGAAATAGTTAATCAGTTGATATATTTTATAATTACCGTTCATTGGGCGCTCTTAAATCATGCATTTTCAATGTTTTTTCCTTCTTTGATCTGAAAATTGAAGAAATATACTATTGCTATTTTTACAAAACGTTGTATCATAGGAAAAAATTAAATTCAAAAGAATTCTTTACCTTGAGCGTTTTGATGCGTTCTGGTTTCGAGGCAGCTTGCATTTTTTTAATCTATAAAACAAAATAAATGATTGTTTCAACATAAATGATAGATTCTAAGTTTTGTTTATATAGTAATTTAATGGAATCAAAAATACGAACTTGACTGACTTTTGAGATTTTTTCTTTCGATGCTGGGCTTCATTAATGAATTGTTTAATTCTATAACAATTAATAACGCGATTACGTTTCAACTGTGGTAAAATATTAGATAAAATGTAATTGAATACCTATTGAGAGCTTTCTTTCGTCCATTCCGTTCAGAAGGTAAAACAGAACGCGTGTTTGGAAAAGAATTGAAAGTGCCTTGTAATGACTTGGAGCTGGACGGAAATAATTGGTCTACAAACAAGTAATTTTTAGGCGCTCTTCGTTTTGGAAAAGAATCTATAAATAAATAATTTATTTTCATCAATACTTTCGTTTTAAAGTGAGTAAGTCATTCCACGTTAATTTCAACGAATTTCTGGTCTCATGTATTTCGATTTTGTTCAATTTTTTTTTTGTTTTGTAAATTAACCCGAGAAGTTGGGAAAGCATTATCAGTTTCCTCTCGAACTCCTTAGCGGGAGGAGAGACGTTCTTTTAATCTTTAGTACTCGTAACCATTTTACTCAAGAGATGAACGGTTTTTACAGCTCAATATTGCATTCACAGGAGATCGTAACGGACCGATGAAACTTTCAAACATTAGAAAATCAAATTTTGATATGAATAGCACGATTTTCACAAGTCAGAAAATGCTACAGGGCTACAGCATAAAAATATGGAAAAAATCGATCTATATTTTGATTTGTTATTTGCGCGATATTTTCAAAATGGGAGTTAGACTCTGTGATAAATACGTGATGCCCTAAATGTATGAAAAAATTAAAAAAAAATGATATCATTTTATAGGTTTGTGAGCACTGATATGAAAACTGACTTGACTTTGTTAATTTAAAGTAGTCAGGACTGAAAAATAAGTTGATTATAAAATAATATGTCACAGCCTATAATGATTCTTCAACTTCTTTGAAATCTTGGTGGTACCAGTACACTTTGTAAAGACTGACTTCAATTAAAAAAATACAATGCTGAAAACACATTGAATCATAATATTTGATTTTTTTAGACTTTTAAAATGTAATCCAATAACATTTTCTGAGTTATGAAAATCAGGCTTTTCACATCGAAAGTTCAACTTTCAATTTTTGGAAATGTATCAATTCGTAACTATTTCCTATGGATACACTACTGAACTATAACATTATTCATTTCTTAAATAACATGATTCCAAATAACAAAAATTGAAAAGATGGCGCTTCATCCCTCAGGGGTTTGAGGCAACGAGTTCGATGGTGATTTTCCAATTTCTAGAGCAAGACTAACTTTAAAGAAAAATTGAGAAAATTCGAAATACAAAAGGTGAAAAAAACTTTTTTTGTTTTTTACCTCTACGTCGAGTACAAATTTTAATTTTTGGTCGAGGTAAACTGGAACGAAGTGTTGCTTTGGTGCCAACCATTTTTGGATGAAATGAAGAATAATTTGTTTGTGTTTCGTTAATATTAAAGTTTGGATCATGATTTTCTTTATCTTGAGCATCCGTCTGGGATAAGAGCAGCGAGCTTCAAGAAGAAATATAATGTTCAAAATGAGAACATTCAAGTTATATATAACGGACTAAATAAGGTACTAAGTTGTACCTCTGTGTTTCGCTTTGGTATGTTGATAGAGGAACACGAATATTCCATAAATTTGGATTTCCTTGTGGGACGCTATCTGAAATTTAAAAACAGTTGAAAATTAATAACATATGTATGTATTTTGTTAAATTTCTATAGGCGATTCAATATAGCTCACCATTTAAACATGACTGGTTGGGACAAGTCCACTGGTCGCCTTTTATACCGCGACCACATCCTTTGTGAATACCTTTGCGCAAACAACAATAGCATAAAATAATTTTCCATTTTCTAGAAAAATAATCAGTAGTACTTATTTATACGGAATAATCTTCACAAACGCAGACATTGGGATGTATAAATAATTTACCCTTGTACATCAGAATTATTTCTCCCTTTAGGACAAATGCATACTGGAGCGTCACAATGATTGTACCTTTCAAGTAGACTAGAATAAGCATTTGGTTCCAACTCCCAGGATGCATCTCTGTAATTGAATACAGAATGCCCATCCTCAATAAATTGTATTTAGTTATATACGACGTACCATTTGACATGCCAAAGGTAACTTACTGATCAGGTATATAAATTCCTACACTGAGCATTCGCTTTCGAAATAATTTTTCGTTGTTGCAATTAGGACAACGAAAATAGTAACCCGAGTTTATGGCTACTTCCTGCAAAAAATATTTTGTAACGCTTGGAACCGTCCTAAAACAATACACGATCAAAAAGTACCTGAATACATTTCTTGTGATACAGAGATGTTTTGCAACAAGGAGCCCAAACTATGTCAATAAGCGAAGATGGTAGTTTGTCCAAACAAATTGAACACGAAGTAGTTTCCAACATATTACGCATTGAAAAAGGAATGTATTGTACAGTTCTATGGTCGCCACAAAATGAGCTAGAAAAAAATAAATGTACAAAATTTCTTCTAAGTTGCAAAAAACGTAATTTCAGAATTTTACCCAAATTCATCAAAATATAAATTCTGAACTTGATTCTCTAAACCACAAGGAAAGTGGAACTTGACTTTGCATGATTTCACATTACAACCAATCAAAGCTCCATTTTTTTTACAGAACGTACAACTCTGATGATGAAAGAAAATTATACGTTACAATTTATATCGCTTTTGAAATATACTTCCAATTTCTTTTACTGGTAGGTACATCAAAACTCACCAAGCGATGACCTCTGGTTAATTCTTTTTTTATGTCTTTTAGCAAAAAGCCTAGAATTCCTTCATTATCATCGCCACCTTGCAAAAGATTAGACGAAAACAACTGTCACGAAAGCAAATGAAAAATTATTATTTTTTCTTGAAAATAACAATACAGACGGAGAATTAAACTTACGAGACAATAGTAGTGTACAATTACATCTTCATACTTGTATATTGGACCATAACATACAGTATCATTCAACGAAGTTTTACAAAAAGAACAACGGTCATCACCAGCAAAAGCCCCGAGAACTTCTAAATTGCCCATTTTCGTGTTTTTCAACGGCAACATTTTCCATACAAATTGGACTAGTTTACAATACAAGCAATGAAAACGGTACTCATCAACTTTGAGTTTATAAAATAGAAATTATTCATTAAAGTTTACTTTATTCATTTCATACTACTCGACACTCGACAGCTGACAATAAAAGAAAAAAGATGCCGGGATCAAAGTGATTTGACCGGGATTTAGCGCAATTAACGCTGATATCTCTCTTTTTTTAGCTTTAGGAACAGGCGGAACAGGTAACGAAAACACCAATCAAAGTTATAGTCCCCGTAGTGCCCTACCAATGGCAGACGCAACCCACATGACATAACAGCTGCGCGGGTACATAGTCTAAGTTGAAAGCAAAAAATTCACTACGCATTTGAACGAAATTCTTGCAGACTTGCAGGTTGCAGCTGTATATTAATTATGAACTACGAACCAGTTACGGCTGATGAATTGAAAATTGTATGCATTTATAATATTTATGATGATTGTTATATTATCTATTACTTTATGGGGAAAATTAAATGATCAGGACAGATTACTCTTATTGCTTATTCATTCGAAGTACATATGTATTTGTCGTGTGGATCTTGAATATTTTATAAGCAATAATACTCTAAGATGTAGATATTCTGAACATGAGCTCGACCGTTTCTGAACATTGCATCATTACCCATATTAATAACATTATATATATACACGTAGATAATAAATTGACATTAGTATTCTCTACTTTTCACCCTCAAGCCTATAGGCTATTACAATATTAGTTGCATTATAATCAATATTAATGGTTGAATGGATGAGAAAAATTGGTTACCGTGAACCTATACTTATAGTATATGTACTTGATAAACACAATACGCATTTAGATAGATGTATACCAACTAAGCAAAATTAATCTAATTATTTTATCTTATCGCCTTTGCCATTTAAATTTTTCTCGTGCTCCAACACTTACACCATCTCGTAGTATTTGATATTAGAAGTGTATTTTCAAAAGTGTAAAATCGTTTTAAATCATGCTTTATTTATGGATATTAGTGTTAGTACCGCCGGTATTTTGTAAAAACAAAACGACAAAATCGACCACAGAAGATCCGTACTTCATACTAGGAGTTGATTACCGTCCATACAGATTTGCACCATTCGTACAATCGGACTTTCGTATCTTTAATAACAATCCAGCAGAAATTTTAATCAATAATTTCACTCACGAAATTGTTTTAAAATACCCGAAAACATTTCAGCACATTAACTGCTACGAGGATATTTTCATTCCTCCATTCTCATACAGCGACTCTTACGATTATGATTACCAAATTGGCAAACGTAAAGGTAAAGATAAGTGGCAAGTGTCAGTTGAATACAATAATACTGGTTACATAAGTGATCCCGTGTTCTGTGAAATTGATCGAGAAATATATGAAAACGTTACAATAACTGTGGACATTGAAAAACAGTTGATATCAATAGAACGTCCTTGGATTCTTAATGAAAGTCGATTAACTTTTAGCCCTCTACGTTCAATGGGAGAAATCACGACAAAAGGCAAATGGTGGTAACAAATAAATGAAACTTTGTACATGCATTAATAATTAATTAAATTAATTTAGTTGAGAAATGGTAAAAACTATAAGTAAATTCGACAAGGTGCTAATGTATTGGATAGGTTTTATTGAACGATAGATGTGATCACTTTTGTATGTTATTTGTATGAAATTAAATAAATGAAAAAGAACTACGTTTTCACGCACTACACTCATACATAAGCCAAAAGATATATTAAATCTTAGGACATAGTATACATCGTTTCACTTCATCTAAAATTTGAAAAATAATAAATAAAACCGGTGTTGTATATTTAACATCAAAAAAATTTAATTAGCTAACATATGATACAAACATTTAAAACGGATCATTAAAAATTTCAAATGTACAATACAATAACACTATATCAATTTTTTTTTGTAATATGATATCTGATCTAGTTTTAGCGTCATATCCTTAGTGTACAAATGAAAAGCAAACTAAAAAAAATCAAACAAACAAAATCAAACAACTAACCTTGATTCACCTTATGCAAAGTTGAAAATATTGATTCACCAGATTTTTTCAACCACGCCCACAAATTAATAAGTGAAAAATTTAAAATTTCAATAGTTACGCAAAATATATAAAACATAAAAACATTATAACATAACAAGATTGACAAAATTATACAAAATTAAACAAGCTATTCATATTAAAATTTACAACAAAAAAAGTTGAAAAACGATCGTTACATCAAAATGTGTGATGATTTCGTGAACTATAATTATGTACTTTTAGGAAATAAAATACAAATAATAACCGTTACTGCGAGAGGAAAGGAAAATAAAACTATGTTTTTTAATTTAAATACTTTCTCGAGTTTTATTTTTAGAAAATACGCCGTATTTTTAAAAGGAAAGTATTTTCACTGAAAAAAAAAAAAAAAAAAAAAAAAGTAGTTGGTAAATTCAATCTATATTTATGACTTCCGAAGAGTCTGTAATCCACGGATTTGATTCGTTGTTTTTCTTTTGGACTGAAAGGAAGAAATAAATAATATCTTCAATATGTCAAATTGAAGGCCACCTCGATGATTAAAAAATTATTAAATTAAATAAAAAAAAAATCTACTTGTGAAACAATAAACTCCTCTTTTCGTAATCACAAATTAAACTATCTATTCGAATTGTAATAGCTAAAAAAAATAAAAATAAAAAAAAGGCACGCAGTCATGAAGCCAAGCACAAAACTTAAGAACTTACTGTTTGGTATTTGTCTTTCGTTAATTAAATTAGGATTTTTTTCAGATATAACGTTATTTGCTGTGGATTGTTGATCGCAAACGAGACTTCTAATTGACGTTATCTGAAATTTAATATTTCAAAAAATTATGTACTGTCTTTATAATGCATAAAAATAGTTGAAGGGAATTTTCAAACTCACTTGTATCGGTGGATAGGTATTAGTATTGGATTTATGAAGAGGTACACTTTGCCAAACATAATTTCGATTATTATCGGTATTCGCGTGTTCACGAGGTATTAGGCGAAAGCTAGCTTGCGCAGAATTTGTAGAACTAGTGGTAACATTATTACTACTCTTACTGGGAATGTTTTCTCCATAAGAGCATCTTTTCCTAATTTCCGTCGGCGTCGCTATCAATACTCTGTTGTCGTTGACTATTCTTATTAGAGCGGTTGATGTATCATCATCTAAAAAACAAATTCAAAAATATTTTTGTATGGTATCCACTACTCAACAAGGGATAATTGAAACTCGAACATACTTTTACTAGAACTTGGTGTAGGAAGATCACAACCGACAAAAATGACATCGTCGTCCTCGTCGTCATTATCATCACCATCATTATCATTATCATCACCACTTTCGAGATATTTGGTAATATTATCAACACATTGATTACTGGTGACTTTTTTAACTGCTTCCGGTTCTTCATCACTGTCGTCTAATAAATCAATAATAATACTAGGAACAGCATCGTGATTGACCTTCCCCCTTAGATTGGATTTCTTTCGCACGTTCTCTAATCCCAAATCAGTTAATTTCTTTTCAATTTCATCAGCGGATCGTGGCGTAGAAATAGAATTTTCAACTTTTCTACTATCATCGTCATCATCGCTATCTATTTGTACAACATTGACGTCAATTTGCACGCCACCAATTTCTACAGCTGAAGCCACGTTATTTTCTACACGAACCACTTCAATCTGCTCGCCCGAATTACTATACAAACACAATCTATCATCCTGCATGTAAAAATGAACTTTTAATTCAAGTTTTAATTTCTCAGCGACATTAGAATTAGGAATTCATGCGAACACTTACATGAGGCAGCATATCTGACTGAACTTTGCTAGGAGTACACTCCGATTCATTTTTAGAGGTAGGCGATAAACTTCTTTTACGACGCCTACACTTTTGAGATCGATCGGAATTAGTTTCTTTTCGTAAATTTTGAGAATGCGGATGACTGCAATAATGAACCATATTAACTTTTTGAGATCATCTCTCAACAAATGCGCCATCTTAAAACAATTAATTTTACCTTCGAGGTTCCTTCCATGCCAACTCAGATGGTCCGGCCTTTTCTATATTAGCATTCGATGAACTAGAGTCATTTTTCTTTACTGCAATTCAAAATTTCACAAGTTTTGTTGGAGAAAAAATCTTACTAACATTATTATTCCTATATAATGTTCATGCACTCACTCGGAGAACACAATGTACATGTCCATTGTCCTTTATCATCGAGTAGGTGTTCTCCACATTTACTATGTGTTCCTTGGGAACCGCAAAAACTACATAAAAACACTTCCCAGTCACTGCAATTGAAACATTTTGAACGAGACATATAATGAAACTATCATGTTTCTAGAAAACTGGTTGATGATGGATGGTACTTACGACCCTTGTTCGTTGAAATCTCTACCGCCAGGGCAAATACAGTTTTCAACATCACAAGAGCTATGTCGTTCAGTCAATTCGTTAAACGCATTTGGTTCTAATTCCCAGGCAGCATCTCTGAAGAAGAGAAAAAAAGTGAGAAAACATGTAAAATTAATGGAGCTGAGTTTGCAACGGGCTTCTTTAAACCAACACCTTGTGTCGAAGCCTAAAATTTCCATCTTTCGTTTCCAAAACCATATGAAAAGTTGAATTTAGTATACATATGTAGTACTTTTCGTCCACAAGAATCATAAGCTCATATTTACCAAATTTCAGCTATTGAAGGTTATCAAACCTTCCTCGATGATTCCCCGGAATTCATGAAGTTTCTTAACACGATTTCCCCTCAAAAACCTTTTTCTTTGCAACTCCCCTCCAAATATATTTGAGTAACTAAACTTCAACAATGTTTGCTATTCGGACTTAATTAATTGCATGAAACCATGAATGTACATCTTTGACCTTTTTGAGGGCAAAAATCACTCCTTCTCCCCTCCATCACCTGTGAAAGTGGATTAGGGGAATCGTACAAGTTTTATTCACAGTAATTAAACGTCGGTTATAATGGCACTGAATTTTTCACAGAAAAAGTTGAACCTGTGTTTTTTTATGAAACCATTTATAATAGTCAGTGAATCAGGCAATGAAAGATTCTGTAGGTTTCAGTGAAAAGTGGAAATATTTTAACTTTTTAGTGAATTTCTAAGGTGTCAAACATTTGTTTGTTCATGTTACTTTATTATCACTTCAAAGTAATGGGGATTTTTTGTACAGTTCTAGCCATTCTGTGAAAATTTCATTGACACAGTCAGTGCCATTATAACCGACGCTTTACATGACCTAAAACTTATCAAATTTGACATATTTGAGACTTATTCAAACCTTCCCAAAATTTTGACGATCCGCCATTTTGGATACATTTTGAATCTAATTCGAGCGGTTACATTCTGCTCTTTTACTAATTTCATTAACAAAATTTCAGTTTTTTAGCTAAATTTAGTGAGGAGATGCGGGATTCAATAAATATTTCCAAAATCGGGCCTGACTTTACCGTACCATACCTATATACATATTATATACATTATAAAGTTTGACATCTGCCATATGATTAAAAATGATTTGAACCGTAAACATAGGAGAATCCCTTCTTTCCCAAATCAGTTATGCTAAGTTTCTAATTGAAAATTCAGTTCAAAGATAAGTAAACATATTATCACAATCATTTGAAAACTAGGATGCTTACTGGTCAGGGATGTAGACGCCACATTCACGCATCTCGCTTCTAAACGTATCCTTATTGTTGCAATTGGGACATTTGAAAAAATATCCGGCGTTTATGGCCATTTGCTGAAAAATTTGCGAAGTTACTTCCTGAATTTAGCATTTTTTTCAACCATTTCCCTACTTATCTTCTAAAATACGTACTTGAACACAGGTTCGGTGGAGCCAAGCAGTTTTACAACAAGGTGCCCATAAAGTAGTCAACATAGGTTTCGCAACTACTTCGTCTTGACACATAACACATATCGATTTTTCTGTGAGTTTAATAGCATACTGAGGTACAGCCTGTGGTCGTCGATGAGCAGAGCAATATGATCTGATAAATTTTATCGGTAAATTACATCATTTATTTTTAGCAGTTTTGTCATACTTCATAAGAGGATAACTTACCTAAATTGTCCATAAAATAAGTGCAAAGAACCATGCTGAATACCGCAAGGATAGTGGAACTTTTTTTTGCATGTTTTAAGAAAACAACCTATTGTAGCTCCCGCATGCCGACAGTAACAACAAACCTAAAGACGAAACATGAAAATCCGCTATAGATTCACCAAAAAGTCACGGTTTGATAAAAATTTACAAAAATTTACCAATTTTTTTCCTCTAGTTATCTCTTTTCGAATATCATTGGGTAAAAATCCGAGTATACCTTCTTCATCAGCTCCATTTTGCTCCATATTAGCAGAAAATAGCTATAAAAAAAAGAGATGATGTAATTATCATAAAAAGATTACTTCATACTACTCTTAAAGCATTTTTTTCAAGCCAATAAAACGCTATATCCGATATCAATTAAAACTTTAAAATGAATATACCATGCAAAAATAGTGGGTAAAAATATCCTCGATTTTATACATCTTCCCATAGCGTAGTTCATCGATTTCATTGTGATGGCAAAAAACGCAGGTTTCATTGTTTGGCAAACTTTCTACAACTTCCATATCAGCGTATAATCATGACAATACTACAATCTCGAATCACAAACCTGGAACAAAATTTTTCATCTCGTTACAGTACTTGATAATACACGTACACATAAACAGACAGGGCGAAAATTCCAAAATAGAACAGGTTTAGGACGGCATAGGAGATGAACGTTCATTCGAGAATGAATGCTAATCAAAAAAACTTACTGATCACTTTCTAAGGTAGTTGAATGAATGAACTCATAAGTTGTTGTTCAAAAAATTTAAGAAGCTGCGGGGTAGCATAAAAATTGACACAAAATTAAGGTGAAAAAATAATACACACTGTCGATTGCAAATTGTACTGCTGTGTTCATAGTAACACAAATTCTACGCAAGCAATTACTGTGTCAACAAAAAAATGAAGTTCGAATAAATTTAGAATTTCAACATAAATAATAAAATTGGAGTTCCTGAATCACAAGCGAATTATCAATACAATATTTTGTAACAACTGAAACAACTCCGTTGGATTGTTGGATCAAAGTTGGATACAAACTTTGAGTATATATCTCCTGGAGTGATAGAAATAGCCGATTTCGCTATATGCGAGGGTATAGCGTTAGAGGGCGCTGTTCAGTTATAGTTGATGCCCGGAGTGGTGTGATAACTCGATAAGCTAATGAAAAATCCTCAAAAACTGAAGTAAAAATGCAGAAGTACAAAATTTTCTGTGTAAATTAACACTTTAACAGTGTCAGACGCGGCAGCACTGTTTCGTCAAGGTTCATTTTATCACTTAATCAGTACAACGACAAAACAAGCGCGAATATGAATTTTTCTAAAATTTGTTGTTGAAAAATTATTTTACGAGTGAATCGGAGAAAACAATCGATAAAAATTGAAATTATTTGAGATAGTCTTCAGATAATTTCTGCAGATAACAGGCGTTTTGTGAAATTCATTCAGTAAGAAATCAAAAACATCATGTGTGGTTTGCGTATTTCTGAATATTTTAAAATTCAATTCTATTATTTAAATTTCTTGTCCTTTCTGTTTGAAATTTTATTCTTGAAAAATATACAAATTCAATATCAACCAATGTAAGTATGCAATAATTCGTTATATTCTGATCTCGTTCTGAAGTCCTTACTTCTAACACGTTTTTATTTTTCTAGATTGAATTTGGTTCAAATAAACGATGAAGCCGCATTTGAAAAAATGGCTGGCATAGACGACATACTGTAAAAGTTGATTGACTTATTCGAATTTGGTAGCTATTCGCAACAGCTGTTTGACGACAATTAAATGAATGGGAAATGCTTGGGTTCTCCAATCTCCATGTTTGTAATTTTCATCTTTTGGGAAACTAAATTTACAAAATTCATTGCAATTATTTTTCATTAAATAGTTATTAATTATGTTAATTTACCTGCCATAATGATAAATTGTGCTGAACTTACTTGAATAAATTTTCTTTTTTACCACAAAATAAACAAATCCGTTTATAAATCATAAGTAGTTAGTAATAA
Source organism: Phenacoccus solenopsis (assembly GCA_009761765.1). Lineage (NCBI taxonomy): Eukaryota > Metazoa > Arthropoda > Insecta > Hemiptera > Pseudococcidae > Phenacoccus > Phenacoccus solenopsis. The sequence goes on from CM019754.1 coordinate 2,626,514, forward strand.
AGTAATTCACGTCATAAAAGTAATTTCTTTCACATAAAAACGCGGAAAAAAAACAATAATGATATTATATTATGACTATTAATGATCTTTCGGGCATCAACTACAACTGAAAAGCGCACTCTAACGCTATACCCACTGAACTAGCATTTCTATCACTCCAGGAGATATATACTCAAAGGATACAAAATACGTTGACCTTTTTTTTTGGTGGTCTTGTGAGGGGAGTGCACACAACGAAACAAAAGCGAAATGGTTACACTGTGTAAATTAACACTTTAACAGGTGTCAGACGCGGCAGCACTGTTTCGTCAAGGTTCATTTTTATCACTTTATCAGTACAACGACAAAACAAGCGCGAATATGAATTTTTCTAAAATTTGTTGTTGAAAAATTATTTTACGAGTGAATCGGAGAAAACAATCGATAAAAATTGAAATTATTTGAGATAGTCTTCAGATAATTTCTGCAGATAACAGGCGTTTTGTGAAATTCATTCAGTAAGAAATCAAAAACATCATGTGTGTTGCGTATTTCTGAATATTTTAAAATTCAATTCTATTATTTAAATTTCTTGTCCTTTCTGTTTGAAATTTTATTCTTGAAAAATATACAAATTCAATATCAACCAATGTAAGTATGCAATAATTCGTTATATTCTGATCTCGTTCTGAAGTCCTTACTTCTAACACGTTTTTATTTTTCTAGATTGAATTTGGTTCAAATAAACGATGAAGCCGCATTTGAAAAAATGGCTGGCATAGACGACATACTGTAAAAGTTGAATCGGGATGCTTGCCGAATTCAACACACAGTTGTGGTTTTCTATTTTCTCAACATACTGGTGACTCGGAAATTAAAGTGGAAAATAATGGAAGAGCGCAGTTTAGATTTGTTGATAAAGTTTTAAAAGTTTGGGATGTGATTGGTCGATCAGTGGTAGTAACTGAAAATTGCGACGACTTGGAAAAAGGCTCAAACGAGCAAGCAACTATCGATGGGAATTCGGGAAGAAGGTCATTATTATTGTTTTATTCGTTTTGTTCAATTGTATGATTTACCAAACCATAGGTTGGGCTTTGATATAATCGCACGTTCAGCTGGTCTATTTGAAAATAATGAGAAAATATGTCCGTGTGATGCCGTATCAATTTGGGATGAACGTGATAAAACGTTAGCAGGACCGAGTTGAAAATAATTATTTATAATTCTTTTTGTGTTGGTTCACCAAGGTACCTCCTCTTTACTATCTGTGATGTATTTCTAATGGATATAGTTAACATGTTAAATCGGCTGTAGTAAGGTGTGAAATCAAAATAAAATCGTAAATGGTAAATTTAATTTTTCACATAAAATGAAAAACAAAAACTTAAGTAACTCGCAGGTATTTCACCATAAACGACAATAAAAAGCGATTCAACAAAACCATATTTAAAAACAATTAAATTGAATTATAATATTTTTGTGGAAAAATTAACAAATAATAAAATATGCAACATTCTCTACTAATGTATTTAGCTAATACGAACTAGAAAAGAAATATTTTAAACTCACTAAAATCTTAATAAAGTCGCATCGCCTAGTCAACATGAAAAAAAGGTAATCGCTTATGAAAAAATTATCATTAGGTAGTATATGTATAAATGAGGTGGAAGAGCCGTCGAAAATTGACAAAAAATTTACCCTTACAAAAAAGTTTGTTTGAAAAATACTTACATAATTATTATTATTTTTTTTTAAATACTTTGATGAAATTACGATAAAACTACGAAGTATCGAACTACCAACACTCCAACAAGTGGCATTTTGAATCATCAAAGCCATGTTCACAAAGAAGTTGAGAATATAAATTTTTATATTTCTAAATAAACGAATCAGCCCGTAATAGCCTGTTGATTAGTTGATTGATAACTGACCCAAAATATAGGAATACTGAATTTTTTCCTCACATTGCCTCTTCGAGATCATTTTATTCCAATACCGATGTCATTGAAGGTTCTTTTTTGACTGATGAAAATGATACAATCGATCTAATTCCTTTGACTGATGCCTAAAAATGGAATAGGTAATAAAACTACTACTCATTATAGTTTGTGTAAAAGATACATTATTATTTCAGTGCTTACCTTTTTTTTCGACCCATTAAGAAATTCTTTGTACATTTCGGAACGAATGTAACGAGGGTAGCTATCACTTTTCATCAAGTGATACACGTGAGACTGAAAGTTTTCGGATATTTCTTAATTTTTTGCTGCCGTGATAATGATGGATTCATAATATAGTGTCAACTTACTGCTGCGATGTCGAAGGTCCATCTGTCTGGTTTTTCCATATTCTTTTTACTTAATTCGTGTGACTGAGAATCAACATTAATAGGACAACTGGCATCAGGTGATAAATATTCAACCCATATCTCTTCGGCGCATTCTTTTACTTTGGACAATGGTAACGATTTCATTGCTTGAACTGCATCCCAAAATCTAAGAAGGAACATTGGAAAATGAATTTTTTACATTTCAAGGGTAAAATAGATAGTAGGGAACCTACTAACTTCAGGTTTTCGCTGCTGAATTCTTTTTCTAAAAATTTCATAAAATGTTGTTTACCCAACGGATCCGCTAATACTTCTCGTAAAGTAAATGCCCATCTTTTTACTCGTCGAACAGAAGCTTCTTTCCTGCAAGTAAAAATTTACCTATATTAAAAAAGGATACATATGAATGATTCATTGTAAAATATTCCGAGCATTTTGATGTTGAAACACGTTTCACTTTTCTTATAAAAACTTACGCTAATGATTCTTGATCCCACAAATCAGAATTATCGGTGAGCCATGGATTCGGATATTCTGGAGATGTGAAAAATGGATCGTATTCCGCGTATTGTTCGAAATATTGAATGTAACTGAGAACGACGAATAATTAGCTCATCAAGTGTGAGGTTACATTTGAAGAAATTTTAAGCGTATGTTTACCTTTCAGCGATTTTGGATAATTTAATATTTCTTCGCTCCAGTCGAACTTTCAAAGCCATAATTTCTTTTTTCAAATTCTCCATTGATAATTTCATTTGAGATTGCGAGGGAACTTCGGCGTTTATAATAATAGGCATGGAAGAGTCGTGAGAGCAAAATGCCGAACATCGTAACGTAGAAGTGGGTTTAGGTTTATACTTGACTCGAGCTTTTCTAATATCTATTTCCGTCGTATCAACGCATCCCGGCTAAACAGAAAATTTCAATTTCATATTATAGGTGCAATAGTCGTTGCTTTGATTTATTCAAGTATTGGTTAATGCATTACCATTGGTCTGTGTACGTCCCAAAACGCTCTTTCTTGACTTTCTAAAATTTTCCTTTCCATTTTCTCTTTTTTTTTGTCAACTTTACTCTGAGCCTCGGCTTGCATATAAATGAATTCCCACTTTCGAGTGAACATTTTTTGTAAACGAGCAAAATTTTCAGCTTCGTAATCGGTAAGGTTTTGTTTATTTTTATTTAACATCGTTCTTTTACAAAGGTAAACAGCTGCAATACAATAAATTTGTACGTAATTTTCCAGCAGTGCAGATTAATTTTAAATTCTTATTTGATAAAAGAAATTTATGATTACGTAAATATGAAATAGTTACCATAGTCCGTGTTTTCTGGTTCAAAATTATTTGAAGGCCAAAAATAAGGAATCTAAATTGCGATAATAATGAAATAATAAAAACGAATTTAGTACAATACTGATAGATATTATTATAATCAACGCGATAATTTAAATATTTACTTGAAATCTATAAAATGTATTATCACTTTTCATTGTTAATGTATGATCATCTAGAGGAAACATATAACCATGAGAAGCCAATTGTTGAGCCAAATGTAACGCTTCCGCTGCAAATAAAAAATAAAAATAAATTTCGTACCTATATACTACTTATACTTTTCAAAGTAGTTGTTGAGTTGCGCCCCAAAATAATCCATAGCTTAAATTCGATAATAAATCATATCCTATTCCTGTGTTCTACATATTCTGTTTGAAGCAAAGAAGATAAAAATATGGTATTTAAGTGGGATTATCTCAAAGGTTTTGAAATAGTGGGCCGAAATTAATTTTTTTTTTTTAAATGCATAGATCTATTATACGTACCTATACATCGTTTAAATTCTTACCAATTTCTCAACTTAAGCCCAAAGTAACATATCAAAAGTTTATCATGAAAATATCGAAATTCACGATAGAAGTTTTTTTCAAGAGAATTCGCAAGTTAAATTCGGTAACCCTAGAATAGTAATACACTGTTGGCAAAATATGTCATGCATTATGATATCAAGTTAATGTCATAAACGCCCTTCTTTTCACATCACTATGATATGATGATTCTTTTCATCAAAGGGATATCATAATCATAATATGTACCTATCGTTAATGTGATATTGATACATGACATACTTTGTCAATAAGGTAATCCTGATGGAAGGGATTCGATAAATCTGAGACGCAACTCGATAACAGCCCTTTTCGATGCCAATAAAATATAAAATGCAAATTTCCCTCTTCAGTTATCATAAAATAGTTTACAATATGAATTTAGTTTTTTAAATAATTTATACTGACGAATGATATTCAAAAACCAAGTTGGGACCCGAGAAAAATGGAATTCCTTTTTTACCTGCGGTTCAGTGACGTAAATAACGCCATTTTACGAGAGTATGGCGATGGCGCGCAGCAAACTCTCAAAAGGCGCAAATTGCCAGACAAGAAAAAAAATCATACATTTGCATATTCAACGCGGTGGCAGCATATTATTTTATAGTTTTTTCGTTTCGTTTACTAGTTGGACAATTTTTTCAAATGATGAAACTATCTTATTATTGCTTACTTATTATTCGCGCAGGTATGTATGAGTGCGGGCGGAGGTGGGGGGTGGAATCATACGAGCCCAAATTTGAACACATTTTTTGTGGTGTATCAATTTTTGACTGAATTTACGTATTTTTTTTGAGGAGTTTAAGGGAGATAAAATATTGTACTTGAAAATTTTCAGAATTCTATTATCGACTTCAAAACTAACCAATGAGAAATTCGTACCGAAAGGGGGGAGGGGGGAGCTTCCCCCCTTGGCTTTTGGAAAGTTGGTAAATTTGACCACTTGTGCAGTATTTAAATTTTTTGAAGACTAACAAAACTGTGCATCATATTTTTTCGTGGAGCAAAAAAAAAAAAAAAAAAAAGGTCAACAGTTGGTAAAATTTCATGGTATTAGTTGGCAATTTTTGGTTTTCTCCCGCCCCCCTGAAGAAGGTCTTCGGTACGCCCCTGGCAAAACATACATATCTCTTCTTCTCTATAACTTTCAAAAATACCTATGTGAAAATATAAATTTTGGTAAAAAAAAAATTATAATGTTCATAAAATTATATATATGATGGTTACAAAATTTACATTACTTTGCAAATGAGCTCATCTAAAAAAAATCATATTACACTCATAAATTAGGTATTTCGAAATTTACACAGAATTTATCGACGAACGCGTCGTTAGGGATTAATACATATAATGACCATTATACCCATATTTATAGTGCCTTACGTATATCAATACATCTACTATTAAGCTTAATGAAACTAATAGCTATTTAAAATCTTATCAAACGAGCTAGATATTGAATCACACCAACTACATCTTCTATATTACCTAAAAAAACCATCTACTCGTTGTTTAGATAAAATTTCATAAAATATGGCACAGTTGTGAAAAACCACAATGCGAAAATGTCGAAACAATAAAAATAGGTGAAACTGAATGGCCAAGCAGAGTCAGCAAAAATGGAGAAATGAAAAGAAGTTCGAAGAAAAATCAAAGCCAAGATAATTGAAAACCGCACTAATATAGGTGAGTAGATGAAAAAGCTTATTTTATTTCATGATTTCGAATGCTCATTCATTTGTTTGAAAATGAGGAGGAAAAGAAACATTTTCGAGAATTATTCATAGGTAGGTAAGTAAGTAGGAAGGTAGGTACGTAAGTATATCGTGCATATAGGCAATTTCTTATAATGTGACGATGCGGAAAAAACTCGGATACACCTAATTTATTTTGCAAGAGAATAAATTAAAGGAAAAAAAAACCACACAAATTACCTAACAGCAGTAGGCATTTCGAGCAGCGCAATATCCAAAATCAGAAAAAAAGCATTATTTATTGCCTACCCTGATCGTCTACATCCATGTTTTTCACCATCCACGCAATCAAGTCGGAACCTAAATTAGAAATTATTTTTTCAAACAAAAGCACGTTTAATTGAAACGAATATGAAGTTCGTTTCTAATGCTACGATTAATTGGATATTAAAATAATTCGTAAGGTTATACCGGTGAACACCGATGGAATTTTATTTAAAAAACTTTTCACAGTTTTAACTGGTACTCCGGTCTTTTCATCTCGCATTCGTTCCATGATCTTCTCCATCTAACAGCATAAATCGGAAATAAATGATATATGTATATATACTCGTATTGGCGAGAAAAAAACAAGTAGGTAAGTGTATACTTTTTGGTAAATAAGAAAATGCCTGGAATATTCAGTGGTGGTGCTGATTCCATGATGATGGACTTCCGATTTCCGCGATGCGGGTTTATCTGAACTCATGGTGACCATTCCGACGTGTAATACGTTACGTACATATCATTCGCTAGCGAATAAATTTTAAATTACTATTCTCTGCTGTAACGTACCTCTACCTAATAGAATTACGAGTGAAGGCTGAAGTATCATAGGTACATATTAAACGAGTAAACATATCACCGTAAATTTATTTCGAGTAAATAAACGAAAATCGGATCGCGTACACTGCCACTTACTACATTAATCAACGTCATTATTATAAGTTAATCTTTTAGGAATAATTTAAAATTAAAATTGTATTAATGTAAGTTGTTTTAGCTGTTTGTCAACTCTTCGTGCTGCACGTAAAGGGAAATACTGAGGTCTCGTTATCGCGTGAAACCCCCAATTTCAAGTTCGTTTACGCCGGCGCATTCGTATACTATAACTACGCATCGAACTGAAGCATTGAAAATCCAAAAGTTGACTGCGTTTCTTATCGCTGAGAAATGTGCGGGGGTAAGAAATTTCCTCTAAAGAACCCTTTCGCATGTTAAGCTTATCGCAATTTTTATTCGAATCGAAAACACGGATTTAAAGAAACCTTCCACCCCGATGCTTTTCAAATTTTACTACGTATTAGCCTACTCTTAGTTCCATAATAAAAGAGATACTTATTGTTAAGTCGTAGATTTTATTCCATAGACGGATTGTCAAAATTCTCACCCTTTTTCCTCGAGGACATTACAAAAACTTAAATAAAATTAAATTAATTTGCAGCTTTAAATACGAGTACGCTAGACCTTCGGTGCACGAAAGATGATGGCGGTTTTCCGCCTTTAGTTACCTTAAAAAATTTTTCAAAATCTATTCTCAAGTACCTATAGCTGAATAAATTGTGATTTTTTAAAGCTACTTTGGCTTACACGCAAATACTTCATTTTGGAATTTTTTCCAAATTTCTGCACCCCATGGAAATAGGTATCTACATAAAAAGTCGACTTGTCAAATGAGCCCAAAAAACGTACATTAAAAAAAATCATGACCTATCTGCATGGTGTAGGCTTAATTTTAGCTCGAGATAAAATATGCCCGATTTTATTAGGTAATTATGAGATATTTGGTCTTAGACAAACAGCCCAAAACCTTTGAATATAATTATCACATATGTACCATGTACAGATGGAAATCATGTTCCGAATGCTAAAAATCAACAAAAAAATAAACTTTTCAGTTCACCAACCTGAAATTTATTTAAGAACATATGCCAAATTTTAACAGCATTTATTGGTTTATTTTATTTATTTTTTATTTCAAGTTTTTAATTAAGAATTCATATCTGATAGAACGACAGTAAGGACACTTTTTATTTAGATATATATAAATTGTTTAATATTCTTTTATCGTAATTGTCTTTCCACAGTTTCTCTTCGAAAGTTTTGTTTTACCTTTATTCAAAAGCATCATTTTATAATGCAAGGAAACTTACTTCACGAACAAAATATTTGATTGAAACAATATTTCGTCAACATTTTTGGGGTATCTACTGGGTCAGAAAACTCAATCTATCTGTAAACCCACCCAAGCCTGAAATTATTGGAATTATATTCAAATATCCTTCCATAAGATACATACTCAATTACCCACACCATGTAGATACATGAGCCATATATTATACGTTAATTATTTATTTTTGAAAATATCCGAAATTGTTTTTTTTTTAACATTGAAAAAAGTCAAGGCATTCTGATTTTTTTTTTTTAAATTACAGCTAAAAATGTTTTTTTTTTTATTTTTTAAATGTTTTTATTTCTTGTCGCTCGACAGCTAGGCCATTTGCGACGCTAATATTACATGCTGACTTAAGGTTAAGTATTTATAATTATATTAGTGTGTACAACGAGTGATACTTTAAATACACAATTAGTTTGTCTGCTGCATAGATGGAGTTTTCAGCGGTTGCGCTGAGGTTGTTGGATGGTCGAAGGTGATTGAATTTATCACATTCCGCGAGAATATGTGCAATACTAAGCGGAGCTAAACATTCGCAAATGGGGGCGTCTTTCCTTCGATACCAGAAAATAAAACTTGATAGTGAAACACAGCTCGCAATCCTCCGCCAATCTGCGAGCATTGTGGCATTCAAATTACAGTGGCTCACCTTCTTCGAGACTGCCCTCGTTATGCAAGTCAACGTGAAGCCCTACAAATCCCTTCTTCCCTCCACCAAATTCTAGGAGACAACGAGCAAACTGTACAGAACCTTCTCTTATTTATCCGCCATAACTCACTCTTTCCTCAACTCTGCATGCGTCTCTAGCCCTCAAGCTGTATACGGCGCATAATGTAAAAAAAAAAAAATTATTCAATAATAAATTTTATAATTTTTATAAAATTTACCTACATTTTAAGGAAGGTTTCCCATTTAGCCTAAGTACGAGGCTATTTTTCGTACGAAATTCGATCTACTCCAATCCTGCGTCCAGTGATTTTTGCGCCCTCCTACCCCCAAATTTAAGCAGGGAATTTGTTCGATATTCTATATAAGTCTATAACATTTAACTGCATTCAACTAATTTTGTATTCAAAGAAGAACTTTTTAGTTTGAAGACGTCCAAACATCACTTGTAGTTTAGATTCAGTGATCGAAAAAGTGTTCTAGAAGCCGCACATTTTCGATTCGAAAAAGGAAAAATCTTTTGAGGTGAATACAATTCAAATTTTTAAATAGGGGTAGTATGGTACATTGAAAATATTCAAGTTACCCAAATTTTTCGCCTGAAATTTAGTTTCTAGCACACTATCAAAATTTTATTTTATACGTATGCAAACTGTATACATGTATGTACGACTACGTAAATACGTCCTAAATACATATCAGGTTCGGTGCAATTTCTCGTTTCTTGTCAAGTCTCCGTTTGTCTAGAACGATAGTGACCAATGACTCCAAAAAAACATAAAAAGTTTCAGTTCTCAAACTTATGGAAACATTTCTGAAAATGAGAGTAAAGGGTCTCTCCTGATAAGATAGTGAAAACGGCCCTTGACCCAAATTCGATCACAAGTATTCCTAAATGTTTCCCTCGATGAAAAAACTCCTCAAAAAATTTTTGACCCCCCTACCCCACCCCTTCCTGAGAAATCGACTCCCATATGTCGAAAATTCAATATTTTTTAACTCTGAATGGTATGGATGAAAAATTTTTAAAATTTCACTATTGATAGGCATTATATAAGTACATTTGTGGAAATTTTTTCAAATTTTTCGATTCATATTTTCTTGAATTTTTAAGGCTTTGAAATTTTCAAAAAATTGTAAAAATTTTTTGAGGGGGTACATGGCTGAATTTTTTTCATAATTAGCTCGTACTCTAAGGTACAACATGATAATATTTTCAACCCCCGAAGGGGGGTGGAAGTTGGTCAAAAAAAAATGAAATGTGTAACAAGAACGCCTCCTAAATTCACTTTTTTGCATTTTTTTTGCGAACAACGCGTTTTAGAGAAAAAGTAGTAAAGTAATAAAATGTTTCTCATTAAATTCTCTATAAGAAAGGGTCTTATAATTTTTTTCGTATACCCATTAGGGGAGAAGATAGGGGACTACAAAGTTACTCCTAATACTAATAATTATTATGTATTACACTATCGCAAAATCAGTAAGGACTAAACAAGAAAAAAAAATAAAAAAAAAAAAAATAAATAGAAAATGAACATTGGAATGAAGGCGAGTTACTTTTCGACTATTGTGGCAAATCTTTGATTGAGGATTTCACAATGAGAATAAATAAAATTCGACATAATGATGATGAGGTTAAAGTAGTACCTATAATAGTCCAGTCATATTACGATTATAATCGAGACTAATTGGGGGCCGAAGTTTTTCTGAGGAAACTTGTAGCCAATAGTGTCCGTAACAACACCTAACTTTCCCCCCAAAATCTACATTTGTGCCCCCAAAACTAGTTTTTCGCAAATAACATGCGTTCTAATCTAGATACAGAGAAAAATTCAGTTAAGAAATTATGCTGATCAGATTTTCAACAAAAAATATTATTACGCAATTTTCGCCCAAACTGATAGAATCGCGAGAAAACGCACTTGAAACGCTCCACTTACACTGCACATAGGCTCATAGCGCGATGTTTGATATAAACCACAGTGTTATGATAATGTTTTATGTTCTCATCGTGCCAATGGCTACAAGGGGCCGGGGGGAGGGTAGAACAAATTTTGTTTTTTCGCAAAAATTGATCTGGTATACCGCTTGATAGTTTCAAAATAATTATGATATGATAGTAATTAATTATCAACTCATGAGTACTATCGAATGTGATAGATTTTCGTACGCTCCACCCTTTTTCAAAAATGAAATATTAAAAAAAAATACTTTTAAAGAAATTTTAAATTTTATTTTGTCGAATAAAAACAAAAATTGTTAGACGTCATTCTTTCAAATTTAAGGGGTTCTTGGCTTTTTTCATTTCTTTAAAAGGTGATTCACTCTCATGTGGAATTCAACTCTTGAAGCCTCCAACACCCAAAATACGGCAGATTTTCACCTAGCAGGGTCTCTCAAAGTATTATAACTTTGCTTTAAAATTAAACATTTCATGTGTAATACCTCACACTTTGGAAACTCTTGTAAAGTAAAAATCGAAGTTCTGAAGAGCTGAATCAAGTCCATGCCATGGAAAAAACCCACAAATTACTCATTTATTATTGATTTTTGAAAATAGCCAATTTGATTTTTTTCAACGAATTCAGAGAAGTGAATATTAAAAAAAAAATAATAATAATAATAATAAATAAAAATGCAATATTACTCTTTATACGACAATAAAAAATTCCCGGATGCCAGAAATTATCGACCAAAAATTAAACGTTTCGTAGTTATTCAATTTTTGAAAATCTTTAGGGAATGTTCTCGGTGGGTTTGAAGACTGAAATTTTTACACGTTCATTTGAGCTCATTTGGCTTCTGTTACGTTAGGAGCTGCACATAAAGCTGAAAAATAAAACGTAATACCCACGAAATGTTTCCGATTATGTATGGAAAATTACCATCTTCTTTCACAAGTGTAACCGAGCTGGTATACTTGAGTTTTTCCTCATTCAAAGTAGTACCGAATCATGTTAAAAAAAACTCAAGCATAATTCAACGATGGTGGGGAATAACTATTCGCTGACGCAGTTTCAAGTGAAATGTTGTAAAAGCACTGACGCGACGTGACGCTCCCAACACTTCCACAGTTCTACACGTTTTAATGAAAAATGTAAACAATTTTCCTCCGTTTATTTTCGGTACCTAACCTAGCAACGTATTGCTAATATCATACTTGCGAGGCTACGCTTAGAAGTGAACCCGAGTAAAAAGAAATGGAAAAAAAAATATTCTTCAATCACGTGGTAGATAGTTAGGTACCTCGGAAGATGACGATTGCTGATTCGTAACTCGCTCTCGCTACAATATCGGAAACCTATGCTGCGCTGGCGATAGATTGTCAATTAACGACGAATTTGATTTTTAGTAAGTTTCGAGCGGCGATCGCAGAAACACGTTAATGAAGGATTACGCGCGAGCAATTTGTAGAAACCGGTTAGATCGCGAACGCTAACGTAATTTAAACTTCAAAGCGTTTAAACCTAAATGAAAGTGACACAACGTGAATTGATTGCGATAATAAGATTGTAGGCGAACGACTGGCTTAAAGTTTTAACTTTGTCCACGCTTCTACAGTCTGTGGTTTCCATTGGATGTGGAAGAACTTGACTCAACAGCAGCCAGTGAGCCAGCAGTACGGTATACATATGTATACGTATACGACTACGAGTAAAATATGTATGCGTAGTTTGCACTTCGGTATCCGGCGTCTTCATTGTAACTGTTAGCCGTCGGTGTTACTCTCCTATTATAGAATAGTATATACGGTACCGACGTTAAATTGTGGGTTCGACGGTGATTGTTCGTTGTGTTCTTCGGTATTATTTTTCTATTATCGTATCGTATAGTATCGTTTCGTTTCGTTTGTTTATCATAATATCTTAACGAATTGTGTACTTAGTGGCAGGCTGGATTAATTTTCAACGCTAACTCGTACGGTGAGTTTTCTGATCATATTATTTACCTACATTGTTAATTTATTTACTCGTGAAAATTCCACCCTATCCGTACTTCATTCTGTTAACTATTCATGTATATCAGAATTCGTTAAAATTAGCTCTCTTTGTAATAATTTTCTCTATCTATCAATTATATGCTACCTATACTCAACAAGTGTCGCTATTTTACGTAAAAACATTTACATTCAAATCATTACCTGATTCTACCGATGCACTTACCAAAGCAAACGAAACCCCCTTCACTATTACGCAGCACACATCCGACCACAGAGTATTTTTTTAAATACTGACGCATTTATTTTCCTTAACTAAACGTAAAATACTTTTTCGATACATGATTCACAGGTATCGAAAAAACAGAACTCATCGACCCATCGCGCATCCTAATTCTTAAATAAACAAAGCCAGTTCGTGTTTACAATATTAGCTAATACTCCGCACGCTGGCTACAGGTATACGTGAAATCACTCGTTAATTAAGCAGAAGTCAAAGGCTACGAGAGCGTTTCATACGAATATCTCAGCTGGCTGAGCGAGTACGCGAAAATATTTAAAAATTTATTTTATATATTAACTGTCTCGAACCACGAACGAGTATTATTAAAATTCAAGGTCACCAAAATGAGTAAAATTACTAGGAAAAAATTCAAACGCATTTCTCCACGTCATAAACGAGTTTTTTAAACTCAGGTTTCGTAAATTTCCGTCTTATTATGACGGCTTGTAGCCGAGTAAGCCTTAGTGACAGCTAGTTAATTACTGCATGGTAAAAATCGATCGATCTTCCGGCAAGCCTTCTCATTTTTTATCAATCAGCTCGACAATATGTGAGATATTTCGTCGTTTATAATATCGGCTCTGTGTGCTGAATCTAAACTGACTCGTCTCTGTCGAATTTGTTAAATGATAATTAAACAATTTTAGAGGTAAACTGGTGGATGTTTAGTTCGGTATTCTTAACATTTCGTACAGGTAGTACATGCATGGGCTGTATGAAGATATACGTAATATTACATACATACGTCTTATAACAAGTGATTTTCGTGAAAATAGGGACCTACCTATATCAATATGTATAAGTGTTAGTCTTGAGAGAATTTTGCCAGCAAAAATGGTAATAATTAGATACCTATACGTTGGAATGCTTATCGAAAAACTATGGTAGCTGTTATCAAGTATATTCGCCCGAATGAAGGGGGGGGGGGGTGATAGGAAATACATAGAAGGAAACGAAAATTCTCGTCTCACGTTTTAGTCGAATTGTAATTTTAAAGCTTTCAAACAAAGAATACCTATGGGTGAGAAGTTGAAAAAAATTAATTTATAAGTGGTTAACATCTATATTAGATAGTTATATTAAGCTTTATCGCAATCGTATATTAGCCAAGAAACAAATAACCTACCTACGCCAAATTTTAATTCACATATGTATTAAGCGTTCTCCAAGTTTAATTCTTTAATGGCCACTGATTTGAATCATTTCGAGCAAATTTTATAGTAATTTATAAGTGATGAAAAGAGTGTTAGAAATTATGCTAAGTGTTGGTCGTTTTTTCACATTCTTTAAATGCAGATAACATTAAAAAATTACTTTAAAAATTTTTTATCGACCTTGTCACATCATCCCCGCTTAGTACTGTGTGGCTGTAAATGACGAAAAAGACATTTTCATTCTTTATACATTTTCAAAGAAATATTTTATTGCAACTTTTTTCTCAAAATCCGAAATTGGTAGAAATTTACAGTTGGCGCCAAAATGTACAGGAAGCAATGTAATATAACGAACAAAAAAAAAGTAACAGGGAAGAGAACAGGTGGATAGAAATGATGTAAGAAATGTGAAAAGTGATAAAAAAAAACATAGTAATTTTTTCATATTTTTTGTATAGATAACACTGAAAAATAAGGTATTCACTCCTCAACGCGAAAACTTCGTATAGATCATTACAACTAGGTTCAACACCTCCTCGTTACACATCCCAAGTTATTCAAAGAGCCTTAAAAAATTCAGATTTGTACAACGATATTTTTGAAAATTTTAGTATCAAAATTCATACACAGGATAAAAAAATTAGGTTTTCATATCTCAGTAGAAATCATGCATTGTGTTTACCGCATTTTTATGCAAACATCACCCTAGATGATGTATCGATTTCGAGGTTGAAATTTGTGACATTTACTTAGCTTCTGTGGTGTGGTATGTCGTACTAGTCTATGAAAAAAGGTTAAATCGTTAGATCTATAAGTATGTCATCTTTCAATGTTACATACAAAAGTAAATATGAAAAAATTATCAACTTGTTGAATCGTTTTTTACAAGTGTTTTAATGTTTTATCAGCAATATTAACTTCCATACCTAACATTTTGATCCAAATAGTGCTCTTCGTATGCTTTGGATGATGAAATATAAATTTTAAAATTTTTAGCTGAGTTTTTAACAAAACGATGGCTATTACAGCCTACCTGATTTGGGAAGGGAAGGTCGGAGGAGGGTGGGGTCTTCAAATCTTTGCGTTTCAGACCATTTGTAATTATTTGGCAAATGTCCAACTTTTTGATATATGTTTTTCCCCCACGCGTAGCGCCGGCGAGTATTCATAAAATTCGCTCAAAATTTGGTGAGAGACTCTTCTTGAAAATGCGCAAAAATTGCTTTTTTGTTTTTTCGATAAATTTCAAAATGGCGGATCACTCAAATTTTGAGGGGGGCTGAGAAGGGGCAAATAGCTCAAATTTTTCGTTTTTGATTTCATATGAAAGAGTGAGTCACGGATACTAACATATCCAAATTTCAGCTTCTAAGTGCATATTGAAAGGAGTTAGATCAAAAAACGGCTTTTTGAGGAAGTTTTGAGTCATGAAATTTCTTGAATCTTCCATATCTCCCCACCAAATCAAGTTAAAGAGGTCAAATTTTGTGTGTGAGGTTAGTTGGTGACCACAATATGACCTCTTGAATTTGGATCAAAATGGATTCAAAATGGCGGATTATCAAAATTTTGAGTAGAGCTTGAGGAGCCTCAAGTTGGTAAAAATGTAATTAATATGAATTCATATGGTTATTGGGGATAAGTTGTATACTATATCCCGAATTCACTTCCATACATGATGTTGGAGGGGGAAGGCGGGGTTACCAACCTAAAATAGTGGTGGGGGTACAGGAGGGGTCGAAAATTTTTTATTGCTGTGTCATATGATAAAATGAGCCCAAGTGACAAACGTATTTTGATTTTAGCTTCCTCAGTGATTTTGGAGGGGAGTTAGAGCAAAAAACGGCTTTTGGAGGGGAAATTGCTGCAGGAAATTTCATGAATCTTCCATATCTCATCACCAAATCGGCCTAGGATGGTCAAACTTTGTGTGTAGGATTAGTTTGTGACCAGAACATAACCACTTAAATTTGAGTCAAAATGGATCCAAAATGGCGGATTTACAAAATTTGAAGATAATTTGAGGACCCTCAAATAGTTATAATTTGAGAAATATGTGTTCGCATGATTATTTCATGGCAAGAAATACTACATTTGTGCCAAATTGAATTTCTTAAGTGTTTTTGGAAAGGATAGGGTAGGGGTTTTCAGACTTGGTATTGGGTGTGGCCTGTAGTGATGAACGGTTAAGCAAGGTTATTACTAAATCAAAACAAGCCCCAGTTAAAAACTCAGCTCCAGTAATGCGGCATGGCTGCTTACGTTTTTTTTTTATTATCAAAATGAAATAAATCGAACTTTTATATATCCATCTCTTTAGAAAGTAAGGTCAGAAATACATGAGTAGCGTAGCCGGTTCTAAGGAAGGAGGGCTTGGGTGTCTAACCCCCCAAGAGCTTCTTTTTTAAATTTTTTTAGGTGTTTAAACAAACTTTTTGGTAATTTAAACAATTTACTATTTTTTCCACTTGACTTTATAGAATTGACTCCCCCCCCCCAGAAACGATCCTAACACCGGCACTGATGAGTATTACATAACCCACATGTGATGTGATTGGGTTTACATACATATGAAACTCCCTGATGTATAAAGATTTAATTTAAGCTTTTCGAACTCAAGAAGCAACATAATTATGTTCGATTTTTGCTTCACAAGGGTTTTGGATGCTAGACATCTAAAGGATGTCATATAGTAGCTTGCACATTTCTCGACATAAATGCTTACTTTTTTGTGGAAAAGCTCAGTGAATATTTTTAACAAAATTGGAAATGGGCAAATGTGAGTCTGATTCACATGTGGATGTTTTAGCATCAGTTCTGTTTGACCTTTAATTAATAGAACTGATATTTGTTTACCAATGTAGGCATTATAGGAGAAAAGAGGTTTTCACCCATTTTCATTTCTGTTACTTTGTTACGACTTAATTTATAAATTAAAAGTGACGGGCAATATGTACATGATGAAAAAATTAATTTATTTAATTAATAAAATTACTTTTAAATTTTAATAAAATTTTAATTAAATACATTCGGTTCGGAGCATTCCAAATGTCAATAAGTAAAGAGGTGCGTAGATATACTCGTACCATATATATTTTTTAGTCGCCAAAATTCTAATTCAAAATCTTAAAATGCTGTCATTTTGATATGCGGTGCAAGAAGAGTTACGAGGAGTACTTAATGGGTTCTTATGTTATCTATGAAAAACTATTTTTTCTCAAGGGTGATTCACATTTTGAACTTTATCTCATAAGCGTTTCACCTGTGTATGTTGTTAACGCTGTAATGTAGCGAAAAGTAATGAGTAGTGATCGAGAAAAAAAAGTTCGATCTCGATCATATCGATATCTCTTCGGAGATCGTGATATCGATATAAAATTTAAGATCGAAATCGAAATCACAGAAATCAGTAAAAATTCTAAATAAAAATGATGAGTCCAAATCCAATAAAAAAAAAACTAAACTAAAAATTTGGCTAGGAACCCAAGAAGCAGAAGCCAAAAATTGAAAAAAAAAAATCCATCACATATTTACATTTACTTACACTTGGACTTGGACTTACGATTTAGGATTTACTAGATTAGCACTGTAAAGTGAGAATAATTTTTAATTTAATTGAAAGAATTTCAATACGCGTCTTGAAGATACTAAAACCCAAAAGAGAGGTTCTTTTTCGATCATCTCGATCTTTTCGATCTCGATCATATCGATATCAAATTTTGCTCGATCTCTCGTTCACTAGTAATGAGCAAAAAAAGAAATGAACAATATATGCTTCAATTTATTTTTGTTTGCCAAAAAACAGTGTTACCAATATCTAACACAACTTTTTTTTTTTACCAGAATAGGAAATTTGACGCTTTAATGCTCGGGGTTGGCTGAGTCGCACAGTATATATACATAAATATAAGTTATCTGTATATCCATACAATGTGAAATAGAAAAATACTTCTAAATTGAATAAATTATAAATATGAGCAAAAAATGGAAAATCGAAATAGATCCGAAAAAGAAAAAAAACATATTTAAAAATTCCCCTACCCCTTTGCACCAAAAAATGTTAATCTACCAATTACAAAAAAGTTCGTAGACTATCAAAAATTTGTCGATATTTGAAAATTAATTTTATATTTTTTTAGTTTGCCCCTTCCGCTAGCAAGTTAACATACTGTAAGCCATTTTTCCCTTCTCAAAATCGCTCAGTATAGAAGATCGATCGATTCTCATCAGCTTTTCGACTTTTGGGTAAAAATTCAAAAATTGACCCACCCAACATACGGCTGGAATATTTACGAACACGATTAGAAATTCGCTAGATAACATTAATCGATAAACAAACATACGTATTACGTATCTAGGTATTTTTATTTACTGTGCGGCTCACGATGTCGATAAGATTCCGCCTAGTCCAGATTTATAAAGCGAGTATATACGTAGTATAAGCGTTTAATAAACGAAAAACCTACGCGTTATTATTTATAAGAATTGCGAATAACGTTTTAATTAAATTTTTGATAGATACACCTAAACATACGTATAGGTAGAGGTACGTCGTTTATCCAAGATAACGCTAAAGATGAAAAGCGTCGTATCCTCGGGCCAATGATTAATATATTTTTGGTAGGTACTACGTACTACGTACCAGTACTATCCATTAGGAGAATTTGTAGCATCCCACTAAGCGCAAGCTGTTCGTGGGAATTAGTCGGTATTTTTGATGCTTAAAAATGATATTTTCGTAGTTCGAGTTTATTAATTCGCGAACGATAATTATACCTATACATTGGAAATGAGCTTTATTATACTCGTTCGCCAGCTGTCCCTTATATTAACCGAATACCGACGACCTTAATCAAATAAACAATAAATACCAACCTGTACGTTAAGATAATTTATAAATTATCTGTACAACTTGTTCGCGAACTAACTTAATGATAATGGTTAATCAGGTCAATGGTTGTTACGACATATACGAGACTGCGACATTAAATTTCTATTCGCGATTCCAACTACCAAATGGATTTATTTTCAGCAATAGGTACAGTTTTATCTACTCATTTCCATACTAGGTCAATATCGCGGCGTCGAAATTTTCCAACTATTTGTCGCCATCAGCGTTTCAACGCGTAAGGCTATTGTATGTGAGTATACGTGTGTGAAGCGTGAGATAAGAAGATCCGGCGCGGCGCGGCGCCTCGCCTCGTCTTCATTTTCGTATCCACAATTCCACATCCAGTCTCGTAGATAAAGGTTTATCTACCTGGAAAGAGGTCGTGCTCTCGCTCATGACCTAATCGTCGCATCACGAAACGATATTTAAAGGGAAAAAATAAGTCTCGTTCCGAAAATTAAGTAATCGACGATTGAGTAATGCGGTGACGCGTTATGTATGGTATAGGAGAACCCCATTTCATCGTAACTCATCGGTTAATTGCACCGTGTGACGGATGAATATTAAAACATATTTGCGGAAATTCCAAGTGACAAGGTTTGAATTTTTATTCGCTGGAATTCGTGGACAAGGATGGCATGGGTACCTGTGGTGAGATGCTACAGCAGAGGATGGAGGTACCGTATATCTGTGCAGCATGTCCTTTTATAGAGAAAAGAATAAAAAATAATTCGCCGTACCTGCCAGCTAAATAACGCTTAATTCAGTGAAAAATACCGCATCGCCAATGCAATATATGTGTAGTTGTGTACCGTTGTATATACTCGTACTTACGTATATATATTTTTTAATAAAAAATAATTCTACCGCGGTATTCGCGTGTGGGTGGTGTATACTGTACAGTGTACAGCATATATGTATGGTATGCGACACGACGCGACGCGAGGAGTATTTGTGATTGCTCCGATCGTAGAATAAAAGAAAGAATAAACGATCAATCGATTGAGGCCCTTAATCGTACACCAAGTTCACTATTTTGAACGAATGTACGTTGCGTCATACCCCAAATGGTGGATCTTCGCCCATAACTCGCTGTATATAGTATAGTCGAATCGCTGCAAAAAAAGACCCCCTCAAGAATATCAGCAAATGTCGCATTTACTTCATTCGTCCTGTGGAATTCCGATCATCGATGCAATTGAGATTAGGAATTATCAGAGAACAAAAAACCATTAAAATAAAAGCAATTTTCGAGAATGGGTGGACCCTTGGGGGTGAGGCGAAGAGATATTGCGGTGAACTTTCTAGATGTAAAATTTTATTTTCAATACTTTTTGTTACCACATAGTTCGCTCTATCTTCGATATTTTTCATAATAAATGAGGATAACTTTATTTTGAGTATTTCTGTAAGTACTACATTTTTTAAATTTGTGGCGCAAGGGCAACTCCAAATGGAATTTTTGTAATAACCAAAAATATAAACACGTCTCCGAGGATAATCTTTTAATTGAATTTTTTTTTGTACAACCAATAGCAAGAGAGATACATGCATTTTTAACAAGGGGAAAAGCCAGAAAAAATGGTACCAAGCTTATTTTTTTCTAGATATATTCTAGAGTAAAAATCAGTCGTCAAATTGCTTTTTACGTAATGAGCTGAAGCATGTGGTAATAAAGCTTTGATACGTGAAAAGAGTGCTTACAAAAAAAGAAGTTCGTAAATTTTCCTACGAAAAACAATCCACGTATTTTTTTCGTAAAATGTCCCCAAACGCTAGAAATGGAAGAAGTGTTCACCCTTTTTATGAGGTTTATAATTCGTAATTCTAGCATTATTCTGCTAGTATAGACCTAATATTGATGTTTCATTCGTAAAAAGGCACATTCCTCTGTTTCCAACTCTTGATAGATGAAACTAAAATTTTTATCTTAATATTTAAAAATTTAGCGTGCGTCTAATAATGTTCTGGAAACGTTTAAACTACCACTTCGATAAAGCTCATATTTGCATCATTATATCAACATCTTAAAGCACAAATATTATGCTATGTCCAAATCTTACTCGAAACCTCTCATAAATGTGAAGAGAACGTTTCACATTAATAAGAAGGTTTAACAAAATTTTGACATGGTATATTCGTGCAGATTCAACTACGAAAAGAAATGGTACCATGTCCTCCAGATTATGCCTGAACATTCTCAAGTAAGATTTGAACATAGCATATCTGTGCTTCAAGGTATCGATATTTGCATCAAATACTAAAATCTTTAAGACGAAAAAAAAAAATGATGGCGGATCACCTAAATTTTGAGGGGAGCCGGAGTAAGAAAAAATAACTGAAAATTTTCGATTTCAATTTTTTATGAATGATTAAATCGGGGATACCAACGTACCCAAATTTCAGCTTCCTGTGTGTATTTAGAGCGGAACTGAAGCAAGAAAGGGTTTTTCGAGGAAGTTTTGTGTAATGAAATTTCTTGAATCTTCCATTTTTTCTCCCGTTGCTTTGTGTGTAGCATTAGTTTGTAACCTGAATATGACGCCTAGAATTTGGATCAAAATAAATACAAAATGGCGGTTCATTAAAATTTGAGAAGATGAGGAGCCTCAAATAACTAGAAATGTAATTCATATGGACTCGTATGATTACTGGGGATAAACAACTCAAGACATTTTTTTCCAAGTTACTCCTTTGATTGTAGTCCACATTCTTCATTAATGTAAAAATTTCGTACATGTCCGTCAATCCGTGAGCCTATATACACCACACTCTTGTACACATAACAGAAGATCCTCCCATCCTTTCCAGAAAATCTGTTAACTCATTCTAACAGTGGAGGTAGAAACCATAATCTATCTACTATAATTGAGGAGGGTAAAACTTTGTCCGAGGTAAAGTCGAGATACACGCAACGATGAAAGTTGCGAGTGGTTTCATGTGATAGGGCTGAACGAAGAGATCATTCGTAACGCCTCAGGCACTCACGAAAAGCTCCATGAAGCTCGAAAAAAGCTTTAAAGAAACGTCCCGTAAATGGGCCAAAGAAGTTGTACACATATCTACGACGCTCGACCAAACGTCATTCCACAGCCCCAAAGAGTAGTTAATAAATTATCCGCCAGGATCTCCCTATGATGTGCGCAATTTTTAAATTTTGGACTTGGAAAGTGAGATTGTGTGACCTCACGTTTCATTGAACCAGCTCGCGTTTCAATATTATGGAGTAAAATTTTATATTATGAAATGAATAAAATTTTATAAATGTAGCAGGAGGTAAGAGGATGTCCTCAAGTTTCATTCAACCAGCTCAGGACTTGGAAGGTGAGATTGTGTGACCTCACGTTTCATTGAACCAGCTCACGTTTCAATATTATGGAGTAAAATTTTATATATGTAGCAGGAATGTGAGTTTGTGTGAGCTTACGGAAAAATTGAACCGTGAATTAGCGTGACGGGGCATGAGTCAAGGTCTTTTAGTTCGCAGTTTTTTAGTGTTGCAGAAACGTGAGTTTGCGTGACCTCACATTTCATTGAACTGTGAGTTAGTTTGATGGGGCATGAGTCCAGGTCTTTTAGTTTGCACGGAAGGTGAGTTTTTGTGACCTCACGTTTCATTGAACTGTGAGTTGGCGTGACGGAGCATGAGTGGAGGTATTTTAGTTCCCACGTGATAAATGGAGCAAAATTTTATAAATGTAGCAGGAGGTGAGAGGATGTCCTCAAGTTTCATTCAACCAGCTCATGTTCTAATATGGAGTGCACTTTAATTGAACCAGCTGGAGTTGTAATAAAGTAGTGGTGTGGTCATTTGTAATATGGAGTAAAAAGCATAAGGATCCCTCCTCATGGTACCTCACGTTGAATGGTTAGCGAACGAAATAAAACCTCAACTTATGATTCGAATGGCATCTTATGCCGAATGGTTGACTAACGAAATTATTATTTTAGACATTTTTTCACTGTCTATGTTTTGAAATAATTCAACGAATTCCGATGTAGATGTATCAATGTTTTTTATTTTGTTTTTTGAAGTAATTTTATTTGTGGCTAACTGAGATTAAAGAAAAAAAAATTAATTTTAACGTCGTGAATATAATTTGAATGAATAAAATTTTTTTAAATGAATAATAACATTACTTATGTATGTATATGAAATTTTGTATATCGATT
Source organism: Phenacoccus solenopsis (assembly GCA_009761765.1). Lineage (NCBI taxonomy): Eukaryota > Metazoa > Arthropoda > Insecta > Hemiptera > Pseudococcidae > Phenacoccus > Phenacoccus solenopsis. Next base: position 2,649,721 of record CM019754.1, read on the forward strand.
TAATTTTTCAATTGCTCCTTTCATTAAACAAGTAGTAAGCAAAAAGTTGTTTTTTGAACGTGATCACAAATTATGAAAAAAAAATTAAAAATAACATTGACAAAAATTTAGTTTTCAATTTTTTAAAATTTTGGTTAAAGAAATGATAGAATCTACCATCGTGGTTTCAAAATTTTTTTCTTTGAATAATTCGCAAAACAAAGCAAAGAAGAACTATTACAATCGAAGAAGTTGACAATAAAGATAAAAAAACCCCTTTCAGTGTATAAAGAAGCACATGCTTAAACACCCTGTCCAAAGGACGGGTATGGATTACTAGTGTAGTTATAAACGTCGCTGTAATATACTTCAAAAAAAAGAAAAAGAGCTTTCAAGCAAAATGAGAAAAGAAAGGATCAAAACAGGATTTTCATTATAATTTAATTCATTTTACCTTCATTCTTTGCTGTAAATTTGGGATATGATCTCATTGTTTTGGCATACATTACGAAATTCATCGGCAATTAGTTATGAACTTGAACTACATGTAAGGAAGAATTTTAAAGCTTTGCAGTTGTTGTTTTCTCGAACGTGTTTCATCAATAGAATGAAAAATTTTAGATTGTTATTTTTATCTTACGAGTATATTTTTCTCAATCTGAAATGAACTTTGAGCTTTTTAGTGGTTTTCAAAACTGTTTTCGATTTTTTATTTCATTATGTCAGTTATTCTATCGCGTACCTACTTATGAAAATTATGATGTTTTTAAAGTCTATAATGTACGTATGACAAAATTGAATATGATGTCATGACTTATTATACTTATAAACTACCATAGTTTGGGGATACAATAAACATTTTCGAGTACATATTAACGCTTCAGAAAAAACTGATATTTTTAACCTCTAATCCATAATTTAGGAGTACCTAATGTTTAGGATATGATAAAGATACCTATAGTGTCTAGATTCCTTATGCCAAATTTCAGCTGAGCAGCAATTATTTCCATTCCCGTCTGATTTTCGTCTTTTAACAGCCGCACTATCAGTGTTGATAAAAACAAAGCATTATGAACTAGACTAAAAATCGTTACCTATAAATATTATATTCGAATTATCGCAACTACGTTAAATATGGCTTTTGTGAGAAGGTCACATCGGGGAGCCGTGTGTTTATTTAACCATTCGACGTTAATCATATGACCGGTAAAAAAAAAAAAAAAACAATTAAAACGAAATTACGTTCTATTCGAGGCGTGAAAATTGCTCCGCTAATTTCGGACGCATTGTTCGCACAGACCGTCTGTCAAGCCTAATGAACCCGCAAAAATTTCAGCCGAACTGGCGGCGATTTTCAACGTTATCGTCGCGAACAGCAGGTTGGCCATGAAACGCGATGATGATAAATAGACGTCGAATTCCGTAAATAAAACTACGTTAACGGGATTACAACTTGACCATATGATCGAATGAGACCAAGGTCGAAAAATTCAAATTTTCATTGGTCGCGTCGTTGACGGCATCACTGCTACGGAGAAAGGTCTCGACAGCTGACACCCGCACCAGCTATATACGGTATAGCTGGAGTTGTACCCAAGGACCGGATGTCAGCCGAAAAATTACACTATCACTATGAATTCGATGTGATAACGTACAGTCATTTTCAATATTTCACTTCGACTCGATATGCTTCTGGAAGCGTATCGATTCGGCTCTATTTGAGACTATGGAGCAGTTCTCAAAATTTCTATCTGTAGTGATAATTTAGAAATTTATGCTTTGAGAATTTGCGAGTTTTACGTTTTGTATTTGTAAATTAGGTATCAGTAAGTAAACTATTAATCGAGTTTTTCGTAAAAATGACAGCTATTACAACCTATCTACGTAATTTAGGATGAAGGTGTAAGGATAAACGTTGCAATGTCTTTGCATTTCCAACCAAATGCAATCGTATGGCAAATGGCCTACTTCATCATTCATATGATATAAAAATATTACCTCCCTCCCTCACTCACTCTGTAGAACGAAGGGATGGAATAAAAATCATTAAAAATTGTGTCAGACATATTCATGCGAATGCTTAATAGTATATTTCACAACTAGGGAGGTAGAAGTGAGTCTAGAATCAATTTTTCTCCCAAGTTGTGAACGAAATTTTTCTCAAATGCGGGAGAAAAGCGCTCGTTTGAGACTCGAGCGATTAGCGAGCGGGAGGTAAAGTAGCGCTTTCCTCCCGCAAGTATTAATTTTTTTTTGAGATTTTCGATTTGACTCAAAATGACAGTTTACTCGAATCTCAAGAGAATCTGGAGGAGTGACTGTTTACGTCGAAATCTGTTAGGTGTATAACTGATCGTGGGTGATGAACTAATCGATATTGAGATTTCGAACTATTATATTTTCAACTATACATTGACTGTAACTGACTTAAACTTATTACTGGAAATTAAAAGCTAAATTTCTGAAATTTCGTTCTTGTATCCTTTAATCTTTTATCATATTTTTCAAAATGTTTCTTCAAAGCAAATGCAAGCACCAGACAACGAGAACCAACAAAGACCCTACAGTTTTTCCATTAACACTTTAAACATATTATAATGATGCGAGTAAATAATACTCGTACCATACCATATGCATTTCAGTATTAATACTAGACAACAAACTTTTAAAGTCGTTGACAAGATGGTATATCGCACGTCTAATGCAACAGTGACATAACTAAAAAATCAATTTGTTCGAGTTGGACATCTTTAAAGAATAATTTTGGAGGTAGTTTTCAACTTTCAAATAGTACGATATCGCATATATGAATTCTCATAAATTATGAGCGTATATATTCAACGCTATACCATTTGAAATTTGAAAACAGATTCTGAAATCGCTCTCTGAAAATGGTCAACTCGAAAAAATTGTTTTTTGAGTTATGTCACTATTGCATTCGATGTGCGATACAATAATACCGTGAGCAGGACACGATAGATATGAGTGGGCTGGACTGCTATATGTTGTTCTGCAAAGAGCCCGTTTATACAGCTATTTCACCGTGGAGAGCAGTGTTGCCAACCCTCAAGATTTTCCTTGGGATTGTAAGAGTTTTTCAAGTCTCCCCAAGATTTTTCCACATTTCCCCAAGATCTCCAGAAATTGTAAGATTTTTCAATAATCTGTAAAATTATTGTACAATATTATGGAAAATTCACCAATTTCTATCAGAAATACCAGAATTTTACAGAAATTGTAGATTTTTCTTTCTTTTTTCTTTGTATTATATTACTACATGGTAAATTTCATACCATTTTTTTTTATTATTAATTTTAAAAAAATTTGATTTTTTAATTGATCAAAATTTTCGTTCTTTTTAAAATTATTATTAATTCAAGGTGCCGAACATGAGGTTACCATTGTTCTTACTGAATATATTAAGTTTTATATTCCAATAAATATATTTGTTTTTATCTCTTTTTTTCAATTCAATTCCAAAAATTACAAACGTAAGGTTAGTTTTTTGTTTGTGTAATTGAGTGTTATGCTCTATAACGTTAATTTTGATATCTAAAAAAAAAAAATCGTTGCTTGTTTTATTTTTCATTTTAAATTATTAATTTTCAATTTCCAACTTCCTAAATGCTATATTACGTAGCACAAAAATAAGGTGGTTCACTAAATAGCGCTTGAAATTCCCTTTAAAACGATACCGATGACGAAAAAATCCCAAGATTTCCCAAGATTTTTCAGCATACGCCCCAAGATTTTTCAACACTGGTGTAGAGTGCAACTCGGCTACAGCGGTTAGGTAGCCACGTTGAGGGACTTTCTAAGGAATATTATTGGTAACTCAGCGTACCCTGATTTATAATGCCCTACCATGAGTAATTTACTAATTTTGAAACCTCCTCTTGCTTATCGATTAACAAAAAATGATGAGGCTTATTTACGAATGAAGATGTTGACGTTGTTTTCATTTTATCAGTTTTCTTGGATTTCGTTTCCGTTTTGTTCTCTCGTCTTTAAGAACAGTAAATGAAACTGAAGTGACAAAAATTGAAAATCCGAGCCTTTAACTGATTAGTAAATTAAATTGTTCAAAATTTTGGTCAGCAGTAACCATTAATTAAAATAAGTATTCATTTTGATTATCATGTCTAACTTTGCCCAACTCCAAAAAGATTTCAAAAGAAGTTGGAATTCGATGCAGTAGTTTGACTGACGAAATTCTTACATCCTTCATTCTATTGAACTGAGTTTTTGTCCATATGAAAAAAAAATAAACGTTTGAAAAGTTGTTATCTTATGATATTACTCATAAAATTACGACGACTCAATAAACAGCTCTGAAAATATACAAATCTATACATTATTGCTCCCATTTACATAGGAGTGTTGTACTCTGTTGTTGTTTTTATACATATGAACATTAAACAGGTGTTATAAAGTTATATATATACATACACGGGTGCAGGAAGTACGTTGAAAGACCCGGATGCAACAAGGTATGAAAAAAATGTATATATATATATTTTATGAGTAATATCATAAGATAACAGCTTTTCAAACGTTTATTTTTTATTTTTTCATATGGACAAAAACTCAGTTCAATAGAATGAAGGATGTAAGAATTGCGTCAGTCAAACTACTGCATCGAATTCCAACTTCTTTTGAAATCTTTTTGGAGTTGGGCAAAGTTAGACATAATAATCAAAATGAATACTTATTTTAATTAAAGTCATATGACTTTGAAATCATTTTCTTCATTCGACTCCATTCTCAAAAGTTTATTCTTGAGTGATTCGATTGCGAAAGGACCACAGATTTGGGGTCAGTTTGGGTTGATTCTAATTCCGAATCTAAGTATAGCATTTATGGTACCTTTTTCTATGGATATAGAGTTCATTTTGACGATTATGGTGGAAGAGATTGCTGGAGAATTTCACCATCGACTTTTTCATTTCGGTGCAAAATTGCAACGCTAAAATTTACAGCAAACAATTTGAAAGACAAATGCGTAGATTATTTAAAATCGACGCGTTCATCCTACACTCTGCAAAAGGTGCGCGATTAACATAGATTGCGAAGAATCGGATGCGGGACCAAGGCTGCGTTGGTACATTTAAATTTCCACAAAAACTGGTAAATCTGCGACAAAAAAGCAACACCCGGCATTTCTTTGATTTCGTCGCGAGTAATATGGAAACAAATGAAACGAGAGCGGAGAGCGAGAGAGAGATAGCAAAAAAGCAACGCCACAACGTCGTACGTACGGAGTATTTATACCCATCTGCTATGGTCGCGGTTCCTTTTCAAGGTCGTCGCTTCTTAATTGCAATAACATGAAATGTACGCACACACGCGATCGTGGTCGACGTTAACGAACAACACATACATAGGCATGGCCGACCGCCTTCCAAATAAGGGATTCTACTTGACCTCGAATATTCATCCGCTCCTTCTGTCATGCAAACGTGGAATATCATAAACGCAGTTACGGTGAAACAGAGAACCGTTCTACCAACGCCACCCAATGACAACGACCATATTACTCGTACTATATGATATGAGTCGGTCGAGTATAATACAGAAACAGATACAGAAACGACAACGACAACGAATAACGCGCTACGCGTAAGGCTACATATGAGAACTTTTTTGCTCTAGAAAAAAAAAGTTACCGTTGAAAATTATTTAACTTAAAGGACGCTAATCGAGTTAGTCGAGCGACGCTTCAAATTGGCGCCCGTCTGCTCGTCTGTGCGAGTTCGATAAACTAACTTTCTCTATTAATAAAATACTCGTACCGTATTTAAAACAATAACGACGCTTCTTGTCGTATTTAATTTTCATAAGCGAGGAGCGTTTTCATACTCGCAGTAAATTTATAATATACTTACGAGTAAGTATTAAAGTATCCACTATCTATCAATAAAGTAATTACCTCCAGCCAGAAGCTAATCGTATACTCATACTGATGTTGGTAACGTGCTTGAACGTACTTTTCAATGTCCATTAGCGTCCATTTTCCCAATGTACATATAATGGTATTTTCCTCGCAAGAACGACAAAACCGCTGTACGAAATTAGAATTCAAATTACGATGTTTATATGCACACGTAAAAAAAAAAACCAATTCTACGTCGATTTTCAAATTTCCTTCATTACCCGAGTTTTTAATAGAAACAATAGCTATTACAGCTTAAAACAAAATTTTAAATAAAGAGATCATGGAAGGCTGGCTCTTCATATTTTTCAGTTCAAATCATTCGCAATCACTATGAAACGTACAGTTTTTATTTTTGTGTAGGTAGATTTAGTTGTGTATATATATCGTTGCGCTAATATTACTGAAATTGTGTATATGGGTAAGTGATGCCATCTAACGTTTACATACAAAATTACAGGCGGGATGTAGTAATAAATAACATATTATTTACCAAAACATAATACATGTAATGGTGAACATTATTCTTACAGTGTCAGGTTCGTCAATGTCCTGTAAATATTTTAACGACGACTCAACAAACAGCCCTGAAGAGTTGAACACGTTGTATGGGCAAATATATAATATACAAATCTATACATTATTGCTCCCATTTACATAGGAGTGTTGTACTCTGTTATTGTTTTTATACATATGAACATTAAACAGGTGTTATAAAGTTATATATGTATATACACGGGTGCAGGAAGTACGTTGAAAGACCCGGATGTAACAAGGTATGGAAAAAAAGTATATATATATATTTTCCCATTCTGTAGCTCGAAAGGATCCCAAAATTAGATCAGGCGATATGCATATGAATACCTAAAAGTATTGTTTCTAGCGTTTTTCGATTCAACTTCAAATAGCGATTCTCTCAAATTTTGAAAGGAGGTAGAGAGGGAAACCCTTTCTTGAAGTTTTTGTTCATGATCTCGCATAAAAGAGTAAGTTGAGAACGTTGTCATATTTTAATTTCAGTTTTTCAACTGAATTGGAGAGAAGTTACAGCAAAAATGATTTTTTGAGAAGGTTTTGAGTAATTGTAAAATTTTTATATAGTCTATATCTCTCCACCGAATCGAACTAGAGGAGAGAAGTTACAGCAAAAATGTCTTTACATGGATCTAGAATGTAAAATTTGAAGAAGTCTTGAGGAGCCTTCAATAGCTCAAACTGGATAAATAAGGACTTATATGAGCATTATGACAAGAATGTACTACGTACCAAATTCACTTCTACATAATTATGTCGTTGGAGAGGAAGAGGAAGACAAGGTTTTATTGTCTTCAGAATGTGGTATGGGTAAACGAAATATTGAGAATTTTTCAAATGACTCGCATATTCAACTTTTAGCTTCATAACAGAATTCGGAGAGAAGCTGAAATGCAGGTTTTGGAGAGGAAATCATGTCAGCAAATTTCCTGAATCGTTCATATCTTCCCACTAAATGTACTTAAAATGCTCAAATTTTGCGCATGAGTTAGACGGAGACCACAATATAAAGCCTTGAATTTCGGTCAAAATACATTCGAAATGCAGGTAATTCAAAATTTAAGGGATATTTGAGGAAGACTAGCGTAAATTAAGGGAGGAGAATTCCCCGCTGGCAAATTTTGATTTAAAATTTAATTTTAATTCTGGACATTACGCTTATGTGATATTATTTTTTTGCAATTATAATTTTTTGAATAAGTAAAAGGGGAGGGGTGAGGGGCAAGAGGTCGCAGTAAAAAATAATAAGTAAATAAAAATAGCCCGCATGATACCAACTTCCACAGGACAAAGCCTAAAAATCAGAAAAATTGATAATTACAAACTCACGCAATTTCTGGGAGCAAGATGCCTAACATACGTATTTTAAATTCGACTTCTTAATGGCTTTTAGAGGAGAGATGGGTGGTGGTTGTAAGGCTCAGTACTGGGCGTGATTTAAAGAAGCCCCTTAAAAAACTCAGCTCCCGTAATGCAGTATGCTAGCTTACATTTTTACATGCATCTCCCCCCCCCCCGCCTTTTAAAACACAAAACTATCCAAACTATTTTACTGTAGACGTTGTACCTTCTTTGATATCGAGTCGTCAAAAATTCGATGCAAATCATTCCTAAAATATTTACCTGAAGAAGAGATTTTTGGGAGAAGCATACGCCTCGAAGAAGATAAAATTAGTGGCATTTTAACATGGTGATAAATGTTAACACGACCGTACGAGTATAAAAAGACGTTTAGTCGTTTACATATTTTAACGAACGATCGACCACGTACTTGGCGATATGCTGTATAGTCAAACACCATTAGTATAAAATTTTAACCGGTGAAAATATTTTTCTTATGCAAATACAAACAGAATGGCTTAAAAGTGGAATTGATTTCACCTCCGTCAACGAACAAAAGCTAAAATAAATGTTCGGCGCGTGAGATAACGAAACAAACGAACCCGTATACAAAATGTGCACCATTTTCGTTTCGCAGTATATGTAAAATGTTGTAAAACTTGTTCGCTTGTTCGCAATTAAATGTAGTCTGGAGGTATTTGCATAATCTGATTTTTGTCGTCGAATAATACGTTCGCGGAAAACTAGTTTGTAACCCGCTTCGTCGCACCGTTCGCCCAACAATTTCGCGTGTAAATGTCATTTTCCGTTCCAATGCCAAATCTCGGCTCTCGCAACGTTCAACAGCTCAAAACGTGCCAAAGGTGGAAGCAACCCCGCATCCGTCCGTATTCTGTATACACGGCGAATCGACTATGCAACTTAAATGACACCTATTTCCCAGGGCTACCGCATCGGCTGCGCTTTAATGTGATCGCATGATTTTTAGAAATGTACCAACACGCGATAGCAATTTTAGCAGAACTTTCCAACCACATACGATCATCTATTTTCAATGTTCAACAAAATGGACCAAATTCGTCGAGAAAAATTTCAACGATGGAGTTAAATGGATTTCACAGTGTGTAATAATGCTCAGATTACCTATATGTGCAAGTAATTTATTTCGAGGTGTATTTTTCAAATAATGCTTTTTTCTTTCATTGGATACTTGATACGTAATTGAACGATGGTAAACACGATTTATTATACGTTACACGTTTTTCGAAACATCTATAACTCTGTGATCTTGTTACAGCCAATAATTCAACTGTCAATAATTATGATCGAATGAAGTGAAAAATATCGGTGTTTTGCGAGGGGTAGGAAATAAAAATTGGACAGCGCTCAGTATATGTATTATAGAGGCAACGTAATTCATTATTTTTGTGGAATGGGGAAGGAATCTATCGAAAATTTTATTATTATATTTCCCATTAAAGAATGAAATTTTTACTTTCACAATATTATGTTGTATTTAAAAGAATATATATAGATTAATAATTTAAGTAATTTTTGTATTTGAATAGAACTGACATTTAAAATAAGGAGGAGATCATATTAGGGTCCTCAACTAACTCTTCTTATAAAGCTGACTTTTCTAGATAAATTTGATGAAAGATATATTATAGTCGATTCGTGAAATTTCCCCTCTATAAGCTGTTTTTAGGTGAGTTTTGATTTGGGAAGGGTTGTATGGGGTGGGTGGCCTCTTCGAATCATTGCGTTTTAAACCATTTCTAATCATCTGGCAAATGTCCAACTTTTTAGTGTACTATCTTGATATATAAAAATTCAGTGTAATGTTCTAAAAGCATTTAAATTGTTAATTCGATAAAGCACATATTTACATCATATATTTGGGTCATATCTTGAAATGTTTACGACGAAAAGAAAATTCCATGGAGCTGAAGGGCGGAGAAATGACTTGAAAATTTCATTTTCAATTTTTTACGAAAGATTAAGTTGGGGACACCAACATACCCAAATTTCAACCTCCTTTGTGTATTTAGAGTGGAAGTGAAGCAAAAAATCGCTTTTTGAAGAAATGTCGAGTCATGAAATTTCTTGAATGTTCCATATCTCCCCATCAAATCGATATAGAAACGATCAAACTTTGTATGTGAGGTTAGTTGGTAACCAGAGTATGGGCTCTTGAATTTGGGTTAAAATAAATCCAAAATGGCGGTTCACCAAAATTTGAGAATAGCTTGAGGAGCCTCAAATAACTAGAAATACCATTCATATGGACTCGTTTGATCACTGCTGATACAAAGTTTACTATATTCCAAATTCACTTTCACAGATGATATTGAAGGGGAGAAGGAGGGGTTATGGACTTCAAAATGTGATGATGGTACAAGGGAAGTAAAAATTTTTTTATTACTGTGTCATATGATAGAATGAACTTGAGTTTAGCTTCCCAAATGAATTTGGAAAAGCCTTAGAGAAAAAAAAACCGCTTTTAGAGGGAAAATTGCTGCAGGAAATTTCATGAATTTTCCATATTTTCTTACCAAATCGACTTATAAAGTTCGAACGTTGTATGTAGAGTTAGTTGATGACCAGGATGTGACCTCTTAAATTTATTAAAAACTCAGCTCCGATAAAGCGGCATGGCTGCTTACGTTTTTTTTTTGCTTCAACTCTCCTACAAATTCATTCGGGAACTTTCACTATATTCGGGGTGCAAGTAAGTATGGCGCGCTAGTGTCGATGTAGATAAAATGTTGCACGTTTACCTGGCGCCCCCTCCCACCATGTCATAAAAAGCTTTGAAAAATTTATCGGTGGGAACCATTTAATGACTGCTAACTCCACAAAAAATTAATGTTTGACCTTTCTACACTTACGTAGTGAGGGAGTAAGAAGGATTCAATAAATTCATTTATTTTTCCTTAAACTTTCCACCAGATCTACTTAGAAAGCCGGCATTTAGATATGCTGGTGTCCTTAAATCACTTTTTCGTATGAAATCATGAACAAAAATGTTGAACCATTTGCCCCTCTCTCATGATTTGAGTGAGTCGCTATTTTGAGGTGATTCAATAAAATGACGAGGTACATTTGCTTATTTTTACCAAAAGTGTTTCGCCAATTTTTCAACGATTTTAATCTGTGGTGGGGAAGAGGAAAATATAGATATACCAAAAGTTGGACATTTACCATAATGATTACAAATGGTCTGAAACCCAGTGATTAGAAGACTGCCTTATAAATCAAATCAGAATAAATCTTTTATTCATTTTTTTTTCACTTATACATACCTATTTATCGTAACATGCTTTAGAAATTAGAAAAACGATAAAAAAAATTACAACCTAAACATAATTTCTTTTAATTGAATTTAAAAAAATATTTTCATATAATGGCGTCTTTCAAAGATCTATTATCATTTTTCTGGATGTTCAAAATTACGAGTAACTAAAGCGTTCAAATACGTGGCTGTAAAATATCCCATGTACAGTTGTGCACACCGCATAATGCATCTCGAGTGAAATGTATCCATAAAAAAGGCACTCATACAATATGCACTTGTAAGAAAAAATTCCGGTAGTTGCCATAAGGCACATAACCTTGATTACGGACATCTCGCGGTATTCGGTATCAGGTTGAAAACAAAACCGACGAGTTTTATGTGTGCGGTTTTTTTGGGCGTGTTGAAAGATTCGCGATCTTGGCAGCGAAAAAAAAAGGGGAGGGGGTAGGGAATACGCTATAGTTATAAATAAGCGTATAAGAAGGCGAATGTATTTATCTAGAAAAAAGATCGTTAGTCTTTGCAAGATGATAGTCGGGTTCGAGTATCGGTATTACAATGAAAATTAAAACCCACTATTGACCACTATGTACGTACGAGTACGTAATGCGGTACCTAACCTAGACTATGAATTATAGAGGCGTGCTTGCTGTTGCTGTTGGTGGGTCGATTGCTCGATTCTCGACTATTTGCTATAGGTGGTAGCCGCGGATGTAATTGTAGTGCTCGAGTTGCTACTGCTGTCGGTGTGTCGAATTTGTGATGGAAATTCTAGCAGCACGCGCGACTCGCTCTATGCGTATCCTATACGTTTACGTATGTATAAAAGATGCTGGGCATGCGGCCAATTCGCTTTTGGACCAGAGTTACGAATGAACAGGAATTCTCCAGCCTTGAGTGTTGATATACATTCGGTCATAAACGAGGTGTATGAAGTATAAACGTGGCCGAATATTTAAAGCATCGTTTAATAGGCATTAAAACCTATATACTTATTACTCATACGCGTATGGTAACAGTATCGCGTATATTAGGTCAATTTATACTCGTACATACGTACATACGACTGGATACTTAGCTAGATCGTTAGTATTGTTACAGCATGATGTATACTGTGTACTAAAAATACCTACTAGAACTAAGTATTTGTACGTAATAGTTGAATAGGTAGGTAGTAGGTACAGGCATAGATTAATCATACATACCAGGTGACTACTTGATTCGAGCACCCGAGCGAAAAAATTAGCTAAAAGGTGAAAAAATTTAAAATATATGCGCATTTTTGACAACGAAAGTATAAATTAAAATTTTGCATTTCATTGATGAACGCTTTTAAGCATTAAATAAATATTATTTATGCCCTTTATTCTTGCTAACATCATTCAAATATATAATTTATTTTTACCAGGAAATAATTTTTGGTGCTTGGGCTGCTAGAATCAAGTAGTCACCCGGTAAATAGCCCTCTGTAAATTAAATTTTTATCACTCCAAAACTGGAGCTGGAATTATTTTCAGCTAATATCTTGGAAACAATTCAAGATAGAGGATTTACAAATGGCTCACTTTAAAGATATTGAAATGCAAAATGATTTAATTTTTCCAAAGTTACTGTTATCGATTTACTTTTAGAATTAATTTCGAATAACGATTTTTAGCTGAGTTTTTAATAAAAACGATAGCTATTATAGCCTACCTGATTTGGGAAAGGAAGGTCGGGGGAGAGTGGGGTCTTCAAATCTTTGCGTTTCAGACCATTTGTAATCATCTGGCAAATGCCCAACTTTTTGGTATACATATTTTTTCCCCCCGCGTAGCGCCGGCGAGTATTCATAAAATTCGCTCAAAATTTGGTGAGGAACCCTTCTTGAAAATGCGCAGAAGTGCTTTTTTTGTTTTTTTCGAAAAATTTCAAAATGGCGGATCACTCAAATTTTGAGGGGGGCTGGAGAAGGGGCAAATAGCTCAAATTTTTCGTTTTTGATGTCATATGAAAGAGTGAGTCACGGATACCAACATATTTAAATTTCAGCTTCCTAAGTGCATTTTGAGGAGAGTTAGCAAAAACCTGTTTTTGAGGAAATTGCGTTTTTTGTGTCACTCGCCTTGCGCAGGCGGGTGTGGATAAAATTCGCTCAAAATTCGGTGAGGAACTCTTCTTGAAAATGCGCAAAAATGTTTTTTTTTTTTTCGAAAATTTCAAAATGGCGGATCACTCAAATTTTGAGGGGGCTGGAGAAGGGCAAATAGCTCAAATTTTTCGTTTTTGATCTCATATGAAAGAGTGAGTCACGGACACCAACATATTTAAATTTCAGCTTCCTAAGTGCATTTTGAGGAGAGTTAGCAAAAACCTGTTTTTGAGGAAATTTCGTTTTTTGTGTCACTCGCCTTGCGCAGGCGGGTGTGGATAAAATTCGCTCAAAATTCGGTGAGGAACTCTTCTTGAAAATACGCAAAAATAGTTTTTTTGTTTTTTCGATAAATTTCAAAATGGCGGATCACTCAAATTTTGAGGGGGCTGGAGAAGGGCAAATAGCTCAAATTTTTCGTTTTTGATTTCATATGAAAGAGTGAGTCACGGATACTAACATATCCAAATTTCAGCTTCTAAGTGCATATTGAGAGGAGTTAGATCAAAAAACGGCTTTTTGAGGAAGTTTTGAGTCATGAAATTTCTTGAATCTTCCATATCTCCCCACCAAATCAAGTTAAAGAGGTCAAATTTTGTGTGTGAGGTTAGTTGGTGACCACAATATGACCTCTTGAATTTGGATCAAAATGGATCAAAATGGCGGATTATCAAAATTTTGAGTAGAGCTTGAGGAGCCTCAAGTTGGTAAAAATGTAATTAATATGAATTCATATGGTTATTGGGGATAAGTTGTATACTATATCCCGAATTCACTTCCATACATGATGTTGGAGGGGGAAGGCGGGGTTATCAACCTAAAATAGTGGTGGGGGTACAGGAGGGTCGAAAATTTTTTATTGCTGTGTCATATGATAAAATGAGCCCAAGTGACAAACGTATTTTGATTTTAGCTTCCTCAGTGATTTTGGAGGGGAGTTAGAGCAAAAAACGGCTTTTGGAGGGGAAATTGCTGCAGGAAATTTCATGAATCTTCCATATCTCATCACCAAATCGGCCTAGAATGGTCAAACTTTGTGTGTAGGATTAGTTTGTGACCAGAATATAACCTCTTAAATTTGAGTCAAAATGGATCCAAAATGGCGGATTATCAAGATTTGAAGATAATTTGAGCACCCTCAAATAGTTATAATTTGAGAAATATGTGTTCACATGATTATTTCATGGCAAGAAATACTACATTTGTGCCAAATTCAACTTCGTAAGTGTTTTTGGAAAGGATAGGGTAGGGGTTTTCAGACTTGGTATTGGGTGTGGCCTGTAGTCATGAACGGTTAAGCAAGGTTAGTAAATCAAAACAAGCTCCAATTAAAAACTCAGCTCCAGTAATGCGGCATGGCTGCTTACGTTTTTTTTTTTTACTTTGCTACGAATCATCTCAAAAAGTAAATCAAAGACAATTATTTTTTTAAAGTGAAACACATTCAGGTATTTATGCTCTTTCGAATGAACTACTTGTAAACTTGCCATCTATATTTTTTCTTAAGATATTTGCAAAAAACTCAGTAAAAAGTCGAATTTATTTTTAGCACTAGAGCTCATTCACAGAGGGCGCTCTAAAAAATGAATTAGTTTTATGAAAATAACTGCGAGACTCGCATCGATGGCAATAATGTATCAAAATTGAATCAAGTACAAAATGTCAGGCTCTTTCGAATGAGCAGTTCCCGAACACTCTAACTCAGTTTTTATGCTAGATATTAATAAAAAGCTTTTTGGCTCCTTTTTCAACATTTATGAATGATAAATTCATATATACCGGTGGACTATCTATGTATGGTGAATCTATGGTACTTAGGTAGGTAAACATTCTTACAGCAGAATTTCATTCATGTACGTACATTTATCGTAAATCGTAAGTAATTGTACTACTAAAAACCGGTATTTAAACTTAGGTACGTTATTAGCGATTACGATTCGTTTCTAATTCTATTAATAATATCGATATCATCTAACCTAATCTCAACGTGTCAAGGTTATCGTTTGAACGTTGCGGAAAGCCGAAGCCGAAGCATATGGCCACCCGCGCCGCTATGCGAGGATGTAAAAAGTAGAATATATATGTACACTACACTTAGGTCGTACAATCGTACATATTGTATAATTGCCGCAGAGTGTAGAATAAGAGGCGCTGATGACGTCGTCGCAGTACTCATCGGCACCTGCCTTAGTTGGGCGGTTTGTAGCGCGTAATCGTTGGCGCCATTACGAGATTGTTGTGACAGACGCCCCCGCGTCTTTCTAACTGAATTTTCATTCGCTTTATCCTATTATATCGTTATAGTCGAGCGCACGCAATTATTTGTCAAAATATCAAACCGGTTTATGGATGGTGGTCGCGGTCGCGGATCGGTCGTTTATTTATACGTGGACTTGGCTGGAAAGTTCGTTTCGTACGGTTTTAGAAATCGTCCGAGTATTTCGACACCGTCACCGTCACAATTAACGCGCTTCTGGGGTAATTATACAACACGCGGCGCTAGTATTGTGGAGGAGTCAAGTTTGACAGGTGTTTCGCACGGCGAAATTTCATCGCGTATTCAGTATCTAAGAAATCCCTAATGTCACGTGTAGCGCCCGCAAGGCCGCGCGCCAATAATTGTCTCGAAAAATGGCAACAATTTTTCCTACAACTTGGGACTTACTCATTGATGAACCTGCTGCGCAGTCAGTCTTCAATGCATTAACATTATATCACCTATCACCGAATAGGAGAAATCTTCTATCGCCCCTTCGAGTAATATAAGCGTACGCTTCACTCATACAGCATTCTTGCGAGCATCGTGTTCGAATTCGAAAATTAAATAAGTAACTTCCGTTTATCACGCGAGAAGAATTATTAATAACATTACGTTTTGTTGTAGGTGGAGAACATACGAGCTGCCGATGGAATCCAGAATAGGACTGGATTACATCGTTGAAAATGTCGACTATACCGCAAAATTGGCTAAAGGTAAATTTCCATTTTTTTTTTAATCGTTATTTTTAGTGGACTTCAGTTTTAAGTAAAATCCGCTTGCGCGTTCACTATCGGTTTTTATTATGTTTTTTTGTTAACTTTCCGTTCTTCGACTATAATTCGAGTAAAAAATTAACGAATTGACTTTAAATTTAGAGGATAGGCAAAAAAAGTGTAGCTTAAGAGCCCTATTGTTTTTGAAGTCGATCTATTCCTCTATTTTCTTCAATTTCAACTATTTTTTGTCAGTTAACAGTCGAGCTTTCGAACATCGAAGCTTTTTCAGTTTTTTTTTTTTTTTTTTTTTTTTGCGAATATCTCGACAATGAAGAATCGCAAAGGAAAAATGTATAGAAACAAAGTTTTAGGAAATTTTATTCTCTACAAATTTAGTTCTCATACATTTTCCATAAAAGCTCATAGAAAGTTGAGCTTTTGAACTTGGAATTTTATTTTTATTTCTTTGTAACCGCTTCAACATACGTATAGTTATTGTTCAAAATTATCGTGAAGTCCACTTTTTATATAAATAGCTGTATCTAGTTTTATTCGAACCGGTCACTCATTCAGAGTGCGCTAGTGGGCATGATTCTGAAACGGGGCTTTTCTTATCAATATCAACAAATATCGTTAACAGTTGACATATTTTATGAAATTATTGTAATTTTTCATTTGAAAATGTCTGGTTACATTATTATTTGCATATAGAATGGTGTACCTATTTGTGGTGAATGTGTTTGATTTTTATGTAAGCAGATTTCAAGAAATTCGGAATGGAAACAACCTTTCTGTGGACCAGAGAGAACTGCTTTCGCGCAGTAAAAATACACGTTTTGTTTCAACATGTAAGAAGAGGACTTTTGACTAAAATACAAGAAGGCAAAAAGTCGTACTAAATTACAGAAATTTGAATGGCATACTTACTATCGTATCAGTCTCAAAAGGGAAATTGAAAAACATTGTTGTGGTATCTTTCTTCGATTTTTATTGAATACCACACGTAAATTTTAAAATAATTTTTATTCGCAAGACTAAATCAATGTGCCAAACTATCTTTTATTTTATTACCATTAATACAATTTTTTTCTTGCATTGAAAAAATACAAAAAAGGCTATGTGAGAAATTACACAGTGTTGCACCCAGTTGGAGATGAAAATTATACGAAAGAATACAAACCTAAAAATGAAAATAACAAAAATTAATGAGTAATTACATGTTATTACCGTATAATATCGTTACATTGTACTCACATATTCTTAATAATTTCTTATGTGTTGAAACTATACAAGGTTATTTCCATTCTGAATTTCTTGAAATCTGCTTACATAAAAATCAAACACATTCACCACAAATAGGTACACCATTCTATATGCAAATAATAATGTAACCAGACATTTTCAAATGAAAAATTACAATAATTTCATAAATATCTCAACTGTAACTCAACTGTTAACGATATTTTTGTTGACATTGATAAGAAAAGCCCCGTTTCAGAATCATGCCCACTAGCGCACTCTGGATGAGTGACCAGTGCGAATACTTCGTCCAGTAGCCAGGTCATTCCACATCATTTCGAGCAACGTTTTGACCTCGTGTCTTTTGATTTCACTCAAATTTTTTTTATAAAGTAACCTTGCTAGTTGCCCTATGTGACCACTACAATCAGTATATACCACACCTATATTATATTACGTATTATAAATACTTGAGTTGAGAAAATATTGAATTGTTTTAACCAACCCGCCCGCGCCTTCCCACCACCAACAGCATATGAAGATTGAGGGGTGTGTGGAGATTATTAAAATGTTTTTCATTAATAACAGAAATTGAGATGAAGAAAGAAATATTCTAAGAAAACTTATTTTTATAGAATTTGATCTTCGTAATCCAAGGGGGAAGAGTTAATAAGAGGCTTCAAAATAGTCAGAGATGAAAAATATTTGAATTATTTACACGCATTACAGCGTAGTTGATAAGTTTTCCCTCATTAAGAGCACATATGAAAACTGATAAGCGTATGATTTTGATTTCGATCCCTTTCATTATTATACATTAAAAAAAAAAACTATCGTAAGAAAATCATTTTCATCACCCCGCGCAGGTATTTTGATGTTGAGGGCGAGAGGGTAATTTTGAGGAAAGAATATAATTCGTTTGGATACCAATTGTAATGCTTAAAACTCGCTATACTCTATCGTAATGATACTTATTACTAAAATCGTGCATCGATACTTCGATTGGAGTGAGGGTAATTTTTCGAAATGCAAATAACTCGGATGCATATCAACTTTGGCTGCTACAACTAGCTAGACCTCTTATTGGGAAAATATCGCACAGGCATTTTTGATCTATTTTGGAATCCACACCTTATAGGGGTATTTTGACTGGAGGTAATTTTTGGCAATGTGTGAAACAGGTTGCATATCAATTATTAAAATATTCTTTGTCCTTTCATTTTGTACTGTATGTTTTTCGCATCATTTTCACGATTCTATACATTTTTTGAAATTTTGACCCCACACTTCCGACCTCCACATTATGTTTGACAGTTGAAATCTTTGTGATGAGGTTTTCAGATATGTTTTCAATCAATTTTTGAGCGGTAAAAATCCATAATTTACGAGTAGGAAGATTCCATGACGAGGAATTTTGAAGTACGTAGTTTGAATATTTATTGCATGGCCAAATTTAGGGATTTTAGACCATGAGGCCTGATCTCAGTGAGGGCCCTCTGTGGTTTCGTGTTTCTATTTTATTCCCAGAGACAAAAATTCCATAAATTTACAAATACAAAACGATTTTTTCTATTTTAAACAATAGGTATAAAAAACAGTCACATATTCGCTTGATTATAAAAAAATAAAATCTTTAATGGAAATCCTACTTTTTGAGCTTTTTTCTACAATTACGTAGACTGTAATACGAATCGGGTTTTTTAAAACTTATTTTAAAAATGATTTGGAACTATTTGAAACATTTATTTCGAGGTGATTCACCTATATGATTTAAAACGTAAGTTTTTTCATGGAAGTGATTATACTGATCATGAATAGTTTATCATTTTCATATAGTTAATTAGATACTTGAACATTTAAAGTTAGTGAATTTTGGAATTTAATTTGATGTTTTCAACACATTTATTGAGAACAGGTGTTGACCTTATCACATTTTGAGATCGGTAAGCCCTCCTTCTTCCCTCCATATCTTCTATGAAAGTGAATTTGCGATGTAGTATACTTCTTATCTCTCTATATATTAAAATCGAAATGAAATCGGTTTTGAGATGCGCGCGCATCCTTGTTTTGAATAGGAAGTATAAAAAGTATATAAAGGATAGCACGTAAACAAAGGAAAAAAGGTTGTAAATTTTAATAAAAGCCTTGTACATGTACAAGGTAAAGTCATAAAATTGTTTTGAATGGCTGGTATAAAAAGTATAGAGGATAGCAGGTATACAAAGGGGGAAAAAGGGATAAATTTCAATAAAAGCTTTGTGCATAGGCAAGAGTAAGGGTATAGTCGTAAAATTGTTTAAAATGGCAAATATACAAAGGTATAAAGAGACGAGCCTATCCTAAAGGAAAGAACTCTTGGTGGGGGTAACAAATAAGAATAAATTTGGTTGTGCAGTTTGGAATGTAGCAGTACTTGTCTGATAAAATTACTTTTTTTTCTTCATTTAATTTTTATTGCGAGCCCCGAAGGGGCAAGGAGGCACTAGTTCTAATAATAATCATACGAGTTAATATTTATATTTTTACTCATTTAAAGGGACCAGCTCTACTCAAATTTTGACAATCCGCCATTTTGAATCCATTTTGATCCAAATTCAAAAGCTCGCATTTTGATTACCAGCCAACCCAATATGCAATGTTTGACAATATTTCTACATTGATTCAGTGATGACTGATGAGATGCAACATTCAAGAAATTTCACGATTCAAAACTTCCTCAAAAAGCGGTTTTTTGCTCTAACTCTCTTTCAAATGCACTTAGGAAGTTGAAATTTGGACATTTTGGTGTCCGTGACTCACTCTTTCATGCGAACTCAAAAACGAAAAATTCAAGTCATTCGCCCCTTTTCCATATTCCCTCAAATTTTGAGCGATCCGCCATTTTAAAATGTATCGAAAAAAACAAACGGTAATTTTTTTGCATTTTCAAGGAGGGTCTTTTGCCAAATTTTCAGCGCATTTCATGCATACGCGCTGACACTACGCGTAAAACAAAATATATATACTAAATAATTAGACACTTGCTAGTTGATTACAAATGATCTGAAACGAAAAGATTCGAAGACCCCATCCTCCGCAGAACCCTCATCCCAAATCGGGTAGGCTATAATAGCTATGTTCTTTATTGAAAACTCAGCTAAAAATAAAACTACCGAAGAGATAAAACCATAATTATATTTATTTATTTCGCTGGCGAATATGTGTGGTGTACAACGTACGTAGTAGACGAATGTATGTACAGTACTGTAGATCTTTTTAAACCGGCTATCGCTCTATCAATTCGTAAATCTGTCGAGGGTCGAGCTATTAGTCATTGCTAGCCGAATTACATGTTGTTACCATGGACTTCCATCTAGTCATTATCCTTATAAGGTAAAAACACGGCAAATTTTTTCGCTATTATCCTTCGACGTTATATTTAAATGACGTCATATTAAATCTGGCTGCCGCCGCCGTCGTCGTCGTCTGCGTTCATAATAATACATATAAACAGTATTTACCTGCTCTGGTATAGTATGTAAATCTCCGCGTTACGGTATCGCGTTACCTTTTTGGAATTTATGTATTTACGTATCGCCTGAATTATTCCTTTGTTATAAAACGTTGCGACATGGTTGGACCCATCATCAAAGCAGCCGCCAATTGTTAACGAAAAACCACTCATGTAGAAGCGAAAAATTTCCTACGCGTAAGCTAGGATGAGTTTGCGAATGGCAGCGCTGGAAAAGTTTACGAGGATTGTTTCAGCTTATCGCGTGTAACTTCTGTCCAAAAGGCGTCAATAAGTGGTGTAGACGTTAAGACGCATAGTTTCACTTCAAAAGTGTCTCTTGAGCTTTAGATAGTATTGAAAAGCATTATCGTGACCACAATAAGGCATTCGTATTGATGAAGAGCGAAAGAGGTGAAACCGCTCAGTCCGCAGAAATGCTTACCGCAGCTACCGGTTAGATATACAGTAGGTAGTTTAGGTATGTAGATCTACCATCGTATCAAACGGAACGATTAGGAAAAAATAACATCTTCATAGTGGCCGTAAAAACATTACATATCGATTTGACTATAGATGTCGAAACTCGAAACTACGCCTAACGTTGGTAAAAAAATTTCAACCTGGATGGAATGAATGGTATTAACGGTTGGTTCCAGTTCGAGTACGTCAGCGATCATCAATAATTCATTAGGTCGCCGCTGTCAACGCAATTATTCGCGTCGCACACGCGTCCACGTTTCCAACGTCCGTCCTTACGTCGTGCATCGACTACGAACTCTCGAATAATAGGTAATAGCGTATAGTGCATCGGTAAATCGATGGTGAGAAAACCAGGCCTTCGAACGCGTCATCAGGAAGCGCCACACTCGTACGTACAAACCACAAGGTACAAAAATATTTTCCAAGAAAGTTTTCAGACCAACGATATACGTATCTACAATATTGTGAAGCGCGCGGGGTATAGTGGCTTAGTGGGTTCTGAATACTGGGTAGTGGGTACCACAGAATAGAATAGTTACGCACTCTTAGCGGAGTGCCGTACGAGTAGTCGAATGTCGAATACTACGACTATGAAATAAAAATATCGAATTTCATACCTACATATCATTTTATCATTTATCAAGATGCGAGACACGAATACTCGGATGCCATTTTCACTTAGTGACGAAGCACACGGTATACATAAACGTAGAGTTGACGCGTAATCCAGCACCTTTGGCAGTTGGTATATGTCGTTTCTAAAATTAGTAGAAGAGACGGTTCTCTTTGTTCTGTATAGAGAACAAATCAACTTCATATATTAGACATTATTTTGATAAAAATTCATCTCTAAATATCGCAAAGAAAGACTTGGACCACACACTGGTTATCGTCTGATCTCTTCGGTAGTTATCACTGCTCGAGTGCTCTCTGAAGATACGCACGTTAATTACGATAATGAAGCATCGAGGTAGCCTTATTTCCTAATGTATAGTATTAAATCCAAATTTAGACATCAACGATTAAAAATTATTACCAATTATATAGGAGTATGGATTTTTACGATATACTTATGACTATTTCTAACGCAAGTATGTTGACATTTTCTGAACTTTACGAATTCCTAACTAACCGAAAACAAATACTATGAATATGAATAATGATAATATGGTTTCCATTTTTCAGCTCTGGACTGCGATAACATAACGGTGAAAAAACAAGTATTTGAACTTCTATCTGCATTATGTGTTTACAATTCGGATGGATATTCGCGTGCTCTTCAAGCTTTGGAGCAATACAAAGTAAGTTTACTTAGATATGTACCTCTATGTATATAATGTACCGCAGGAATAATCCGATAGATAGTATATATGAAAATTTCCTGTATATGTAACCGCGACGCACAGCCCTTTACGAGGATCTGAATCCTGTAAAAACCAGTTTTTCGCATTTTCTTCGCTTGCAGTAATTCATACTTACAAGAAAATTAGATCTATAATAAATCAGTTTATATCGAAGTACTTACAAATTCTACTGAATACTTTTTTAGTGGACTTTACATTCGAGTAACATTCACTATTGTTTTTTTGTTTATAACTTTTTTTTTTTGTTTACTTTCCATTCTCCAACTACAAGTCGAGTAAAAAATGTAAAAAATTGAAAAAATTATTATTATTAATAACTATAATAGAACAAATAAAATTAATTGATCTAAAAATTGAAGATAGACCGTTCAAATGAAGAGAAAAAATAATGAAATTTAAAGTAATAAAATTTTGATTAATTAAAGGTGGATATAAGGTTCAACCTGTGTTAATATTATTATTTAATATTATATTTAAAATTATTAATATTAAAGAAGGTAAAAGAAGTCAAAATCTAAAATTATTAAGTCGACGGATTGAGTTTATTATTTTTGAAACTTTTTCAATTTTTTTTTTTTGCAAATATTTCGGGAATGAAGGGTCATAAAGAAAGAATTTTTAGGAACAAAGTTGTAGGAAATTTTATTCTCTACAACTCCTGTTCTATTCATTTTTCATAGAAGTCCGTCAAAAGTTGAGTTTTTGAACTCTGAAGTTTTTTAGTTTTTTTCTCTATCTCGAGAACGAAACGTCGGAGAGAAAAATGAATAGCAATTAAGTCATTGCAAATTCCAAGCTCTGCAAGTTTGGTTCTTATATAATTTTCACGAAAGCTCATAGTTTGCCGGAAAAATGAACTCAAAGTAAAGAGTCTAATAATTAGTAACTTTTGTGCTCTGAAAGTTCGATGTTTTCATTTTTCGACGATAACTCTGGTAAAACACGATGGAATCAATCCGAATCTGGAAGATAAGTAGGTAGTATGAAAGGTAAAAGTCCTATTGTTTTTGAATTCGTATTTGTATACAACCTCCAACCCCTACCTTCCATAAAAATTGGTTGCAAGGTGTGAATATCGGATTTTGGCGATTATAGCGTGAATTGTTAATAATGGTGTATATCAGACGTTTTGCATATAACTGTTTCAATTGAATTGGACTCGATTTTTTTTTGGTGTAGGTGTCTGATCACAACTTTGAAGCCTCGTTCAGTTTTGAGTTGATAGGTATAAAATCCGATGTTTTGGGTACGAAATTCTTTCACCAACTTCCTATAGTCATCTGGCTTCTCCACATTTATCCTGACAACGTTGTTTGCCAGCGATTTTGTTGAAAATTTAGAATTTTCAAGAAGGTGTTCGATAGTCCTGGACAAAGTTGTGAAGTCAGTCACTCCTTTAACGAAAATAGGTGGTGGAGCTGGCTCCTTCTTTGGCTAAATTGTATTACCTTGGTTACAAGTGTTATTTTCCTTCTTGACAGGTTCGTTAATGGCCTCAGCAAAAGCCTCGAATCTTTTCGTAAGTTTCAGATTGCTTTTCATGTTTACCTTTTCTCCTTTTAACTTGTCTTATTCTCCTGTAGAGGAATTAGGTATTTTTTGTTTTGCATTTTTGGTTTGCCAGCTTTCGATTTTAGTTGTTGCTGGTGACATGTTGACCTCGGAATATTTTAGGCTGAATTTCTTGGTGGTGAGTTCTTCCAGCATAGTTGCCTTTTTCTTTACAGTGTCGCGCATGACTGGTTCAAATTTCTGATTGCTGCGCATTTTAATAATTAACTTTTATAAGATAGTTGTAGATTCGCGTGAGGAGCACTTGGGTATTGTATGTTGACTTTACGCGTTTCGAAGCTAATTTGTACTCGATTTATAGTGATATTTGTATTTAGACGTTTCTACAAAAAATTTGGATACGAGGTGTGCCACCGAATTAGCCTACCTCACTCTTTTCCTACTATATAAACAGATCATTTGTAGGGCTTAAATATTGGTAATGAATTTATGAATAAAAAAGATTACGTACTGCTAAATCCAATGAATGGCTCGCATTTGTCGATATTTTCCTTTATAAAAAAAAATGACAAAAAGGTGATATTTGAAAATTTAAAAAATTCATAGCCCCTCCCCCACAAATCATTCAAAGCGACTGAAATTTTGGATATAAAGTACCCTAGATGAATACGTTTGAATGATATTTGTTTGGTCAAAATCGAAGTGTTACACCTCGGGTTCTTCTTTTGTTACAATAAATTATATCAAGCTGACTTGTGATGTAGTTTTCAAAAGTATTATCGCAAACAACTTACAAAAACTCCAGACATCTGTTCTCAGATTCGAAATAATTATACAAAAAAACAGAATAATAAGTTACGCGAACAAATTAACAACAATACTGATACATACGGGTATTTTATTACTATTGATTATATTTCTCAATCTATACCGTCAACTTATCAAAGTCATTTTGCACTTAAATTATAAACGATGAAAAAAATTTGATAAAATATTTTCGTAGAAAGTTGAATTCAACAAGGTAATATGTATTTCACAGAGCTAATTTTTTCGTATTGATCCCAACAACAGAGTAAAACTTGAGCAACCATCATAAAAACCAAAAAATTGTTATTTTAAGAAAATGACTGAATGAGTCCTCTTCAAGCCCCACAATGAGCGATAGTAAAAGCTGATGGGACTTTTTCGTGCGGAATTTGGTGTAAATTTATTTTGTTTGATGTTAAATTATTGATATCTGGCACTATGACTGAGAAAAATGAAAAGAACCGATTAATATATGTAGAACAGAACCAGATCATTTTATCAAATGAACCATCTGAACGGTAAACGATTAAAGAAAAAAGATCATGCAGAATCTGTAGATAATTCCATGTAGACTAATTCGTAACAAAACTAAACTTCTCGTATGGGTTATAGCAAATGACAAAAAATCAAAAATTTGGTTTAGTAGAGGTTCGAACCACCGTAATGGTCTACGCTTTGGAACTGCCTGCGGTGAGGAGGAGGGGGGGAGGGGTTCAATATGTCGTTTTTGGAATGACTCGTGATAACTACACTAAAAATCACAGTGATGAGAATTACATTTCGAGATGACTCAAAATACGTTCAGAATGTCTAGAATGTTTTTTTTTGTCTCTAAATTAACACTGATTGTCTTTCGTCTTTCTAATCTCATCTCAATTGGACGCTAAAGCGTCTACGCTATACGCGAGAAAAATATCTTATTGATAGGTATATCGAAAGTATTTCGTTCTAAGTAAATAGTAAACTATTTTACGACGTAACGCGAAATTCCTGAAATGGCGACGATACTAGAATAACGGAAGCATCCAGCGAAATAATTGCGAAAAGAGAATAATCCCGAGTCCGTCATTCTTGACTATTTTTAGAATCAGATAATTATAAATCTAACTGTTTTCATTTTCTACGAACGCGTATTGCGAAGGTAAGAGATCTTGATCGGTGATTAAATCATTCACCGTTTCATACGTACGGTGACCTTCGACATTACTTCCATACGAAGCTTACCGATTCACTTTTATCGAACGTTGTTCGTTTGTTTTTAATATTTTGGAAGCGTTTTTCAGGACTTCAAATGTGAACGTTATAGACTGAAGTTGATCGTCGATGAATTACGAAATAAAGACAATCCACTCGATTATAAAACCACTTTACTGGCGTTCGTTAATTGCCTGATTATTTCTACGCCGCAGTTGAAAGATCGAGTGCGAATTAGAAATGAATTCATAGGTAAAGTATTTTTTTTTACTTTTTTTTTTGTATGTAGAACTTCGTATATTTAAATGCAGTGCTGGATGCTGGCAAGGGCGAAAATTAGCCCCGAACTAAACATAATTTTTAAGATCTGTTCCTTTTCAATTTTTTGTAATTTTAATGAAAGTTTCAAAAATAGTATTTTATGGAAAAAACTTTGATTAAAATTTTGAAAAGTTTCAAAATCTTGAATTTTAACACGTACTCTCAGGAACTTCTTGCTGGTTCTATTTACATGGCATTGCGTATAGAGGATTGATGGAACTACCTTAGATTTGCAAGCCATTAGATAACTGTAATAATAATATTTTTGCGAACAAATGACCTATTTTCAAAATGTAAGGAGTATAAAAGGATGTGAAATGAATTTTGAACTACGGTGCTGGAAGTATTTTTCCCCCACTTCGACTTTTCCAAAAACGTAGTGTTCAATATTCGCATTAAACAAGTAACCTAGTAGGTTTTTTTTCAGAGATGGAAAGCAAGCTAAAAGCCAAAAGCTAAAAGTGGAGAGTTTTTTACCTAAAAAGCAAAAGCTGAAAGCAAAAGCTAGAACGCACAAATAATTGAAAGCAAAAGCAAAAGTTTTATTTTTTCAGCTTTTCCAGTACTTATAAATTTTAAATTATCATTTTTTATATTCATTGATTATCTCGTCATCAAAACTGAAATGATAAAAAATTATTATGTTGTACAAAAAGAAAATATTCAAAATGTAGGGGAAAAGCCGAAAGTCCAAAGCGGAAAGCTAAAAGCTAATGATATTTGGGTTGAAAACCAAAAGCCAAAAGCGAAAGCTGAATATGAAAAAATTTGAAAAGCAAAAGCCGAAGTTTTATTTTTCAAGGTCAGAAGCTAAAGCTGAAAGCAAAAGTTTTATCATACGACTTTCTATCTCTGGTTTTTTTATCGGCCAATGGAAGCGAGATAAGAGCAAAATGTGTACCTACCTACCTACCCAGTACCTACCCACTAAACAAAAAAGTACCTACGTCCTACACCACAGTTTTCTTTTATTCAAACACAGAACTTTATTACTCAATAGTCATTACTTTTTTCATTTAGTTAGAAATTCATGGTTTTTCAAAAGTAACTTGACTTTTACTTCAGTATAGTTTCCTAGGAGTAATACTAAAGAATCTAACAGCGTGTGCAATATGTGTGGTTGCATATAGAAGCCATTCATTTAAAACCATTGGACCGTTTTTCACGGACTTGTGGTGTGAAAAATAGGATTAAAAATATGCTGTAGTACCCAACAACCATCAATAAACAAAAGAAAAGACTAAGAAGAAATCGCGAGGTATGACCTCTAATTCCCCCCCCCCCACCCTTCTATTAAATTTTCAGGAGAATCGTACTTTTCCTTCTAGATGTCAATCAAGTGACTTGAAATAATCTGTAGTATACTTGCAACATAATAAATCGAAATTTCTTTTTAATAATCAAAATTCTACACTCATGTAGATATTATTATATAATAACTATTATGAATATTTCTTGATAACTTCACTATGAAAAATATGTTCCCCCACAAATTCTATTTCTTAACACACGAAAGAAGCAGGAAATAAGTCATACTTCATCTATTGTTTGTTAGGTAGGTATTCCTAGATCGCAAAAACAGATGACAAAAAAATTTCATTGTTTTTGAAAATTACTTCTACCTTCTTGGCTCCTTCAGTTTGAAGAGTAGACTATAAATGTTCAAGGATGTTTTTTTTATGAGTGTACTTGTACCCAATTCCATCTAAGTAAAAATTATGTTTAATCATTTTTCTATGCATTATATACACAATACACATGAATTATTTACATTTTACAAATACGTAGGTATACTAATCAAATATGTACAGTTTTTTTTCTCGCGAATAAAAATACACGACAAAACTGAAAATGACAGTTTAACGACAAAGAAAAAAATTAAATAAAAAAGTTTCTTTTATCGCATCCGGAGGTGTACGCAGCTTCGAATTTCGGAATTGATTTTCGTTGGGCTCGTGTTAACGATAGCACCTATGTACCATGTACCACATCCCTCTTCCAATCACTTGGACTATGTCATATTTGTTGCTCTAAACCGTCCCCACAAAAAAATCGATAATGATGCTTTATTTTCATTTTATTGTTTCTTTTTTTTTTCTTTCGAGAGAGGAAAAGCAAATGATACGAAATTATTATTATTATTAGCGTAAAACGGCGCTGTCTTTATCATCGTTATATACTTAGTACGTAATTGTAACGTCGTTAAAGCGCTAAAACGTCAATACTATTGGCGACAATAAAATATCACGTTTCAGTTTTTCACCACTCAAAACTTTCTCTTCAGCTTCCGAAAGCAGAAAAAAACCGCCGCCAAAACCATAGAATTTTTTTTTATACACCGAGTCTCAGTTGATAAACATTAAATAGAACAAGGATGAAAAAAGATATTTTCGACGAAAAACTCGTCGATAAAAGTTGAAATGACATATCATTTAAAAGGAGAATTTTTTGACATTATCATCATTTAAGGTTCTGTTTTTCTCGAATTGATTTTTACCGATTTTAAACAAAGCTAGTATGGCAGAAGTGAGAAGTTTATATTTACAAGGTTTCTAATTAATTGAACTATTGCACGACAAAGATTTTAAAGTCATTCTAATAGTTTCCTCTATGGTCATTCGTAGCTTAAAAGTAAATTCGAAATTGTAATAAAAGGAAAGTAACGAGTATTATAGACTTACGGATTACGGCATATGAACCGATTTTCAGCATAAACGATAAAAATGTAGGATTGTAGGTTGACAGCTTTTCGAATTTATTGTACTTAATTCCACAACCAAGGCCACTGCTATGAATCTTTGAATCGATGGGTCAGTAATTCGTGATGGTTATCGATTCACTATCATTATATTATGTGTACTTATTCGCTTACATGTAATGTAAGTGAGGTAGATAGGAAATAATGGATTAAAAGCCGAAAGCTATATCATTTTACGCAACAATTATCCGGTCACTACTCACGATTCCACGGTTACCTAATTTACGAGACTTAAATGAGGGTAAAGGTTATTCATTACCTTAATTTTAAAATAAATGCGTTTAACTTTAAATAAATAAATAGAATGAATTTAACCAGAAATTCTGGTCACCAACATTTTCGTGTTTTTTCTACAAACGCTTGATCTCTTTCAATGTTCCTAATCGGACTCGTTTTATAAAAATATATTTTTCAACATTTAAGCATTTTCTCTATCTTTGATACCTTAAAAATTCACAAAATATTCGAGTTCTGAACCGTCTAGCATCTACGAGCTCTCTAATGAAGCTGGATTTACTTGATAAAAAATTATTTTCATCATTCGGAGCATCCACTTCTTCGTCTTATTATCAGATCAAATTCTATAATTAGGTAGATATGTGTATACCACTGCCGCTAGTTTATCTATAATTAATTTTAAATGATTTTGATTATGTTACAGGTTTAAAATTATTAGCAGTTTTGGAGGAATTGAGGTGAGTAAATTTGCACACTTCCAGTAAACTTGATACATAACTAAATTTAAAAGGGGGAAAAAAACTTAAGCAACGGTTTGTTCAAATTTATAGTTAATACTGTTGAACTCTTCATGCCCACACCTAATACTTGGAAGCTGAAAACCCCACCTATCTTCTGTACACCCATCTAAAAAGTGGAGATGTGACGTCTTGTTCACAAAAATCATATAAGTCCATAAGTATTCATCAAATGCCATTTGAGGCTACTCAGTCCTTCCACAAATTTAGACGAGGCGTTATTTTCGTTTCATTTCCATTCAAATTCAAAGAGGTCATATTCTAACACCCAGCAAAACACACATACAGAGTTTGAGCTTTCCAAGTAATGGTGAAGTGATGAGGACGATTCATAAAATTTCTTGAGGTGACCCCTGCCCCCCTCCCCGAACAAAGAAGCTGTTTAAACCAGAACATATAAGATGTAACTTGAAAATGAATTCGTGAAATAAAAGGACATTTATTCCCCTCGCGGCAGGTTGATAGGTTAGTGTGGAGAGATGGAGAGTTTAAAATAGTTTTTTTTTTTATTTAATTATTATTTCTGGAATTTTATTGTAACTATGATAAGCTAGCGCTTGTTTGTAGAATGTGTGAAACAGTTATTTTCGAGTTACCCATTCGATTCCCATGTTATTTAAATAGGGGACTTTGCCTTCACTTCTGTAGCATGGAATAATATTAACCAATTGAGTTTAAATTTTAGGATACCATCTTTTCATGAGTTTGCCCAATTCTAGAACGTCTAAGAGTCGAAAATCGAATATCGATGAAAAAAAATACATTAAAAATTAATTTATAAGAATATTTCATTTTTAAAACATGCTAAAAAGTGTGGTAAACATTTACAAGAATAGCTTGAAATTAATTGAGATATTTCTAACAATTTCTATAAGAAGAGTTTGTGCAGATCTTTGATCTAACTCAAAGTGACTGTTTACTTGAATTTTGAAGCGGGCTATTGGGACCACTAAAGTCTCTAAATCTTCGACCTGGGAATCACACGATAAACTAAAATGATAACACCAACATTTTCAAAATTTCAAATTCCTAAATAAATTCCGATGACGGTTACAGAGCAAAATATTCTTCGGAGTGGGATCGTGGCACATGAAATATTCTGAATTTGCCGTATTACCTCATTAAATTCATCTAGAAAAGTCCAATTTTGAATTTAGGATTAGTTGGAGAGTACAATATGATCCATTGAATTCAAGTCAATATGCATGCAAAATGGCGTATGGCCAAAACCTAAGGAAGATTTAAGAAACCTCAAATAGCTCAAATTTGATGGATATAGGGTCATATGATTATTGTAAGGACCAAAAATATATTATGTCTCAAATCCACCTTCATGAGGGTCCATTCTTCTCAAAATAGTAAGAGGAGGGGCAAAAGATATATGAAAAAATATGAAAAATTTGGATCAATGTTTTAAATGACAGAATGACCTAATGTTAACAAAACATGAAAATGTCATCTTTCCAGATGAATTTGGAGAAGAGTGAAAGCGAAAAACGATTTTTTGAATTTCTTATACATGCTTCCGCGAGGTGTCATCTTCAAAGCTCATTTACTCCACCCCCATTTGACTTACCAAGAAAATGAATATAACCTTTTTGGTCGGAAATTTTACGTAGAACAACTTCTGTAGAAGTGGTTTTCTCCATAATGTTGAACCCTGACCCGCAAAAAGCAAAAAACAGATTTTTTGGGGGGAGGCGCCTCCAAAAAGTGACTTAGGGGTGGAGGCTCGAAGAGGCTTTTGGATATATGATAGAGTAGACCCTCCTCTACAAAATAAATCAAAAAACCTTTTGTAACAATTAGTTTGACCTAGAAGCATAATTCTACTCCACTACATGCCATTAGTGAGTTGAGGAAATATGTATACTTACCATGTTCCCAGTTCACTCTGACAAGTGATCGAAAGTATGTTGGTTTCGAGCAGTGTTGTAGGAACGAACATAGGTCTGTTCTTGTTCCTGTTCTCGTTCCTGGAAAGACCCAGTCATTTGATCCTGTTCCTGACTTGTTCTTATTCTCAATGTTTCAACTGTTCTCGTTCCGTTCTTCGTTCTTTTAATTCTTTACAATGTTGTTCTCGTTCTGTTCTTTGTTCTTTCAATCCTTTATGGTCTCGTTCTTGTTCGTTCTTCGTTCTGTTCTCGTTCTTCAACTTTTCTTTTGTTCTTTCTTTCTTTCTTTTTTTTTTTTGATAACGTGTTTACAGTTAATGTTGTTGTTGAAATTGAAAATCAATTAATTGAAGCTAATAATTAAAAAAAATACTTATATGGGTATATGTAGCACTTGCCTGAAGTATAAATTTCCTATTTTCTCTTTCCCTTCATGATATCTATTAATTTTATAATAAATCATGAACTTTCAAAAGAACGAAGAACAACAAAAAATTACATCGTTTTTGTTCTTGTTTTTGTACCTCAACATTGTTCTGTTGGTTCTCGTTTTGTTCTTTGATCTTTCGGTTTGAAAATATTCTATTCTCGTTCTGTTCTTTGTTCTTCAGGTATATTACTTTTATGTTCTCGTTCTTGGTCCTGTTCCTCAGGAACAATAAAAATTCTCCGTTCTTGTTGTTCTTCGTTCTCGTTCTTTGGTTTGTTCCTATAACACTGGTTTCTAGCATGATTGGTGGGTGAGGGTGTAACGAGGTTAACAACATTATCTGCAAGTCTGAGCAAACCTCCGTTGAAAACTCTGCTTCAGAAATTCAACACGATTGCTTACATGTTTTTCTTTTCAACTCGACCACATTTTAGAAACTTTTGGAAATTCTTATTTCACATTCATATGATTCGAATCGAGAAGCGCTTTCGATACCGAATGCAACGGAGCTGCGAGAAACCTTCGATATGATAATTCGAAGTAGCGCAAAATTTACACGACAAACATATCGAGTGGGTATAGATGAACTCGTCACGATCTTCCTAAGTGTAATTTGGGTATTTCAGAACAGGAAGGTTTGAAGAGCTTCATCGAGTGATTTTTTTCAAACATTCACCACTGTACCCGGACTGCTTTGTCAGTCATTTTTTTAATCGAATATTAATTGTTTTCACAATGCCCACAACCTTGGCAGGTTCAAAACGAACAACTCAATCAAATCAAATGGCTAATTTAAATTACGCTGTCATTGCCAGCTATTACGTTGGACTTGCTGCGTAGTTACGAGAGTTACAGGTACTCGTAGGGTATACAGCTACACACGTATAGAGATGCGAAGTAATATCATAATCGTGTGAGGTTTACGGTTTCATCGATACTCGAGTAAGATAGATTATAAACGAGAATGACGTTTATGTGGTTGATGTGTTCGTAAACAGGCACAGATAAAGGATATTTCGATGCGGATATTTGTACTGGTTGCGAGTCGATAAAGTATCGGTTTTAGAATGAGATCGAGACACCGCGAAGATTTCGCTCTAGCCTACAGCCTCGGGTTGTATATGTAATTGCGGTTAGTTTTAAAAGCGCACTTTTGCTTTCTTATTAGTTTGTTTGTTTTTTTTTCTCTCTCTCTCTCTTAAAAAAAACTTTAAAGAATGATGGTTAATTTTGTGCGAAAATGAAAAAGCGAAACGGCGTTAAGTTTTAATTAAACACAAGCGAGTAAATTGTTTAGTTCGCGCCTCGCAAAGTACGAGTATATTTTCATTATATTGTCAGTGCGGCTGCTTTGAGACTTCGAGAGTAGGTATGAAAAAAAGCGCTCACCGACGACGAATGAAATTAAAATTCAAACAACGTTTTATAAAATGTCCCTTATAAACTTTAACCACACGTAGCAAAGAAAAAAGCACGTCGGGTGAGAGTTTTGACAGGCGTATATTTACCGAGTTTAAATAATGAATGGAGTACCACCGCCGTTGAAGCGTTGTACCCTCTAACCGATTACAAATTATACGATTCAACGGCTAAATACCCGACATTAATAATAATGCGTACACACTACGCATAGACATTGCTGGTGGAATGAATAAAACGTGAAACTGAAACGTAACTTTTGAGACTGGTTCGATAGCTGTACAGATACGTACAGTATGTTTGTGTGCGAAAGTAAAAGGCCAAACGTAAACGTACACATATACACGAACGTACAAATTTAACCTGCATTACCTCATAGTCCATACTTCACCGTCTTCAGCTCCTTACGTATTTAGAATTAGAATTAGAATTAGAATTCGAACTGCTGCGAACTGGAGGAAGGAAGCAAGGGCAGGATGGATAAGAGCAACGATATATGAACGGATAATGTACGCCGTTTCCAGCATACGAGTATATCTTGTGCATTCTTTTTTTCCTCCTCTTTTCCCTCTCGTTATTCGTTTATATAATATGCAGCCCAGCCAACGTTCCATTCTATTTTTCAACACGTGTTATGAACTAAGAAGTAGCAGTGACTGCTGACTACCGCGTACGCCGTACAGCTATAGCCATTCCTCGGCGTTTATACCGAATACGTACGGATAGTTAGCGTTTTGTTTACGTTTGCTTACTGACGCGAGCTTCTTGAGTGAAATGATCGAGTCATTGTGCAGTGTGTTCGTATTCGTCGTAATATGGTTATCGTTACGTATCCGCTAATGGTAAGGTACGATTTTATTTAATATTTTTCTCATCAGTTATTAAATAACTAATCGATCATTTGACGTACCACGAACACCTGTCGAAAGCTGCTACAGGGTATTCATGTGGGTTCACTATGATTAGTTAGTATATCTTGCGTTAGCCTAATCTGCATTTCTAACTGTAGTGTCTGTGTACTCACATTCAAATTTCTAAGCCTCTGCTACCCTGACAAGTTGTATCTGAAACAATAAAATTTTCAATTTTTTAGCATCCTATGGCTAGTGCAATTCTATCGTTGTAATTTTTGAAAATATGAATTTTGTCGTTTTTTACTTTGTTACTTGGATGCTAGTACCGAGTTTACTCACACCTATATTCATCAGTGGCATAAATACAAAATGTGGGGAAGGGATTGGGGGTGGGAGGTGTATCATTTAGGAAGAGAGGCATAAAGGACAAAATTCATATTCCATCATTTCAAGTCTTTCCTTCTTTTTGTTTCAAATATTGACTGATCTCTTCATAATCAGCTAATGAAACTATTCAGGAAGGCGTTCTAATATTTATTTATTTACAGCATGGAGATGAAAATTTTTAATTTTCAGTAATGCATCTGAATTATTATTCGTTAAATGTTTTTAATATTTAGTTATTTTAAATTATTTTTGATTATTTTTGATCATTTGAATGTTTGTTCATATTTACAGACATAATATGACCCACATATACTCACATATCCCCTTCAAAACCATAAAGAACTTGAGAAGTTGAATAAAGTGTATGTGTATAGCTCTTCTTATACTCATAACAAACATACCGTGTGCCTAATTGAACTCCATACAGCCTTCGTACCAAATTCCTTTTTATGATAGGTAGTTTAAAATACTTTCATGTTACATCACTGGATATACATGTATTGTGATTGGTTGTGAAAATAGAAATCAGTGTTACCAACACGTCATATCTATTTAATTATTCATTAGAAGAGAAATTGGCGCTTTGCCTGCATGCGGCTCAATCGAAAGTACTGTATGAAGGGATATTTATCAGATTTTAGGTATTTGAAGGTACTCAAGCTTTCCTCATCTGATTACCAGCAATTTTGAATCCTTTTTAACAAAAATTCAATAAGTCATATTCTAGTCTACGAATAATCTTACGTATAAAGTTTGAGCTTTCTTGGTCGATTGGGTGAGGAGATCCATTCTTCGCTTAAAACGATGCTCTAAATTCGTTTGGTAATTGGAGAGTAGAAATTAGAATACCTATATTGGTAATTTCAACTAATATTATCAATTTCAATTTATCATATAAAAAGGATGAAAGAAAATTTCCACCCGTCGGCGTCGTTTACCTTCTTCACACTTTGAAGACAATTATCCTTCTTTCTTTCCTACAACATCACTTCACTTGTGAAGGTATATCTGGAACGTATACTTCTTATCGCTACTAATCATATGGGCCCATAATCATCATGTTTGAGAATATCTTAAATTTCAAACTTACCGCCATTTTGGATCCATTATTCAAAAAGTCGTATTCTGGTCTTCAAATAATCTTGCCGACAATGTTTTGAGCTTTTTAGGTTGTTTGGGGATAAGATATGAAGAATTTAAGGAACTGGCTAAAATAACTCATCAAAAAATTTTTTTTGCTTCAACCCAATTTCAAATTTACTTGAGAAGTTGAAATTTGTATATGTTGATGTTCTCTAGTTCTGTTGTACGTATTTCATTAAGATCAATAATTTTGAAGTTTCGAGTGCACACAGGTTTCAAATTTGAGTGATTCCCTATTATGGGATGGGTCAAAGATACAAAAAAGTATCTCTAATCTTTTTAAAAACAACCTTCGATGAAATTTTGCGTGTTTTCGTACACATTCCTTTGGGCTTCGAAGCGGACAGGAAAAAAAGTAAATAAGAAGACACTTCCTTATCCGAACTCTCATCATTTCAAATCAAGTATACTGCAATAGATATTGTTTTTATGAAAAATTCAACTAAAAATAATTCAGGCAACTTATAGTTCAAAATGGAGAAGATGGCAAAAAACAATGTCCTATCAAAATATTCAAAGTTTCGCACATGTCCCCAGAACATACATATTTCGGTGCAAAAAATCGAGGGTAATGAATTACATAATAATAAGACTAATGATAGAATTAAAATACAAATGCATTTAACATGGCATGTTGGTCAATGGTCATACGTACTTGACGTTATTTATTCGCATGATTTTTATTATGCACAAGATGGCGCTGCAAGTTGATGTAACATAAATAACTTTTCCTTTGTCAAAAAATCGATGTAAGGATGGTTAAAATATCCTTTCTATTCTCAATCCCAAATTCTTTCAAATTTTAACTTCATTAATCAAAAAAAAAAAAAACTGCCGAAGTTATTAATCTCTCATATATAATCTTCTTACAAAATACAATGAGATTTCAAAATTAAAATTTTATTGCTTTGTGTAAAATGTAACAGTATTTTCAATCAATTTCCATCCTATCCCCTTCCTTTTAGAAATCATGAAACACATTGCCTCCTTATATTGCATGCTATCAATTATTCATTAGAAAACGTTTCCTTTTTGCACTAGATGTTATTATACTCAGTTTTTCATTCTCTATCTCATTCCCCCCCCCAAGCTTCCGCTTTTGCATTGAACAAATTACCATAAGGACCGTAATACAAAGTCAAAAAACAAAAATGGAAGAGAAAACAAGAATAAATGAAATAAATAAGTAAATAAACAAGATATATGAGCATGTGAGCAGCTAGTACAATGAGTTTCGATTCTATACCTTGTTGAGCTGCGTTGTCAATTAAAAATTTTTTGAGCTCTTTTCATGTTTTCAGGGAATATGGAACATGAAAGATTAAAAATTTTTGTAGATATTTAGTCGACACCTCCTCCCCTCCCTACGATGATTAAGTAATTAAATTCTAAACTAATTAATTCTGAGATTATTTATAAGTCTGTAGCACTATAATCGTGAAAGTATAGATTTTAAATCTGTGATCATAGTTTCATTAGAGGTCAATAATTCTTCACGATATTGCATTACAATTCATACGAAGTGAAGAGGTCCATTTTGCTTCTGTTTGTTGTTTATGAAAATTTCATCGGTTCACCCAAGCAAGTGAACTATTATAACCTTTTTGAACGCTGGTATGTTTGGTTTTTACGCATTTTACTACTTGAAAACATTTGATATTCTTTATAGTAATGAAGTTCATATTTGGTAATTTGGTATAATTGTTTTTGGGAATTTCATACGAATTCCAGAGAAGCCATTATTTTAATTATTATTGTTGTATTACCTTGATATTGATTTTTGAGCCATTCGAAATCATCAGAACAGACTGTTCAGTCGCCTCTCCATCATTATGGATCGAAAGCGGCTTTTTACAATTCTCAGCTTGGAAAAACTTTATTCAAAATCACTTTTTCGAAAGAATTACATAAAATTTTTTTTATTTACTGAAAAATTATCCGAACTTTTTGCACAAAATTTCCCAAGTTGCATTCACATTCACAATAAAAATTTTGATTTTTAGTAATTTCTTGAAGTTAGGTTTTTAAAAAAATTTTCAAGCAATTCTTAAGAATTTTCCAACATGATTCCATGAAAGTTACATTTGTTCTCCAAAAATTTGTTTATTAGAAGAAATACAAATCGTTCTCATAGTAAACCAATGGAAAAAATTAAAAAAAAAAAAAAAAAAAAAAAAAAAAAAAAAACATTATAAGTTATCGTCTGGTAATTTTTCAAAGCAGAGTGACAAAATTTAATTGATTGAAAACGATATGGAAATTTTGAGATGTGCCCCAGCGGTATTTTGTCTGGTAGGTACCTAGATCTACGTCACTGAACTACAGTGAACCGGTGTATCACTTCGTATCTGACACATCATCAAACACGATTCTACTTGTGCAGAAACAATATAGGAGAAGAGGTATATACTATACAGGTAGTACCTGAATCTGAAATTCATTTTACTTATTATACCGAGTGACTACTTGATTTGAACACCCCAAGCGCAAAAATCTTTCTCTCATACAAATAAATTACATATTTGAATGATATTAAGAACAATAAATGGCATAAATAATATTTATTTAATGCTTAAAAGTGTTTATCAATGAAATACACAATTTTAATTTATACTTTCATTGTCAAAAATACATATATGTTTTGAATTTATTCATCTTTTAGCTAATTTTTTCGCTTGGGTGCTCGAATCAAGTAGTCACCCGGTATAATAACGATGAGGAAACGATTGCATATTATGATGTGTCTCCAATACTTCTCATTTTTCTTTTCATTTTCTTTTTTCTTTTCCCGAACATTTCCACTTACATTTATTTTTACCATCAGGCACCACCCACCACCACCCCCAAATTTCAACCGGACATTTGTCCGGTAGAATACTATGTCTGCACGCCTCTGTAGACTAATTGTTTCCAAATCACATTTGTACCATAATCGCAAACTTTTCAAAAGTAAACGTTTACGATTCGAGATTTCAACCCTAAGAAACAAGTACAATACGTTTGATTACCATCGACAGAGGTACCGGGTATCTACGTAGTCGAGAAAACACTCCATAGATACCGATATCGAATACGACTTCAATACGATACAGAATTTATTTACACTCGATTCTCATTTAAAATGAAAATGGTTGCGAAGCGATTCAGAATTTGAATAAATAAGGCGTGTAAACGAGTTTGTCGTTGAAAAAAGCGAAGAGAAGAAAAAAAAATAGGAAAAGAAGTTCATAAAAAATCATGTAAACGTGTACACGCACCGGCGCAACGATTGGTATAAATTTTACGTACTGTACCGCTGCTCGACGGACGCGGTGTTTATGCACTTCGAGATTTAGCAAGGGCAACGATCTTTTAATGTCTGCTGTGAAACGAAAATCCCGCTCAACGTTAACGCCGAATAATATTCTCGCACAATACGGATAGATCGGATAATGCACGCATAAGGAACGGAAATGGGAAGTGAACGGTGGTAAGGGAAGTCACACACTGACACAGACTTAGAATAGAATATTTTAAATCGCTACAACGTCCGACTTCGTCGTTGCGCGTGATTATAAACGTGGAGGCAGCTCCGGGCGTCGATGACGGGCACGTGTTTTCTTTTTCATTTTGAATAAATCCGAATAGGCGAATACCTGTCAAGATATTCGTAGAGATCGTACTCTTATTTGTCGTATTTTGGAAACGTTTTCTATGGGTAGTACTCGTACCTAGAGTATACATGTATCGAATCGTCGCGTCACTGCTTCCAGCTCGGACGACGGCATTCGGCCAAATTATTGCAGCTACATTCTCGTTAATTAGCTTCGAACTTGTCATGTAGTTATCATTATTCGCTTGAAAACGGCGATAGATTTATAATTTAAAAATAAATAATTTTTTCAAT
Organism: Phenacoccus solenopsis; assembly: GCA_009761765.1. Classification (NCBI taxonomy): domain Eukaryota; kingdom Metazoa; phylum Arthropoda; class Insecta; order Hemiptera; family Pseudococcidae; genus Phenacoccus; species Phenacoccus solenopsis. The sequence continues at coordinate 2,689,852 of CM019754.1, forward strand.
AATATTTTAGGAGTCATAATGATCGATTTCGGTAAAAGATGAAAAACTGCACCTATCTGTATTGTAAAAAGACTTGCTCTCTAATTAATGTTTTACTAACCTAATGAATAACTGAGAGTGTGGAAGAGTCAACTCAACTCCGCAGTTATCTATCAACAGCAGGGTGGGTAAGATTTAGTTCTATTCTGAAAAGTGGAAGAGTTGAAAAAAGTAATTGCCAAGTGACACCCAAAACCTCAACTTCGAGATCTATCGTAGTGAATTTTTATTGGTGATGACGTTGTTCTTCCTACTTCCATTTTTTACACTGATACACGCTTGGGCTTACGTATAGCTTTTCTCTGGCTGTAATAATCGATTACATCTTAATAGCTCATTTTTCCATTTTAAGGAATTCTTCAAAGTATATTACCAAATAACAAGAATTGTTGGATAGGGAATAATGAACTCTAAATTCATGTAAGAAGTGAAACAAGTTAGAGAGTAAATTCAGAGAGTCAAATTACACATAAAATAATATACCGTACATCCTTATATTAAATATAAAATATTTCAAGCCTGTTAAAAAAATTGGCGCCTCTGTTACGCCCTACTGGGAGCATACCTGATCAATAATATGTATAAGGGAAACATTGATTTGAAAAAGCTTGATAATTTTAAATTGATATAAAATACAAATTATTGTGAAAAGAGTTATATTTGTAAATGCTGTAAAACTGAATATTTCAAGGAAGTATGCCAACGTACCATAAGCAGTTTAAAACGAGCAGGGACAAAAAATAATTTCATTGTCATTTATGCATACTGTTCAGATACCTAATATAAAACGATACCTCACATGCCTTTGCCTATATTGCCTTTCATAAAATTTTCAAAGCTTTAGAAATTAGAGTAGTTTTACTCTCTCCTTCTAGAGATATGGAGAGAAACTGCTTGTAATCGTAGTTTTTTACTTTTAAGGCATGAACAACTTCCAACTTAAATAAAAATCAAGCGTAATCATAGACTTAACCCTAACTGAAATGGCAAAATCTACCCCTAACACCATACTAGCTTCCACTTATGCCGAGTTTATATCCACATACCCCACTCATAGTAGTTTCTTCACAGATGGATCGAAAACTGAACTTGGTACAGGATGCGCTATTTACAGTGCCGACCAAGATTTCAACACTATTCGCTTCTCGGCTGAATTGTACGCAATTAAGCTATGCTTAGAGGTGACAATTCCAAATTACCCGTACATTTTAATTTTCTCAGACTCACTATCGGCCTTAAACTCATTAAAAAAGTCCAACGATAAAGACCAACATCCCCTTGCTAAAGAGATAATTACACTTCTTGATCAGACCTCCCGAGTAATTACTTTCGCCTGGATACCAGCGCATAAAGGCATTCAAGGAAATGAACTCGTCGATTCAGCAGCCAAGGACGCTTCACAATATTTTCCTTATCCAAATTTTCCAACCCCTCTTGCAGATTTCAAAAACGCTGCCAAAAAAAGAATAATCGAAAAATGGTCAAAGATCTGGTCACAAGTTCCACCCACTAATAAACTCAAATCAATCAAGTCGGACACCAACCTCTGGAGCACTTCTCTACGCAGAAGTAGGAAAGAGGAGGTACTACTGTGCAGATTGAGAATCGGCCACTGCCACTTAACCCATTCTCACCTCCTTGCACGCGACCCAGCACCCTTCTGCAACCACTGCGATATCCAACTCTCCGTCTATCACCTCCTTGTTGAGTGTCCAAGACTTGCTTCCCTCAGACATCGACTGCATCTCCCAGATACCCTGCCACTAATCCTACAAAACGACGAAACGACCGTCCTTCGACTCCTCCATTTCATAGACACCATCGTCCTCTTCCCATTACTTTAACGCTTTAACAATAAAAACCCGTGCCTCTAGCCACTCCGCTGTACACGGCACGGTTCAAAGGAAGAAAAAAAAAAGACGAAAATTTGAAATGATTTTTTTGAATAATGGATATAAGTAGAATGACCCTAAAGTATTATGACATCGCTTCAAAATGATATCACGTCACGAATAATTCGTGCTTTGAGAATGTACGTGAAATAAAAATGAGAACATTTTTCATCTTTTGAGTTTTTAAACAGTTCAAATCAAGCCCAAAGTACGAACTTTCACAGTAAATTATACATTTATTATTTATTTTTAAAAACACAAATTTATTAATGCTTTAGAAAAAAAAACAACTGAAAAATGTGAAGACCCTCAAAATTAATTTTTTTGAATAGTGACTGAAATTTTTTTCGATCTTTTGACAACGATGTGTTAATTTTGGTTGAAAAATTTTTTTTTTTGAAATTCTGAAATTAATTTAATAGACGTGATTTTAAATTCCAAAAAGCCTTCTTTGAAAATTTAATTTAGTCAAGCTCCAAACTACCATATGTTAGGCACGACTACACTTTTTGCCATTCAGAGTGCAGATTTGGACTCAGCTGAAATTCTGTATTTAATTAACATGATTACAAAGTCGCCAATACTCCACTTTGGCTTATGGTCATCACTTTTCAGGCTACAATTTTTTCAAGTTTTTGAGTCTAATTTGACAACTTTATATACTTTTCGTCTGCCCTTCCACTCTTGGAAAGAGCTGAAAATTCTGCCAAGTTTATAGAACAAGATGGGTCTAATATATTTTTTTCAAAAACTGAAGGGATGAGGGTCACAATAGTTGCTGAATAACCCCATAAGAGTTATAAAAATTTCAGATTAAACTCAACTTCCAAACCTCAAAATGAAGTTGAAATTTCCAAAAAAAATTGTAATCTCAAAAAATTCATTTTAAGTCGATATAAATTTTTTTGTACTCAAAAATGATATTTTATCGTTTAAAGACTGAAAAAATTTAGTTGTAGATTTTTTTTTATTCAGTTTCATTTTTTTTTTTTTTTTTTTTTTTTTTGTTGAGATGAACCAATTATGGCTAATTTCAAAAATGAAGGACAAATGTATAATTTATTGCTAGTAGGCACAGGATGGGCTTGGACATCACAGGCAACAAGGGTGTCCAAAGTCCAAGTTCTTTTGCAGTGAAACATCTAAATGATGTTATTTTGAAGCAAAAATTTGGTTCTTTCGGAAACCTTATAAGGTAAAAATCAAAAATACATATTTTGCTCCTTGAAAAGTGTAAATCAAATTCATATTGTGTAGACATCCAGTAAATTGGATATTTGTTATTCATTTTTGAAAATGACCAAAAATGGGACTTGATCGAAAAAATTGAAAAAGATAAGGCCCCCTAGAAATTGAAAAAAAAATAATGGCTAAAATTTTCAAATCTTTGAACGATAAATAATACCTACCTGTTACTGTTGGATCGAAAAAAATTCAAATTATTCGAAAAGTACATTTTTGAAAATTTTAACATCATTTTGTATCATGTAAAAATTTAGTTTGCGGCGTGAAATTTTTATGATGTTATTTTTAACTCATTTAGCAACTAATGTGAATACATACGTCTACACCATTCATTTATTGAGAAGAAAAAAAAAAACGAAATTGTGCCGATCCCACTATCTCACAAATATATCTATCTGCATGATATGTATGTGTACCATAACATAGCATATTCAATTAATCTTGAAATGAACAATCGTGTTATTCGCTTACAGACGATACGTTAGTGGTAATAATTGCGGGAATTACGCCGATTTGAGTGTTCAATTAGATGTATTCCAAGAGCAACGTGAAAACGACGAAGCTCAGATTTTAGATTCACCTTACGGGGTAGACTTGAATTCACATATAGACGTATTCTACGCTATTTTACGTCAAGTAAGTACGCACAATCAAGTCTGCCGAGCAATGTGGCACCAGCGAATAAGCTAACTCGCGCACATTTCTGCCCGCATAGGTGGCCGAAACGCCTCAAGAAATTCCCTTCCTCAGCATTCTGCAACATCTGCTGCGAATCGATCCCAAAGAGGCAATCAGCGACATCATTTGGGACACGGCGGAAACCCTAGTGCACCGCGCCACGCTTCTAGAATCTAGACAAGATGCTACCCGAATCCTAAGATCTCCCAGCGTACAAAGCAGACTTTGCTGCCACAATCATCGTAGCATTCCGGACACCGTTTGCGGTAGCCGAAAACAGTCGCTCAACATTCCAACCTCTCCTGTTAGCACGTTTCAGTCAGCCAGCAGTACAGTACCGCCGCCTCCACCGCCACCTAATTTAACATCAAGTCTACCGCCCCCGCCACCTCCACCGCCACCTCAATTAATACCGATCAAAGGAGAACTTAAAATGGGCGCTCCTCCTGTACCTCCACCTTTAATCGCGCAACAAGAGCAAACACGCGCATCACCGGAGCCCGCTGATGTACCTAACTTGAGGTTACCGCAACAAGAAACGCCTACGCCTAAGACTAAAATGAAGACCATCAATTGGAATAAAATTCCGAATAATAAAGTTAGACTCCGATCGAGTTTTTTCTTTTGCTCGCCGCCTGAAAACAACCGATTAACGTCCATCTATTATTTTCAGGTCGTAGGTAGACATAATATTTGGTCGGTTGTGGCGCGAAGTCATCAACATTCCCCAATGGCAGATCTCGATTGGTCCGAAATGGAAGGACTGTTTTGTCAACAAGCTCCACCATCTTCAGTCGCGTCCAGTCAATCATCTCCTAAATTAGGTCGTAACGATAACAACGACACTTGCGAAAGGAGAAGAAAAGAACCGTCAGAGGTAATGTTTCAATTTAATCCAGAGTTGCCATAGGTACCTATATAATATAATATAAAATCGTTCAACATTATGCTCATTCTTACACTATTGAAACTCGAATACATTAATCGCTGTACAGAAAAAGATGATCAGTATCATGAAAATTTTAGTAAGAGTCATCCGCAAATCGCCATTTTAGAATTGGCGAAATTATATCAATTTGTTGGGCAACATATAAATCATTCGATGAGTACATAATAAAAAAATGCGAAAATTATAGAAGGCGTTTCCTTCGTACGAAGACGAAGAGATGGAATATCGCGTTAAAATTAAATACCTACATACTCCTATTTACCTACGCATTATTCGTTCTACAGAACAGGTATTCGAATTCCATGGGAGTAGCGATTTAGAAACATTATAGGACTGTTTAACATTTAAAAATAATCTCCAATAAAAAACGCGTAAAAATCATCTAAACGAGTTTCATCTTAACATATTATGTCAGCGCTTTAAAATGTACTTATTATCATTTTACGTTTTACAGATTATACTACTTGATGGCAAGAGAAGTCTAAATGTGAATATATTTTTAAAACAGTTTAGATGGTAAGCGTTTATTTCTACATAGTTTATAATTTAACTCTTGAATATCAAATATACACACGACTTCATTTATGCAGAAATGAAAAAAGAAAGGGGGAAAAATTGAAAATATCCTTTCTCGTTTCCATATACTTACTGTACTTAGCTCGACTCGTGAAACGATATAGGTATATGTATAAAGGCTGACGAACTTTGTAAAATGTGAATTTTTCAGTTCAAACGAAGATATAATTCAGATAATAAGAGAGGGAGGCCACGACGATATAGGAGCTGAAAAATTAAGAGGACTTTTGAAAATGCTTCCCGAAATCGACGAACTAGAAATGTTAAAAGCTTTCGATGGCGATAAAAGCAAACTAGCTACAGCTGAAAAATTTTTATTAGAACTAGTGGAAGTACCTAAGTAAGTACTATGGTTTATTGGGCCATTTTAAGCGATAAACTCCACGATACGTATTATACATTACATAAATATTTTGTTACAGTTATAAGTTGAGAATAGAAAGCATGCTTTTAAAAGAAGAATTCGCTTCGAATATGAGCTATTTGGAACCTAGTATCAACTCCATGATAGTTGCTGGAGAAGGTAAATAAAATTTTAATTCTATTAGCACTCTCTCATCGACCCAATTTATTTATTTGTATTATAAAATTTTATTTCTATTATTCCTCTATTGTTTAGATTTAATGACAAATAAAGCCTTACAAGAAGTTTTATACATGGTGATATGTGCTGGAAATTTTTTAAATTCAGTAAGTTATCCATTATTATTACAAACAACATAATAAATAATTACCTACCTAAATTGTAATCTTAACTAATCCGATTTTCAAATGATTCATTTACTAGGGAGGGTACGCTGGAAACGCGGCGGGTGTGAAATTAAGTTCCTTACAAAAATTAACGGATATTCGAGCCAATAAACCGGGAATGAATTTAATACATTACGTGGCGATGGTAATTACGAGGCTTTCTTAGTGTAATATTCAGCTAATAATGGTTTAAACACTTGATTAATCATTTATTTCAATAATTCACCATCAGCAAATTGAAAGAAAACGAAAAGACTTGATGAAGTTTGCAGACGATATGTCAACTTTGGAGGAAGCTACTAAGTAAGATTTGTGCATCTATATTCACATCATTTAGGGATAGAGAGCGAGATGCAAGGAGGGCGAGTAAAATCGGACCTGGAGGAATTTAGAAATCCTGAATTTTTACTTTAGATAAAATATTGAAAACCCGCAAAATTTCCAAAAAAAGAGGAGATGAATAATATGTATATTATTTTTTTTTTAATCGCAAAAATCCAAAAATTGTAATAAATTTCTTTTCATACGAATTTTTTTTCTGGTAAAAAAAAACTATACACACATATATATATACTGGGTGCTCCAACTGTTCCACCTTTGATAGGACCGCCTTTATACTACAACCAGGGATACTCATGTTTGATGGTTTGCGTGTCCTAGTTGCTGAAGGGGCTACGATGTGAAAATTTGAACATTCTCATTTCATCATCTAAGACAGTTAAAAATATCCCAAGTATGCACAAAGTATAATACCCTTGACAAAAAATTGGTGGCAGTAGACTTGGTAAGTATGGGAAATATCATAGAAGAATTGCGAAAAATGATGAGGAAAACTTGTAATTTTTTCATAGTTTTACTTATTCTTAAATATTAATGTCATTGCCCATTCAACAACAAGGGTAGGCAACCTAATAGACACAAGTGTTAAATGAGTAACCTTGAATGTAGTATAAAGGAAATTCCGTTAATAATGGGAAACATCCTGTATATTTAAAATGATTTTATCTGCACGGTCCGAAAATCATTTCTGCTGATATTCAGAAGAAGCTTTCAGGTGACATGAGTTAACTGATAAATTATTCGTCTTAAATTGTGTATAATTTTAAAACTTCACGATATTTAGAACCAGCGTAGAACAGTTACAAAATGAAGTTCAAGCGTTAGACAACAGAATACAAAAAATCAAAAAACAAGTAGAACTCTCATCTACGGAAAGTGAAATTAAGGATCAAATGAGAGATTTTCTAAAGGTACTTTTTACGTTGATTTTTTACAATCGCAAGATACGTGAAATACACGAAATTAACGATTTTACATCGAATTTATTAGATGGCCGAACAGGAGGTATCAACATTGCAGCATGATCTGCAGGAGTTGGAATTAGTGAGGAAAACCTTAGCTGAATTTTTCTGCGAGGACCCGTCAACTTTCAAAATAGAAGAATGTTTCAAAATATTTCACGGTTTCTGCGTGAAATTCAAACAAGCGGTAGCTGAAAATGAGAGACGGCGTATTCAAGAGGAACAAGCGAACGCTAGAAGAAAACAAAGAGAAGAGCAACTAGCGGCGAAGAAACGATCGAGTGAGTCAACTCACGTACATAGTGTAGATTTTGTGAACAAATATGCTCTTCAATGATCATTAAATAGCGATTTCACGAGTATTTAAAATTAAATTATGCAATTTTACGCGCAGTGGCAAACACCGGAAACATCAGTCCAACCGGAGCGCTCTCTGGGGACAACCATATTATGGATATTTTACTGAACGACGTGCAACCGATTGCTTTGCAAAAAAGATATTCCGATAAAGAGACCAGAGTATGAATAAAGACGATGTTTAAAAATTGAAAATTCTGCGGTACAGATAAATAATCCTTATTGTATTTAAACAGAGTCGGAAATTCGGCATCAATGGAGGTAGCATGCTCTCTGAAGAGGAAACACCATCCGTTACCAATTCGCCAATCGTTACCAGAAGGAGGCTTGGTTCATATTCGGGCGATTCACCGCATCTCGGCACTACCAAAGAAGACACATATTCGCCAGGTAAGCACATGTATATATATTAAGAACTTTTCACTAACATTAATTACCTATTCGACTAAATACCTCTTGAATTACTTCATCGTAGACATAACACCAACTGGAAGCCTACGCAGAAGAAGAAGCAGAGTACCTTCGGAAGAAGACGAATCTACGTTAATGGATTTCTTACGTTCAGCTGAACAAGAAAGTGCACGCGAAAGGAAGTCATGGGGAAGTTTAGGTACAGTATGATTTTTTGAAATTTTATATACGTAGTTTTTGTTGACCAAACTGTATTTAAAATGTATTTTAGATCGTTCATGGGCCAGACGAGCTAGAGGTGGTAAAAAAAGACCAGATTTATTAAACGCTGACTTTGGTAATGATCGAGAAAGGCCAGCATCACCATCTCCAGTTATTGAAAATAAAACTTTACTTCCTACGCCTGAAGAAGAAGTTAAACCAAAGTAAGTATTTCCTGAAAAAAAAAAAAAAAATGCTAATTCAGCGAAAACAATTATTTATATACGATTTACGTAGTCAAAGTGAGCACCCTTATATCATCTTTTATTTTCGTTTGATTTTTCCAGAGCATGGCGCCAAAAAATCGAAGCTTGGTTACAAGAAAATGAAAAAGAAGAAAAACAAAATGCCGAAATTTTAAATAAAACTCAACGAAGGCATTACAGTAGTCGCAGGTCACTCGAGAACGACTCAGGTTTGTCAAATTTTCAAGTAAGGTTACATATTAAAAAAATTATTCTTTGTATTTATAAAAAAAAAAAAAAAAAAAAAAAAAAACAGTTTTACGTAATCCTTTGATTTTGAGAAAAAAATGTAAATTTTTACTTTTTTATTTTTGATACGAAAAAAAATGTTATTAGGTGGAAGATCTCGATTTTTGATGGATTTTTAGTAAAAAAAAAAATAAATAAAAAAAGAATATACAAAATATGGGTTAAAAAAAATTAATTTTAATTTTTTTCCAATATTTTTTTTTAATAGCTGTAAAACTACTTCATTTTTTTGGAAAAATTTAAGTTTTATTTAATTTTTTTTTTTATGGAAGTAAAATTATATTTGATGAAAAATTTCAATTTTTGTTCATTTTTAAAGTAAAAAAAAACTAAAATTAAAAATACAAATATGTTGTGGGCCTTTTTGCTCGTTGTTGTAAGAATAAAATTAAAACACGAAAGTAGTCACTAAAAGGTATGCTTCCGGAACACATTTATTTATATGCTTCCGGAACACATTTATTTAATATCATTTAAAAACAAATAAACACAAACAATTTAACCCTTTCAGTCAAAAGAATATTATTTTTCTAATCTATACCTGATTCTGGAACAAATTCATTTTTAATTTCATATGAAATTCACATAAAATTATAACCGTCCTTGATGAGACTGTAAATAACGTGCTATGCACTACGAAGTAACTAACTAACTTAATAATTTTTTTTATAATTTTTAGTAACAATCAAAACTGTATAAAATTCATTATTAGGACTCACACATCTGTATAAATTTTGATCACTGAACTTCAAATCATTTATACCAATGAAAAGATCTGTAGTTACAAATCGTCTATTAGAAGTAATTGATTTATTATAATAATCATACCATTTAGAATTTTTCTGAAATTTGTATGGATCATAAACGCATGGAATTTTAATATTAGTTCCTTCTGTTTCTATAAGTAATTTTACCCAAGTTTGTGTTATAGGTAAGAAAGTTTTATAAGATTTTAATAATGAAATAGTTTTATTATATACATTGACTACACCCAATTTTTCAGTTCTAATTCTACATATATAATCACCTTTAGAATTTTCATCTTTCGCAATTTTTAATAATGAAACAACCTCAATCTTTTTTCTTGTAGGAGAGTTCATATACTCAAAATTATCAATATTTAATTTTTTTGCAATTGGATCAGAGGTATTACTGCTTTTCAACCACTCTAGTTGATATACAAATTCTTGTTCAGAAAATGTCACATTACAAAACAACGAAATATCATTTTCTCCAATCCTATGTTCAGTTCTCATGAATAAGTCATATTCTTGTTTTGATAAACCGAATAAAAATAGTAATAAATATATTTTTATAAACCACATATTTATATTAAAAAAATTAAACAAAATTAATCGAAATACGATTTTTATAATTATTATTTACGTATATATCGTAATCATTTTTATTGATTGGATTGAATGTTGATTTTAATGACTCTTTTAATCTATTCCTGATATCATTTTGTTTATTAAAGAAGAAAAATATCTCTAGATTATTCACCTTATTAGAATCAATTTCATTTCCATCTATAAGATATAATTTATTTTCTTTACCTTTGAAATATGAATTCTTAATTAATTTGTATCCTATTTTATCTACTTTTTCATTACTAAAATCATTTTTAGATAAAATGATAATAGTTTTATCAGTTCCTAAATTATATGAAAACAGTTGTATCCCTTCTTTCTTAAATGTTATGTCAGTCTTTGTAGTCGAATAAATCCTTAAGAATATTGTTTCATTATCTAGCTTTTCCTCAATTCCTTTTGGGAACGGATCAAATGATTGAGTAAAAACTTTATCTTCTAAAATGATATTTAGTTTAGGTTTGTATTCTTCATTACCCAAATTCAGTAATGGTAAATTCAAATTCTTTGAAGGTAATAAATTAAAGCAAAAATCTTTATAATTCTTTTTAACATAAACCCCTATATTTCCATCTGCAATATTGATAATATTAATAAATTTCTCAGTATCGTATCCATTTAATAATTTATGATTAATAATGAAAATCACGTTTTCATTTGCTTCGTTAAGTTGACCAATCTCGCGTCTGTAATCTAAGCATATTGATTCAGAGTCATTGCTTAGATTATATAACAAATATTTATTAAGTTTAATATCCATTTGCTGTACACCAAAACATTTACCTAATGAATATATAAAAAATGAAAAATATGGAAGAACACACTCAATAGTATTCTCATATTCTCCAGAGTCATGACGCATAGAAGAAGTTAATTTTTTAGGTTGAGTTATTAATTGATTATGAATATGAATACGAATGTATATGAATGTCCCATTTCTTCCTGCAAATGATACATTCCAATCTCGATCCTTTGGAATCCAATTCTTGTCAAAATCATTAATATTACTTGAAAATAATTCTGGTTCAACAAAAAAATTGATCATTTTTTTTTCTCTTCGATCTTTTTCAGAAATATCATCATCAATAATAGCTCTACCTTGAGTTCGTTGAATACCTAATTTATTCTCTATTAGTATTACTCTTTCTTCAAGTTTATTAAATTCATTTATTTTTACAAATTGTCTTCCAAATCGTTGCATCTCTATTTATTATATATATATAATTCTTTTAATTCTTGCAATATTCTAAGAACTTCATTTGATAATGCAGGATTTGTATTTCCACTTTGCCTTTCTCCATATAAGACAACAAGTCTTTGAAGTAATTCATCCAGATTATCCCAATAAATGAGATTATCCCCTCTTAGATTTACACTTAAATTCACATTTTTTAATTCTTTTAAAATATTGATTATATTTTCAGGTGGCAAATTTCCATTTTGAATATTCATATATATGCTTACTATTTTATTTAATAAATTATTAATGGGAAAAAATCCACTTCCTTCTGTAGGTCCTTTTAATTTTAATATTCCTTTTTTCACTAATATAGGTTTTACGATATGATTATATTTATATCCTGTACTTGATTTAACTTTTCTAGCATTAGGATCATTGTTATGTCTATAACTATTTGATTTTTGTAATATTTCAGCATAATTTTCTTCATCAACACTATCATAATGATTTGGTTGTTCTAATGTTATTAATTCCCATAAACCAGGAGTTCCTGTAAATTCTGTTCCGTCTTTGAATATAATATTATCATCTCTAATCCAAACGGGGTGATTACCTATAAATAATTGGTCATCTTCTACTCTGATTCCAAATGTTTTATCAGTCTTTATATCTTTGGAACCGTAATTAGATAAATATTTCTGAGCTGTTCTTCCTATAACCTTTATAACATCTTCTTTGTTATTTAATAATTGAAGTGGTTGATTTTCGACGTATTCTGGTAAGCTTTTTGGCATAATTTCGACGTATTCTGGTAAGCTTTTTGGCATGTTTTCTACATATTTATATTGTATTAGTTGTTCCAAAGGTTTTGTAATAGGTTTATATAATTCTTTTAATTCTTCTTGTTTATAAATTTTTCCTGTTCTAATAGCATCATATTTTTTTTTCAAGTCCTTTTCTGAATTAATGTATGATTGCAAAATTGCTTCATTTATTACTGGGGTTACAAATTTCTTGTATCCATTTATGATATGAATAATTTTTTTTTATTTAATAAATGGATATAGTTAAATTCAAAAAACTCAAAAAACCAATTAAGGTTGAAAATTATGATTATAATGAACCACATCCCAGAATTAATGATATATTTCCAAATATAATTCGTGCTGGTATTTTTGGTTCATCTGGATGTGGAAAAACAAACGTCTTAATTCAGATCTTATTAGAAATAAATACTTATTTAAATATCTATATATGTACAAAGACACCTCATCAAGAAAAATATGGTAGATTAAAAAACATAATTGATATTTTTAATGAAAAATCTAAGTACAAAATTGGACTATATACCTTATTACCCAATGATTTAAAAGAACCAGAAGAAATAGAGCCTTACTCAGTTATAATTTTTGATGATATATTAACTGATCCCCAAGAAAATATTGCAACTTATTTTTTAAGAGGTCGACACTATAATATATCTTGTTTCTATCTAGCTCAAACCTATTCAAAAGTCCCTAAACACTGTATAAGAGATAACTTCAATTATTTGATAATTTTCAAACAAGATCTTAAAAATTTAAAACATATATTTGAGAATCATGTGACAGATTTGACTTTTGAAAGATTTAAAAAAATGTGTAATTCATGTTGGAAGGAAAAGTATGGATTTTTAGTTATTGATAAAGAATGTAATAATAAAAATGAAATTTATAAAAAGAATTTTGAAGAAGGGTTTATGAATGAAGTTGATAACCATAAGGAAGTGTGTTGATATTATCTACTAAATATCTTTTATCATCATAAGGTGATAATGCAATTTTATTCAATTCAACTGTGTATAAGTTATGCTGCTTAGAAACAATTGAGTACACTTTTTCTCTAGTATGTTCACTTTTAACTAAACAGTTTTTATACATTTCAAATTTAATTTTCTCTATATTTGACTTCTTTATACCTTTGCAAACTTTCTTCTCTTTTATATCATTTCTAAATGCATACATTTTTGATCTCAGTCCTACCCATTCGCGTATTGGTATTCCTAAATATTCATCTTTAAATAAGCCTGGAACTTTTTTATTCTTTTGTGGCATCCAGTCTATTTTATAATCAAATGTATCGTAATATTGAATATTATGTTTTATATCTTCATATACATCATCAGTTTCTATGTAAACAATCAATGAATCTGTGTCTGTTCCTAAAAGTTTTATTTTTTCTCCATATTTTTCCTTTAAAACATTATAATAGAATTGATACATTAATAATTTAGATATTTCTAATACAACAAATCCTCCATAAATAGGTTTATTCAGTTTGATTGTTTTCTTTTTTCTAACAAGTAAAAGAGTTTCTTCATCTAAAATTGTTATTGTTTCGTAATCACGTTGTTTGAGAAATGATTCTGCCGAAGTTATTATTTTTACTTCACATCTGTTTCTCACATTTTCCATTTGTTTTCCATAGACAGAGTTATTCATAAGTTTATAGAAATCTTTTTCAAAATCATTTTTAGCTTCTTGTCTCAATTTTGTATTCATATCAATGTATGGTTTCAACCAAGCTGCTTGTTTGAATCTTATATAATTATTAACACTTTTTAAGATGATACCCTGACGTAAACATTCTTTCAACATTCTGAAATCAATAATATAGTCCTTTTTTGAATGTAGGTTGGTGATTAATTTTCCATTCTTAGGTTTGCTTCCTAATTCTTTTGATATTAACTGTCTCTGATATTCAGATAATTCATCTTCTATGGGAATATAATGTTCAGGAAGCATAGGATAATCTTTGAATTTATTATGTAGTTCAATAGGTATTTCTAAATCCACTATAAATGTATATCCGTACTCGCCATTATCATCTAAACTTAAAATCGCATCCTTTGTGAAATCTGATGGCTTTGGTAAATTATCATGTGTTTTTAATAAGTTATAATTTATAAAATCTCCAACTGGTAATGGTTGACTCAAGGCCCATCCATATAAATTATTACAGTCTAGATATAAGATATAACTTGTATGTTTTTTGCTATTCCAAATTCCTTTCTTCTCAGCATCTTCTTTACTCAATTTTATTGTTTTATCAAGTTTTTTATCATAAAAGTAACAATTATTTGCTAATGCATGTCTGTGAGGAATATTAGAAATACCACCTTTAATTCCTTTTTCAAAAATCTCGTAAGTTTTCTGATCTCTAAGTAATTCAAGTGTTTGTCCTGTATATTTTAATGAGGCGGCATCGGATAATTGAGGTGCTGAAATATAATAGACTGGATCTAGTTTATAATTTTTATAACATGTTTCCCTAAAATTATCAAATACATCTTTGGTGAGAATTGTGTCAAGTTTTAAATATAAATTATGATAGTCTCCAAAATTTCTACAATTGAAATGTCTATAAACTTCTTTTGCAAATGCTAAATCATTATCTGATATTCCTTCATTATTGAGTGTAGAATACCAATCTTTTTTATTTAATGGTAATTCTTCTTTGAATTTCCTGTAATCATCCATCCATTCGTATGGATAAATACCCTTTTGTAAAACTAGATGCAAATCCTCTTTTTTGAATTCTTTTAGTATATTTTTGAATTTCTTATAATCAATGGGTTTTGTAACAATGTTTTCACATTGTTTACATTTAGCTTCATATTTTAAAATTCCATTTTCATTAATTGGTAAAAATTTTCCTTTATATATTTCTTGAACTTTGTTACATTTTGAACAGAAACAATTATTAACTTCTGCCAAATTTTTGACTGCTTTTTCTAAACTTGTACCTACAAAAGCTAAAGTATCAATAAATCTAAATTCCATTGTTTTTGGATAAATATCACCTTTTCTTTTTATTTTAAGATTTCCTTCATTACATTTAGGACATTTGTCCAATATTTCATCATAATATTTTTTGTTACATTTGAGGCAGTTTGTTAAATCATATTCTTGCACATATTCATCAATTTTAACATTCCTAGAAAATGTTGTATAGTTTTCATTATTTTTGGGTATAATATTTAAATCATGTTTTTGTTCATATTTATCACATAATTTTAATAACCATCGTAAAAATATCTTTGAATCATATTTTAAATTATGAATCAATATTGGGATAAATTTGGGCATTTTCAAATTTAAATTACATTTATTACAAGCCACTCCTCTAAATTTACCAGTAAAATGATCATGATCTTTTATTTTCTCATTTTCATTATTAAATTTATTATTACATATATGACAATGAGTGGCCGATTCGAACATAACAGCTTCTTTTTCACCCCAAATCATTTCTTCATTTTTCATTCTCAATTCATGATATTTTTTCCCATGATCTTGTAATAATTTATTAAATTCTTTCATTAATTTCTCTTGATTATTATACCTTACTAATTCTGCACCCATTTCATCAGAATAGAAACAAAAACTATTTGCAACATGTTTATGAATATATTTTGTAGTATCTGTTATTTGTTTTTCCATTTTTTCCAATGAACATTCAAAATCTAAAGTTAAGGTATAAGGATGATATTGTTCAGCACCAAATGAATTGTATTTCCTTATATAATTTTTTTCAGATGGCATCTGAATATTTTGTTTACCCTTAATACAGTATTCTAGATGCTTGTCGAATTCTGATTCCTTTTTAAATATTTTATGACATTTCCTACAAATATTCACATGATTATTGTATCTGTGTTCTTGTCCTTTTAATAGAGCGCTTAAATTTTTAATTCCAACAACATGATCTTTATACAATAGCAAATTTATATGTCCTTCTTTATTATAATTTGCACTTTGATAATATACACTTGTCACCTCATCATCATATTCATAAATATTGATTGATTTATTTAAAAAGTTTTCATATTTTTCTATATTTTCTGGTACTAGTTCAACTGGGTATTCCATATTTAATTTTTCATACTTTGTAATATCATAATGAGAAACTCTATCAACTGTATGTTGTGCTGGATTAATAATGCTTTCTAATGCGTACTCAAAACATCTAAGATTTTCTTGTTTCAAACATTTAAATTTTCTATTTTTTATATTTTTCACGTTGATGCAACACTTTTTTGATCTGATAAAACTTGGTAATTGAATATAAGTCCCCCCACGCAAAGGAATATTTTTACAAGAAATAACATTTATTTGAACAACTTTATCAAATCGATATTTTGTATTTTTAACATTATATGCATCAAAGTTTCGTAAAACTTCATTTTTTGCTGATGTCAAAGCAATTTTGATTGCATTTGTATTAACTATAATATTTCTTGTTGATCGAAAATAATTTCTGTGACGATTAACTTCTTTTCCATCTGTATTTACTTCAATATAATCTACAACTGCTACTAATTGAAAGCTTATACTTTTTTTAATTTTCATTTCTTTTGCAATAATTTTATACAGTTTTCCTGTAACTTTATATAGATATTTTATTAAATCATTCTCTACAGGTTTACAAGATAACTCATAAACATGAACCTGATTTTTCCAACTTGCTCCAGTACCATCTCTTATTTTAATATTCCTTCTATTGTTCAGGTTTTTCATTACTAAAAATGCTATCATCAAAATTAAATATTTTAATATTCCTTCTAGGAGGTAATTGTTCAGGTTTTTCATTACTAAAAATGCTATCATCAAAATTAAATATTTTAATATTCCTTCTAGGAGGTAATTGTTCAGGTTTTTCATTACTAAAAATGCTATCATCAAAATTAAATATTTCAGTGTTAATTTTTAAGTAATTTGCAACTACTTTGGCTAAATCATTTTTCTTTAATTTTGAGCATCCTGAGATATTTTTGTCTTTACAAAAATTATATAATTGATTTCTTGTATAATCTTTTTCAAGCTTCATTAAATCATGAGCCATTTGTTCAATTTGTTCTGGTGCTTTCTTTGGTGCTTTCTTTGGTGCTTTCTTTGGTGCTTTCTTTGGTGCTTTCTTTGGTGCTTTCTTTTTTATTAAATGTTGTGCAACAAATTCAGTTAATTTATTTTTCACATTTTGATGAAGTTGTTTACCTTCATTTTTCACATTTTGATAAAGTTGGTTACCTTTAAATTCAGTTAATTTATTTTTCACATTTTGATAAAGTTGGTTACCTTCATTTTTCACATTTTGATAAAGTTGGTTACCTTTAAATTCAGTTAATTTATTTTTCACATTTTGATAAAGTTGGTTACCTTCATTTTTCAATTTTTTAAATAATTCCATTATTTATATTATATAAATTAATTTTTTAACTTCTGGAACAAATTCAATTTTTTTTTTAAATTTATTCAAAACCATATTCCTGCTAAGTATAAAAAAGAAGCGGGTGATATTATTCAGGGTGGGCCAATCCAATTGGCCCACCATTATAATGAAGGTAAGGAAATCTACATTAGCGAAGGTGGTCTCTACCGTTTAATTATGAGATCAAATAAACCAAATGCTGAACCTCCACATGTGGAGGGGGAATAATAAATTTGAAAAGTTTGTAAAGATTACCTAATAACACTGAAACATGTGATGTATGTTATATTAAGAAAATGATTCCTTTAACTACCAGTTTAATTTTTATAGTGACGCTATCTATCTAATTATGAATGAATTATGAAGAATATTATCAACTCTTTATCATTATTATGTAGATAAAACAATATGTGCGAATTCGTTTGTAAATTAACACTGACTGGGTAGCCTAATTGGTAGAGCTGTTGCTTTTCAAACAGAATAACCATGGTTCGAATCCCAGCCAGTCCCGATTAAAGTTGATAAGAGTCCTACGGTCCATTCTTTCATCGAATCTGGTAGTGAGTCAACTGAGTCATTTTTTTTAAAAAATACTTGTTCGGATTTTGATATGTATTTTTCTTATAATAAATGAAATCAATTACTAATTCAGAAAAAGACGCGAATACAATTAATTCAGAAGAAGACGCAAATACAATTAATTCAGAAAAAGAGGAAAAAAAATGCATTGTTATTATTTTACTTTTCTTTAAATTGATTTGTAAAATTCGTAAATTATTAAGTAAGTATGATAAATAATGGAAGAAGCTAAAGAATTGCATGCTCCAGTTAGAAAAAAATTCTGTCGTAGAAAAATAATAACAAAGGGTATTGATGATTTGTGGGCTGCAGATTTATTAATTATGGATAAATATTCCAGACAAAATAAAGGTTTCAAATATCTGCTAAATATTATTGATACATTTTCTAAATATGTTTGGATTGAACCTCTGAAAAATAAAACTGGTAAAAGTGTTGCAGAAGCCTTTGAAAACATAATTGATAAATCTAAACGAAAACCTAATTTTCTTCACGTAGATATGGGTAAAGAGTTTGTGAATCGAACTTTTAAATCTATGTTGAAAAAATATAATATTAATATGTATCATACATATAATGAAGAAAAATCTGCAATCATTGAACGTTTTAATAGAACATTAAATCAGAAATTTAAAATTTATTTTGAGGCTCGTAATAATTTTAAATGGTATGATATTTTGCCCAAAATTTTGGAAGAGTATAATACTAAAGACATTCATAGAACGATTGGAATGAGACCTATTGAGGTTAATAAAAAGAATGAAGAAGAAATTTTGATGAAATTGACGAAATCTAAATGTAATCTCAAAGGACAAGATCCTAAATTCAAAAAAGGAGATAGGGTGAGAATTTTTGCACATAAGAAGATTTTTGATAATAAATATAAAAATTAATTTTCAATGGTGGGATTCATTTTCTATTGATTCTGTGATTCATTGTTTAGTAATTACTGAAGATCAAGCTAGATATAATCCATTGAATAATACCGTTGTAGTTCATTAAATTTATACAGATGTGTGAGTCCTAATAATGAATTTTATACAGTTTTGATTGTTACTAAAAATTATAAAAAAAATTATTAAGTTAGTTAGTTACTTCGTAGTGCATAGCACGTTATTTACAGTCTCATCAAGGACGGTTATAATTTTATGTGAATTTCATATGAAATTAAAAATGAATTTGTTCCAGAATCAGGTATAGATTAGAAAAATAATATTCTTTTGACTGAAAGGGTTAAATTGTTTGTGTTTATTTGTTTTTAAATGATATTAAATAAATGTGTTCCGGAAGCATATAAATAAATGTGTTCCGGAAGCATACCTTTTAGTGACTACTCACGAATAATGTGAGATAAAGCTTTTAATTTACGTTACGACAACTATATTAACTCGATGATTTACATTTAACCAACTACACTTGTGAAGACCCGAGGACTCTTTATATAGCCGAAATTACGATTGTATTTCTGCTCTATAAAAATTAATCTCCTTTAAAGATAAGGATGTACAACTGCAAAATGTACATCACCTCTCAAAACCGCCATGGAGGAAGTAGGTAATGTGAAGATGTTTCGTCAGGTTCTGTGTTCAACTTCTCATCAAGAATGCGATCTTGTAAATTTCTCAAAATTCATCTCACTCAATACCTCGGATGCAATCAATATATCACCAAAATTTATTACTGTTAATAAATTCAATTTTAATAATATTTTGATAAAGTCCACCTTTTGTTATTGTTATAAATGAGTAATAATCCACTATTAACGATTCGATGTTCAAAAATGGAACGAAATTATATTGGCTTAACACTAAAATTCATTTAGTCATCTTGCAAATGCTTATTCAACATCAAACTATTAGGGATATTATCTGATGCATTTGCAGTATGTTTCTGTGAATACTAAATTGCTAAGGATCGATATCCGCCCCCACTATTAATATAAACTTTTTATATCCGAGTGAATTTCATCAGAAAAGTAGCTCGTAGAAAAAGAGGTAAAAAGGCACCGCATGTCGCGGTGGTTAATTGAATCCTCTTGATTCACTTCTCTAAAAATTGAAACAGATCAT